>VMKM01000510.1:0-316144 GCA_008360985.2 Macquaria ambigua
CCCCCTTTCCCTCTCCCTCTTTTTGGCCTCTCTCTCTCTGTCTCATCTCCTCTCCCTCTTTTTGGCCTCTCTCTCTCTGTCTCATCTCCTGCTCCACTCTTGCATCAGTCTTTTTCAAACAGCTTGTGTTCAGCTGAGCCCCAACTTCAAACATACATTTTAAAAGAACCGAAACTATCTCATGTTAGAAAAAAAAGCCCCTGAGTCTTATTTGCCCAGCACTGCCACACTCTCCTTTCCTCTCTCCTTCTCTCCATCCAGCTCTCCATCCGTCCCTCCCCATCCAAAATGTTGTTTGTTTATCATCATTGGAGCATTCTAGCTCCAGGTTGTTGCATCAGAATTAGCAGCCTGACTAGCGCCGACGTATATATGTGTGTGTGTGTGTGTGTGTGCGCACGTGTTCGCAGTGGTGCTGTTGGTTCATTTCTGATTTCACAGGGAGTTAGTTCATCCCTGTAGCTGATCCCAGGAGCCAGCTGTTGGCTGTAGACTATTGCAGCCTCACAGCATGGCAACATGGAGGTAAAGACCACCCCCCCCTCTTTTTGCTTAGGACCAACTTGAAAGGCTTTACTCTCTCTCAGCAGGCGCCTGATCCCTCCCTCTATCCCTCCATCCATCCATCCTTTCCTCTATCTCTCCCTCCCTCTCCCTGCTCGCTCCTGTTGTAGACTGTAATACAAGGCCTTTAAATAATTACACACAGAGCTAAGGCTCAGTGAAATTTAACCCCTTCACCGTGCGTCGCTTTATGCCATCTTAAAGCAGGCTACTGATAAGCGAAGCTGTGATCATCTTGTATGTGTGTCTCTGTGCCTGTTTGCCTGGCTGTTTAAAACCAAGGCTGATGTAATCTGTGGGAAAAACTGCTTTCTAGTGACAGAGTATCTGGCTGGAGATCCCCAGGCTTTATCTGTAAAGGGAATCTGTCAGCTGGGAGAGCTCTGAGTGACAGGGTCTGAAAAAAAAGAGGATGATCCTTACTTAAGAGTTTAGGCAGATCAGAGGTTAGGATTCTCTATGGCTGGGTGTTACTTGAGAAATTGCGTAATTTCTCATTTTTACGCCTTTTTTCGGTCAAGTGGAACTTTTTCCCACAGGTCTTCAACTACTTTCCTTTACAGCATTTACTAAAGCAACTTGTTGGAAATACGTACATTGGGATTGACTACTACACTGGATCCAGTCGCTTCAGTCATAGATGTATTATTAGAATAGTTATGGAGCTTTCTGCTGCTATGTGGCACTAACTGCTGTTTACACAGTGTGAGGTGAAAGCAGGTGGAGAAACAGAACAGAGGAACTGTCAGAAACAGATATAATACTATACATAATAAGTGTTCTACCTCTTTTTATATTGCCAACAAGCAGCAAACAAACAAAACCAAACACTACATTCTTCAAACTATAGCTTTGTGGCATTTCAACAACTAACATGAAAGTAACACTCGCCCACTAAACACTCCAAACTAAGATCATGTGGAACAGCTATATATGGCAGAGGGCTACTGTACCATCAATAGTCGAGCTGTACTTCTCACCATCTCACCTGCCAAGTGTAGGTTGCTTTGGAATTGGGTGCTGGGATTTGGCTTTGCTCAGGCTCCCACTGATGTATATACGTATGAAGACGGTTGGTGGATGGGGCCTAGCTCACAGCTTGAGTCCTGTTAATGCAGATGGCTGCTTCTGCTGGCGTATGGGTAGGGTTTATGTGCAATGCCAATGAATATTTATGTGTTTAAAGCATATTTGTGGTGGGAGGCTCCTGTGGATATGAGAACAAGACTTTGACTCAGAGCTGTGTCAGGGGGGTGTAAGGGGCATTGGAGTGTGGCTTAGGGGGATGAGGATTTCTATTGAGCTGGCTTTATGGCTTAAAATGTCTTTGTCTTTATCACTGGGACAGGAACATGAATATATACCATACATATTCTGTAAAAATGAGTGGGCAGTCCACCTTTCTTTTAGATTTTCAATATTGTTTTTAATATAGTCAAGGAAGTATAGCTTAGGTCACAATATTAGTTATGGAGCATATTGTGACATGTTATTAAAAAGATCATAATACAGTAATTCAGTCATTCAGCTACAAAGTTATAGTTGCAACACCAACACACACACATCAACATGTATATAGGCAAATACTTGTATACACATACAATAATCAAACTAGAGATACGTGTCTGGTGTTGCTCTTCACTTAGAGAGGGTGACATGAAAGTGTCAGATCGCACTCATGGCAGTTTTTTATCATTTAATATGGTAAAACCACAGAGGAAATGTTGAATTGATTCTCAGGAGTTTGCAGACTTTGATTGCAATAGTGTAATAATGGAGTGTACTCAGCCCCCTTAGTGCTTCCCTATTGAGCATGTACTGTATACAGTACAAGGCCACCACTAATCAAATTCTCTCTCTTTCTCTCCCCCATGCCATCGCCTCTGGTGCACCTCCAACATCAGGTAAGAAATTGTTCTATCATTCTACCAATCAATAGCAATATGGCCTGTAGCTAGCTACACACTGACACCGTCTACACTCAGAGATTTAGATGTGTGCAAATGGCAGCGGTGATATTTTACTCCAGACACCAACAATATTATCAGAGCCCAGGTGGAGCAGCACAGTAAATCCACCTCTCGTCCTTTGTTTGGATCTTTTATCAAGACTGATACTTCCCATGTAATGAAAGCTATTTGGCAAGAGCTGTCGCTGTGCGGCGTCCTGGGAGGCAGCTAAAGATGCTCTGGCTCTCGGTGAAAACGGCTCAGTGCTAGGTGCAGGCAGCTGTACTGCTGCTGCCGTTGCCGTTGTGTGGTGCGTCTCCTCAGCCCTCAGCCCGCCCGTGACAGCTCACCCCCCCGTTTATGACAAATGGTGGGGCACTGAGCGGGCTAACAGGGAGGTAATGCCTGTTGGTTCATTAGTAGGCCAGGTCACTGCAGGCTCAGGACCAGACACACACTGCTCTATGCTCCTTGCTCTGGCGGTGATGGACTGATACACTGGTCTCTTACATATGCACATACAACAGTATATGCACACACAAGCACATGCTTGCTTTCACCCAAGTGTTCGCAAATGCAAAATTGAAATGGTACAATACATTTCTTGCACTTTTTTTCTGCTCCCTTGAACTGATGAGACAAAATCACCTTGGTGACATGTTCATTTTTCATATCACTGCAGTATATCATCTAATGATGTTTGAATACCTTTTTAATGATCAAGTCATGAAGGATTTCCAAATAAGCCCTGACCTTTGACCCACTGACATTGGCCTAAAGGACTAAGATGAAGTGTCTTCCTGGTGATTAGCTGGCAATAGAGAGTTGATCCCACCTTAAATGCCATCACTTTTTAATCAAAAATGTCTTTATTGACATTTGGGAACATCCTTAAAGCTCATCCTTGCAATCAATAGGCAGGCTCAGCACGAACCCTCTGTACCATTCTGTCCTTCATTTGCTCAGTCGCAGTCCCCCCACCCCAAACTCTTTCTATCTTTCTCTCTTAGTCTCTCTCTCTCTCTCTCTCTCTCTCCATCCTAACTAAGGGCTCTCAGAGGGCCACAGCCCAAACTGCTGGCCCTGTCTGTCTATTAATAAATGGCATTAACCACCTGGCCCTTCAGGGACTATTCATTTTAAAGATGAACTACCTTAAAGTACAACACAATGCCGTCTCATTTTTACTGCTTCCTCATTACTGCTCAGGGCGGCTCAAGACTCATCACAGACCCTCCTCCTCCGCCCCCTCATCCCACCATCCCTTTATCTTTTCATCCTGCCTCAACCACTCCCTTCTCTCGCTGTCCATATGAGCAAAAAGCGACCAGAGCGTTCTGAGCTAAATCAATAGCAGAACAAGAAAAATGATTATGATCACAATGGTAAGATAGTTGCCTTTTTTCTAGATGGATTTCCAATTTTGCTAAACTCCCATCAACTCAATGGTTTGGCCTTTGAATAGCCAGAGTCCCAATTCCCAGCTCTGTAAATGCACTTACAGCAATTGTGATGATAAATCTAGGCCCTCACGTTAAAGTGTTTTATACTTATATAATTACCATAATAATCAAGTTTATTGTGGAGTGGCATGCTATGCAGTACCATGGGCGTTTCATTCGTGGCAATTACTGTTATAAACGTGCTACAGTGACTCTGTATCTGCACAATAAGCTGCCTAGGCCAATTTACTGTGATCCATGACAATGTGTTACACCGCTGGCCTGCTAAATCGTTTACAGCATAACATATAGACCCTATTCTTGGCTTTAATTACTCTCACTCTAAATAAGCTCCAGTATCATGCTTACTAATTCCACAGTGGACAGCTAATATCAGGATCAAAGAGATCACTGCAGTTAAAAAGGGGAGAAAAAAGAAACCACATCAGCATTTGATTGGGCTCTCTTTCTCATTTACTCTACATATTTTTAAAGGGATTTTCTCCCTATTACTTTTTTTTTGTTTTTGCAGAGGATGAATCAGAACGCTTGGAATCATTGCACACGTCTTCCCGTGTGTCTGAATGTCAAAATATTTGTTACGGGTTTGTTTTAAAACCCTGGCAAACGGGTGAAGGGAAGGTTTGAAGTTGTAGAGGAACAGCCTCATTATACTCACCAAGCTGCACAGTTATTCTGTATGAAGTGGAGATAAAAGCAAGAGAAAAGCTGAGAGCAAGAAGAAATAAAGAACATGGTAAAAAAAAAAAAAAAAAAGAATATGGGAAAGAAAAAAGATGAAGCTTGAAGGAAGAGAAATGTGGAAAGAAAAGGGGGCTGGATCAAAAGGATAAGGGATAGGAAGGAAGGAAGGAAGGAAGGAAGGAAGGAAGGAAAGCACCATGCGTTTCTAAAAATTAAGCAAAATACAAAGTGAAAGAGATCAAATTATAGCAAGAGATAGTGTCTGCACTGGTATGACTGGTTGATCAGCTGAGCTTAATGGTTTAAAGTCTCTCACTCTTTCTCTCTGAAGTACTAAAGATAATTTCAAATTACTCCATACTGATATAACTAATGTTAATTAAAAGCTGAATGCTTTTAATGAAGCCCTTATTGTGTGATGTTTGAAGCGTCAGACCCTTTTCTTTTCTTTCTTTCTCATTTGATATGGCCCCAACATATATCCATATACATATATGTACACACAAAGAGCAAAGGAAGGACCATCCAGATTTTGTTTTTATTTTTGTGTGGGTTTATGTGTTTGGGGATGGGATTTCGGTGCTAACAGAGTTTGTGTTGAGAATCGCAGCCTTTGGCCTGTGAGCAATGGGTTCAATTCTAGCTGTGACAGGGGTGTCCACACCAGGTTCTGTGTCGCAGATATTTTAATCCATCATGCGTACGTGCCCAACTAACATCTGACTTTTAACTCTTGACTTCTTTCCGTTTTTTATAAAAAAGTGCATCTGGTAAACATGAAATGCTGTGAAATAATGCAAGTGTAGACCTGTAAACACAATGCAAAGAATATTGTCTGTAATTGCACAATTTCATGTCTTAACAAGCTAATAAACTTAATGTATAGATGTCCTTATAACAGTGCAACTGATGGCATGGCCTGACAATAAGTACATGTGTGTTTATTATTGGTAAAGGACTGCCGTTCGCAGACCTCTGGGTTACAGTCATGGCCCAGTGTGCAGCACAATGAAGGCAGCTGCCAAGCGTGCCTTTGAAGGCTAGTTCAGAGGCAGCAGCGTACACATGCTGCTAGCTCACTAACGTAAATTCCTCCACCTGACACTACACAAACATTGGGCCCACACCCACACACTCACGCTGTTACACAGGAATTCATGCAAAGCAAGCATAAAGACTACTTGCACACAGACACTAATTCACATGCCACGATTCATGTGGATACACACACACACACACACACACACACACACACACACACACACACAGAAACACACACATACAGGCTTTTCCCAGGTAGGTGGTTTCAATCTGGTTTCAAAGACACAGTACCGACATTCTTCAAAGACCAGGCTCCACTGGCTCCATTTCATTCTTGTCTTGTCTGTCTGTTCTAGGAGACAGATGTACTGTATAGTTCTGTTGAACTACTGAGTCGAAGAAAATCACTCTGTTTTTGTCTTGAGATGCGTCAATCACAATCCCTCAATAAGCCATCTGGCATCTTCTTGGCAGTGGCTAGTACTTATGGATGGCATAATTATATTAAGATTGTGTGACTGATTATTTGGCAATAAAATAAGCAGACTTATTATGTTTCACCTACTGTGGTTTCCTACTTGTCTAAAACTATTTTAACATGCTGCAAAACCTGGAGTCGAATAGGAAAATCAAGGTGGTGAACCCAAAGCCTTTAAGATGGCACAGAAATTTCTGTTCCATATTATAATAGCATGTTTTCACAGATATGACCACGTATATGTGGCCACATGAGAACTGTATTTTAAGATTTCGACCATAGATAAGAAGAGATAATTTGACACCTCCAAAAGCTATTCTGACACACCAGGGCGACTGTAGCTACTGTAGCTTCCTGGCTTGACATTCTATCATGTTTGTATCCTCCCACATTGAATATGCAATCAAATTGCTCCCCTAGCAGATGAAATGGCATCCAGTTGACTCTCATATCCTCCACATGCATGATGTGAAGGCTCCTCATAGTGAGTGTGTATGTGTGATGAGGGGGTTGTACCAACCCCTGGGATCTGGTCTGTGATGAAACATTCAAGAGGAGTTGCCAGAGGAGTGTATTCAACACCAGGCTGTAAAATGAAGCTCTGGAAAAGCAATCTCCACTCACAGAGACCTATTGCTTTCATTACCACCGAAGCTCTGTGCATCAAAGGCTGTATTTTACTAAGATAAATGTTATGTCGTGGTTCTTCAACGGTGGGAGGGTCTAAATGGTCATTTGCATACCTTATACAGTACATGCATGCTGCGTACACAAAGTGCTGGATAAAAACATTACTGGAACCTTTTTTTTTTTATTCTGAACCTATCATACATTATAAAGCGTGGAGCTTATACAGTATGCTCGTCCCACACATATTAAATGAAGATAAATAGATTGCATTAATTGTACAGTATCTGTGCTAAAGCTACTGATTAATGCTACCCTTTGCTGATTCAGACCCTGTAATGATTTATGAGCACATTTACAGCTGATCATTTTCAGCATGCACATTTTTCATTCTAAAGCGCTGCATGCTCGTGGAAATATGAATGTGAGAGTACGTGTGTGCGTAGTCTGCATGCACATAGTCCACACACAGACAGTGAACCGAGAGCGAAGGTCCACGTGTGGGTGTTTGTAGAGGTGAGGGAGGGAGCAGTTAGCGTTTGTTTAGCTAATCAGGCAAATGAGTGTCATAAAGCAAGCCAGAGGCAGGAGGGGAGCAGAGTGCAGCGCAGAGGAAACCCACTGAGGAAAGAGTCTCCCCCTCAGGGAATAGACCAACCCACCCCATCCACGTCGCACACATAACATTTCAGCAATTAAACATTGACTGATGCCCTGACTGATGCAGGTTACTGGGCCAAGGTGAATCCCAATGAACAGTGTCACATTGCTTTATGGTTCCTGTCCCATAGGTCTCCCTCTGCATGGACCCTACAGCGCACTAATGCACTCTGTGCATTGAAACTGTTCTCATCAGAAAAATGTCAACAGTGGTTCTGCTTAAAATAGCCTCTTTTGGTCATGAATACGCTAGTTGTCGTCTCTAGAAAATAAATAACATAAATAACGTATGTTTATGTCCAGTAGCAAAAGTGAAAGTGAAGTTGTTTTACAGTACCTCCGTTACAAGTGCCACGGCAGAGGTTGGGATGGATGGATAGTTGTACAAAGCAAAGCTGTAAAGCCCTGTCTGTACACTATATGTGTCAGCAAGATGATTGATGGCTGAAGAAGGTGTGCGTTGAAAATGTTGAAAACGTTGATCATAGAAGTTATAATAAAAGGCAACTCTTTTAGTCAGAGTTATGAGTGCCTTCCCCCTCCTTCCTTAGGCCTACAAAGCACCTGATTTTGACACCAGAGTCTATCAGTTTGCATCCTGTCTCCTAAGAGCAGTGAAAGTTAGTTTATTTTAACCATCAAGGGGATGTCTCCCAGATCTACCATCTTCCTCTAACCATATCAAAGTACTTCTATTTGCTTAAGTGTAACCATACCTTAACTATTGGGGCGACAGATCAGAAAAGGCTCATATGAGTCATGAAGGATTTATAAGGGTAATTTTGGAAGGCACTGACGAATCACTTATTTTGTCATTTAGGTAGGAGGAGCTGCAAAGTGGGGCTATTTTTGTTGCCCCTGGTTCTGGAAGTAAAAGACCCATTCATTTTCTCCCCAGAAAATATTAGGTGACTCACAGCCTGAGTACATAAGAGAAGTGAGAAGTTAACTACGACTCCCAGGGTGCATTTCGGTAAGAATCATCCAATCACACATCTCCAGATTCTGCTACTTGCACTGCCAGCAGCAGGCATAAGCTAAAGATTACACAGTTGAGAAAAACTGAAAACACAATCTTTAGCTTAAAGGAATTCATTTTTGGATTCTCTGTCAATTAAGGATAAATCCACCAATTGCAAAGCATTTTCAACAAGAAATTGTTTTGAATATGCTACTGGTCTGATCAACACCTCTGACTGGCTTCGTCTCCATAGCAACGTCAGCCAAGGCTCATGGGTATTGTAGTATTTAGAGCCATCCGCCTTGCCAAGCTGATGGAAGAACCATGATTTCTCAAAAACAAAGTTGAAATAATTAAAACCGCTGGCCATACTATAAAGCTATATCATCGTTACATTAGACTCCCGTGTTTTTATGTTGAGTAACATTGAGGATGTCATTGAAAGAAAGGGGGAAAAATACTTCCAGAACCAGCAGCTCCTCCCACTTTGCAGCTCTATTAGTCTAAGGTAAAGGACGGTATGCATGGCCAGATCAGGGAAAATAGTGACATACTTTATATTGTGCTGGTATATCTTTGTTAATGTATGTGGAGGTTGTGCACTTAAACACGCCTGTCTGCCTGTTTTGGAGCATGTGTGTCTTTGTCAGACAGTCTTCTGCCGGGCACACAGACCAGATCCCAAAGGAGAGATGCAGGTTAATCAGACATGTTGCTCTGAATTAGAGTTTCACAACCTGTCACCACCACCACCCTCACTGACTTCCTCAGCCTGCCGTCCTCCATCCTGTGCCTCTTCGAGACCGAGTTGCTCAGCAGTAATGGAGATAACCGCCGTGTAATAGACTTTTTTGTCGTATCCACTGGTGTCAAAGCAGCGTGGGTTCCCTGTGACATGGCTATTGATTCCTGATTGGGCCTGCTCACTAGAGAGGTTAGAGAGATAGGGACAGATAATTATATAATAAATATATTTCAATCCTAATGTTGTGTTAATGTTTATGTTACTGTTATTTTGCGCTGTCCAAATATTTGGACATTATATTTTGATGCTTTGGCAACATTGTTCTTGAAACTTTCATGCCGGTAAAGCCCTTTGATTTGAATTGAATTGAACTGACAGAGATGGAAGGCCAGCCCCAGGGCTAATGGGCCAAAGGGGCAAGGCTTAACTGTAGGGCCAGGCCAGGATAGAGCTCTCCAATAACAGTCCCTTGGAGCTACACTGTCCTTTAGGTAAATGACTCATTTCATTATAATGATTTACTGGAAACCCCTTCCTCTGTCCGCCTGTCATTGCCTGACTTTTTAGCAGTCTATTGCTCTCTCTTGTGATCTCCCATGCTGTTTTATTTTCTCCTGTCCCCCTCTCTTCCACCTCTCTCTCCATCTTTCTCTCCACTAGCCTATCAGGGAGAGGGTCATAACTCAGGTCAGGTCTATAAAAGCATCAGGATGGCAGCATGCATGGACCTTGCATTATAGGGTCAGCCTGGACTTCATTACCACAATTAGACTGAGGTGATGGTGGCCGGCTTAATGGGTGACTGCTCAAGCCATTTGCTACCGTGTATTTCTTTTACCACCGAATGATTGGAAACCACAAAATGCTGCAAGCTTCCATTAGACAGCCTGTTCTAAAACACTGTGTTAGCGCTGCCATGTTCACTGCCAAAAACTAGCACCAAAGAATGATTGCAGTAGAGCACATGAGAGCCAAATTGATATGTAACAGAATGTTGCTGCTGGAATAGAGAAACAAGCTTTAAATTACAGTCAGCGGCTTTTTATTCTTTTTTTGGGAGAATTCGGGTTGGCAAAAGTTTCAGAGACAATAGCCTCGACTAAATAAATAAATAAATAAACAAAGCCAAGCCTAATCTAATATGTGAAAGACTGTCAGAGGAATGGGGGGCTCAGGGGGGAATATTGTGCATGTGAAAGGCAATTGGAGGATTAGAGTGAAAGGCCAGACAGGGAGAGAGAGAGAGAGAGCGCAACATAATAAAGGCAGAGCATCTGTTCAAAAGAGGACAAGAGTGGAGGAGAAAAGAGATGGAAAGAGTGGGAGAGGGAGCCTGAGAAAGTGAGAGAGAGATTGCGGGAAGACTAGAGACTGTATTTTTAGGAATTAAAGATTTATTGAGTGGCGAAAGAGCAGAAGCGAAGAGAGAGAGAGAGAGAGAGAGTGGATTGGAGAGAAGAGTGGACATGGGTGATCATTTCAAAAGGCCTGAGTGGAAGCATTTTTGTCCTTGTCATTTGAATCTGGGGTTGGACGGCGTGTCTCAATCGAGACGATGGAGAGAGAATGAGCAGGCAAACAATACACACGCCCACATGGAGGCGGACATTTGAGTGGGGCTTCTCATACCTGTTTGGAGGCCTGTGAATGAGTAGCTGGAGTCAGAGATTGACCTCCCCCGCTGCTAGGATCCTTCATTAATTCATAGAGCAGTGGACCCGGGTGCTTTCAGTGCACCAGGTGTGGCCTTGAACGATGCCTGTTAAAAAAAGACCTAATTTCCATTCTGGGGACTTTAAGCACTTAGGCTTGTTATGCCCAGGAGGGCAGTATGGTGCGGTATGGAGTAGAGCAAGCAAATCAGTGTGTGAACCAAGGCACTATGACTCACACTGCTTAAAATTGAACAGGAGCACGGGTACTATGGCCTCCTTGCCTCTGTGTTGCTTTGGCCTTTGATACTGACTAGCTAGGTGACTGACTTTTAGGACTGGCTGGGTAACTGATTTGTTGGCTTCATCTGGCCAGTCCGACACAAAGAGCAACCCCCTACTAACCCCCCCTAAAACTGTTGCATTAATATGCACCAGCAGTATTTCCCCTATCCTCTTTAGCACCTAATCAGACTTTATTCAGATTTGCACAGCTGTAGTTCATGTATTATGCAGCATTAATTGCTACTTCAATAGTCATTAATAAAGAGTTGGCTGGCCTCTGAATAAGCGATGATGCAGGAGGATGATGAGGTGTGTGGGAGACGGAGGGCAGGGAACATAGCCTGTCATCTCCTACAATCTATGTCCTTCAAATGGTTATTTATTCCCTTATTGTGTGCCATATTACGATGTCAACGAGGACGATGGTGCCAAACGTAATTATAGCTGTGGCGGCTTTGTTGAGCTGACTTTCAGTTTAAAAAGTTTTCGAGGTTTGCAGGGGGCCCCCAAGTGCCCTCTGTTGAAAATTCTATTGAAATATTTGTTTGCACGGCTCAGTGGCATTTAATCTCCTGTTGTTTATCAGTTTCCGCTTGATTTATTTCTTCACCTTCGCCTATTTATTGAATTTAATTACACCTCAAATCCCAATGCAAACCTGCTGCTGTTAAGGGCTGAGAGAGGCGGGGATGGAAGGAGGAAAGGGGAGGAGGATGGGGAGCGGTGTAGGGTATAAACCATGACTCAGACAAATAGCCTACTCTTTCCAAAGACATACAGTAAATGTGCCCTCTTTTATTTAAGCAAGCTCACATGTAGACAAACACACACACACACACACACACACACACACACACACACACACAGACACACACACAAATTAGCTGTGGAGGTCAGTATATCAGCCTGAGAGCAGTCCAGTAAGACACACATCCTCTAAAATCCTGGCAAATGATCTGCAGTCTGTCTGCGGCCTCACTGACCACATAAAATATCGGCCAGTTAATTAGGCAGTAATTGTGCAATGTGCTCTGCTTTTTATGTGCCATGCATTGGGCCATAAAGAGGCCAGTGTGAGGATGGCTGGGAGAGAGGGACACTGAGGTGTGTGCTATAGCATCAGCCCATTTCAGATCTACAATATGGCCAGAGGTCACATATGTTTCTTTTTTGAAGGGGAAAGGAAGAGGCCCAACCCCCTGCTGTATTTCTCTGAAAGGGCTAATGAAAGAGGCAATCATGTTAACTGGCTGTGTGCTTTTCACTCTCATAATTGTATCGATATAATATAATAAGTCATAGTTAACTGTGTTAGCAAATGTATTTTCAAATCAAGGCACATTCAAGGTTCCTCCGTTTGTTTGACCTTACATGTCAGCAGGCTACTAAAGATTCAGACTCGATTTTGAAGAGTTTTAAGTTCTAAAAAAGAAATGGAAAGACCCACAGAGACACCAGTGTAGAGACAGAGTTGAAGATTGAGGTATCATGTCGAGCAGGTCGTGTTCCCCTCTAAACCTTCACTTTGCTTGACTTTGTGCTTGTAGAAGCACAAAACTTCCAGACAAGATTCTTTGTACATATTTGCTGAATACAGCAGAGAGCAAGCCTGAGACGATACAGCAGAGAGCACGGAGCAGGCTGCTGGATTAATTGTGCTCTCTCCTCTAGTGATTGAATGAGTGTGGACAAGGTCATCAGGTTCACATATTAGAGAAGGGACATGCTTTATGCTTTCCATCTCAGGAATGTAAAGAGACTGTTTTGATGATGTGTGTGTCGAGTGTGTGAGCATGCGCAATATACAGTATGCTCATATGACATCTCACTCTGTATATTTATGTGTGATTCTCCATTTGCTTATGTATCCTGAGGTTAGTTTGTGTGTTGTGTCTGTGTGAGTGTGTTTGTGTATGTGTGTGTGTGTGCACGCTCAGAGCCACAGGGCTGTGTGTGTGTGTGTGTGTGTGTGTGTGTGTGTGTGAGTCAGTGTGGCCCTGCAGCACAGCAGCACACAGCAGCGAGACAGAGATGTGACAGTGATGGCTCCTTAGCCCCGGGCCACAGCTGGGAGGCCTGAGACACACCCACGCTACTGACCTTCACTGTCACCACTGCAGCAAACACACACACACACACACACACACACACACAGACACGTGCGCACACACACCACAGAGCCATGCACTCACATGGGTCCATGTTCTTGCAGCCATAGCAGTGAGTTTCTATGTAGCTCAAATACACGTGGTGGACACATGGTGGTGCACACACACACACACACACACACACACACACACACACACACACACACACACACACACACACACACACACACACACACACACGTGCACATTCTGCTCATTTTCCACCTACACTCTCTTCTTTTTCCTCCTCTCAGTGAGTCAGAACTTATCAGGCAGGGCACAAT
This sequence comes from Macquaria ambigua, assembly GCA_008360985.2. NCBI lineage: Eukaryota > Metazoa > Chordata > Actinopteri > Centrarchiformes > Percichthyidae > Macquaria > Macquaria ambigua. The sequence goes on from VMKM01000510.1 coordinate 13,541, forward strand.
GATTCACCACCAGTGTGAGTAAGCTGCTTTCTGCATCCAGCTCTGTCTCTCAGACCTGCTCCACATACTCATACTTCATTATCATCCATACTCACCCCCCTCACCCCAACCGTTTCATCTTACACCCCCACACTCACTCACTTGCTCCCCCCTCAATAGTATCCTATGCCTCTGTGTGGTCATCAGACATTTGAAAAGACTTTTATTTCTCTTTCTTAAATTTTATACTTTACAAATTTCACCTGCAGCAGAAAGTATTATGCAATGATGATGAAGAACAAGATTTCTGACTCAAGGATGCTGTACTCAGGTTTACACAAGGTTATAATGACTCTCCTTGGCCTCCTGGCTTCTCTCGTTATGTGCTTGGTTCCTTTGTCAAATCAGTTGTCAGACTGAAGCATGATGTGCATAAGTATGCATCAGACAGGTGGGGAAAACTATGAATTTAACTTCATGCACTTCTGAACCCGCAAGCTTCAAAACTTCAAGTCTCACAGTTCCTGTCTACTTTCTCTCTAACTTATTATCATTAATGTTGTTAATGGCACCCATCATGATTCCATCATGTATCTCCATTTGAATTCCCTCATTTGCACTCTGTGAACCAACGCAGCTGGAACAGAGACCAGTGGAAATGTAATTCACACTGTGAAACCTTAATCTCAGCGCATAAAAATTATCGTAGCCTGATTTACATTTTAAAATCAACCAGTATACTTAATACTGCATTAAACCACATCTCACTCGATAGTTCAGCCTAAGCTTTTCTGGGCACGTTCTGTAATCCACTTCAAAATCCTCTGTCCTCATACGCCCTTATACTGGCTGTATGTAGGAATTCTAGTACATAATGCCAAAATGTTGTGTTAGCCCATCCTCCATAGCAGTGAATCCCTTGTTGGTTTACTGTCAAACTGTGTTGCTGGTGTGTTGTGGTAGTGTCACAGTATACTAAGAAATATGCTAACAAGTGTTTTTTTTATGGTTAGTTAGTCTATTATGCACTGCAGGGAAATATCTTTGATGGTACACAGAAGAACAGAGGAGGATCGGTGATAATAGGGCACAGGAGAGGGGAACAGGTTTTAATGGGGCAGAAAAGAGGAGATATGTTTGTTTATCTTAACCACAACAGTGCCATCAGTGACTCCCGCGCTTTCCTCGATCCACCTTAACAAAACTAAAAATACAAACATGCAGAAAATGCCTTTTCTCTTTTTTATATGCACGTGTGCTTGCAGATGCTTTGTGTGCATACATATGGGATGTTGTGACAAAACATCTATTTAAGACATGCATTTTAGCCTTCTGCTAGTCCTTACAGCTTATTTATGGTGTGAAATAATTGCACTGTTTTTCAATGCAAATCGACTTGTGTCCAGGATATTCTTGAATCAAATGGTAGTCTTGATTGCACTGACCTTCCCTCTTGCATGTTATTGCTAATTATTTCAAGAGAATCCTTGAAACACGTGAAACGCAGTGAAAATACAAATTAATTACCTCAGTTTTGTGGAGGATTTTACTTGTTCTATTGAAAATAAGCTGTAAAGGATTACTGGTAAACAAAATAAATTAGCAATGTATCCATGTTTCTGCAAAAAAAAAAATAATAATTAGATGAAGTAAAGTAGAGCTGTCGGAAAGACTTTTTCAGCTGAAATATGTCATATTTAGGAAAAGGGGATTGCTCACAAATGCTGTATTGTATGTATGTGTAAACCTGTTGTGTGCATGTTTATAGCTTTGTGTGCCATAAAAAGAGACACATTCAGTTCAGTGAAGGGGACATACGGCCAATGTACTGCTGAGCAAGGCAACTGTCAGCCACATTTAAGCCTCACGTTATGTTCTGCATTAGCGTATACACACTAGTTGTGCTTGTGTCTAAATGCACGTGTGTGTCTGTATGTTTGAATGTACTGTGTGCACACATTACATGCAACTGTCAGCACACTACAGCACTGTATATCAGGTCCATGCAGCACCATTAGATCTTTCTATGACATCTGATTTACACGGGCTGTCAGGGAGCCCTGTGGGGCTCTCTTCACTTCCTGGAATAACCTACACCTCCTCTGAAAAAAAGCATTGAAACAAAGACTTAAGGGTGGAGATGCATTATGAGTGTGCGTGCGTGTGTGTGCGCGCGCGTGTGTGTGTGTGTGTGTGTGTGTGTGTGTGTTTGCATGGCGGAGGCAGAGCCTGGGGCAAAGAGTTCCTGCAACACTCATGATTTACACACACACCAAGCCGATGCTGAAGGAAGGAATTAGATAATTAGCTACTGAAAATATCTGTGTGTGTAAGAGAGAGAGCCATGTAGTGTTTATTTATGTGCATGTGTGTGTATATGTGCAGTGGGGGGTGGGGGTGGGGGCCGTGGTGTGGAGGTACACAGGACTTAAGATTGAGTGCATGTGTACCATTTGTCCATCCTCACTTTAGTGGTCGCAGTGAGCTGAAAAGGTGAGCCCTCTGCCTTACTGCACTTTTTACTGGATTAGGGCCATGCCGTGTTTGGCTTCAGCCATTCACAGAGCGCAGAGCAGTGAGGGTGGGGGTGAGCTTTTTGTTTGTGTATCCTTGCTGTAAGGATAATGATGTGATGAATGGAGAGAGGGAGAGAGTGGGAGAAAGAGAGAGAGGGATTTCAAGGCTAATGCCTGGGGGGATGTCAGACAAACCTGTGTATGTGTAATAACCACAGAGGTTAAAATGCTACACCGGCACTAGAGATGGCTGCCAAATATTTTGACATCCACTCTACCTCCTCTGCACAGCTGCTGAGGTTGAGGAAGAGAGGGATGATTTACAGCAGAGAGAGAGAAATTGATTAATGTGAGTGAGAGGAGGGAGAGACTAGAATGTGAAAGAGTGCGGGCAACAGAGGTGTTGATGTACAGTCAGTAAGAGAGATAGGAAGAGAAAGAAAGAGAAAGCTGCCTGTTTGCCTGCCTGCAATGCCCGCCTGTCTGTCTCCCTTGATTTCTTTCTCCCAGCGCTCTGTGCCTGAGGATGCGTCCACAGTGCTATTTGTTTCAAGGTTGTTCTAAATGTGACTGATGTGTGCAGCCAACGTGCTGTTTGCTTTGCTTTCCTTCACTACAGCTGCATGCAAAAAGACTGTCATACCGTATTAAATGTGGCAGAAAAACACGCAGCTCAAATGATGCAGATGGACTTTTCAAACAGGGTTGTGTCCAGCCTAACCTCATACAGGGTTGAGTGTTTAATGGCGTATTCAGATTTCTTCATCCTTGTGAGCTGTTGAGTGCTGCTACAAAACTCAGTTATGGGCTGCGAGATAGGTCACTTGATGCACTGTGTTTATTAGCAATTGAAATAGAAGGGAAATTACTTTGCCGCAGATAGGACGCTTTGTTTGTGTGTGTGTGTGTGTGTGTGTGTGCAATGCCTCTGTAAACCCCCAGGGCCAGTATATATAGATCGTGTCTCTCATCTTCTTTTTATTCTGGTGTGTATGGATGAATAACTCTTGTTCCCTTTAGATTAGCTGTGACCTTTCCACCCCGCCTATACGCACCTAGCAGACCCTTACAACCCTTATCCCATGATTGCATTGTGAATCCTTCACGGTAACAAATGTCAACTTCATTGATTGGCCATCTTCGCCCAAAATAACAGAAGTCTCAAATGAGGGGTGCCGGCGTGCCGTGGCCGCGGGGTCCCCGGGCTGTGCTGAAAACGTATGTCGTGAGAGATTGCAGAGAAAATAGAAAACCTTACTCATTAACTTCAAGTCCACAGCCCCAAGATTTCATGGATTAATCAATGCTAACCTACTTTATCAAAGACACTTATCTTCCACATACAGAAATCTATGCATGTCCCTGGCCAAGAGGTCGATAGCAGGAAATATTTCACATTGCCCACCTTTTTTCCATTACTAATTCTCCTTCTCTCTCCCTCTCTCACTCTGTCTTCCTCAGTCACTGCATCGGTGTCTCTCTCTTTTGCTTAAATGTCCTTGGGATTGGAGTGTGCGTGCAGAAGGGAGACCCATATCAGATAACTTATTGGTTCATTTTGCCCATCTCTTTCCAATAATGTGTAACATTACCAGTGTTATTAGATAGGAGATTAATGGTGCTTGGCCCTGCTCCTCCTCTTCAGGATGGGACATAGAGGAGAAAAGATAAAGGAGAGAGAAAGAGAGAGAGAGAGAGAAGAGGGAGGGAGGGAGGTGAACAGAGCGAGAGGGAGAATGAGAATGAGTGAATCCTCTTTGACTCTGGAGGCCTTAATGTCTGACTTAGCCCTGTAGTTAGAGGGTCATTTCATGGAGCTGACTGACAGACAGCAGAGCCCTGAACTTCTCTATCTCTTCCCCTGTTACCCTTCCATCCCCCATCCCTCCTTCGCCTCCATTCTCCTCCTTCCCTCTCTATCTCTCCATCTTCCTGAGTACTACTGTTCAGCAGCCTTTGATCCTCCTCCTTCACATCAATCAATGCAGACAGCAGCGAGAAGAGGAAGAGCGAATAGAAGGATGACTCGTCTTCCAGCGCTTCAGGTGCTGTCTCTGCCATGTCAGGCAGAGGTCTGATGCTCTGTTTATTTATGCACTTATTTATGTATTTATTAGGCAGCGCCGCTCCCTGTCTGTGCTCCCGTTTTACCCTCCGCTCCCTCCGAGGCCCAAATAGGTAGTAGGCAGGGGGCTGTCAAGTTATTTGATTTTACCAGGGTCATAATGCCGTAAACACTGCTGATGTTAACAACCAAACAGAATAGGGATGTGTCCTTATCTCCACTTCTTTTAAATCTGAATGGATTTTCTATCTCTCGCTGTATTTTTGCTCTCTTTATATTTTCTCACTTTATTCCTTTCTTCTTTCCTTCCCTCCTCCCTCCTTCCCTCATTTCCCCTGCTCCCCTCTCTGCTCCCTCGCTGTGTTGTATGGAGTAATAACTTGCTCATTATTGGATGTAAGAAATATCTACTAAGAGATTATGCGAGATATAAAAAGCTTACAGGTGACGGGAGTCAGAACCTCTCTGCATCCCTAATGAGGCCTGGGGATTGCAAAGCACGCTCTGCAGAGACTGAGCATCCTCCGCTAGCCCTGCACTGAGGCCTAACTCAGCTTAGCGAGAGACAACTTGGCCCAGCTCAGCTCAACTTAGCTCGGCTCAGTTCAGCTCTGCTTGGCCTTGGTCTGTGTAATTAATGTATTTACTGCAAGCTCATCTGCTGTTGGTCTGTCAGTCATTAGGGTTTGGGAGTTTTGTTGCGCCGCTGAGTTGCTGTTTGCCCTCTGCACCTCTGGCCTCCCTTCATCTGCTCACCTCCGCTGCTTAGTTCTGGGGAATGAACTACTTACCTCTCTGGAGCTCAGTCAACTGAACGCAGTACATTTCTCCTCTCATTTTTAGTCCACCGTCGTGCCTGCCAAGAACTGAGAAAAGACTGCCAATTATATCCAAATACATCTCTCTCTGTTCCAGGCTTTGGGTTCAAGATGTAGGTTATCACTGTTTTAGGTTTATTAGGCTATAGTCTTGCTTTATTTGCTAGTCTCCTGTTAGTCTCCAGTCAATATTAACTGAAGATGTATGGCCAAATTTATATTGCATCAAGCATTTAATAGGCTTTTGTTGCACATGGAAGGCTGTTCTACTGTATATATGTATGCATATGGATGCTTATTAGACTACACATCCAGCAAAAACAACTCCTGGGGGGTGATTTTGTTCTATGGCACAGTAAAACTTTACTTATTGCGCAGCTTTATTGGTGTGCTGGATAGAGTTCTTGGCAAGTGATGATCAATCAGAGGCTCTTTCAAAATTAAAGAAACAAAATTAAGGGAAACAAAGCACAAAGGTAAATATGTATGAAAAAAGACTATAAAGACTATAAAGTGAAAATAGTAAATTGTTTAGCCAGTGTGCTGCTTGCACAGAGTTGCATATATGGCTAGATAAATGGATGGAAGTGGCCCAGTGACAGCGAGGCAGAGAGAAGGAGGGAGGGGTGGAACCAGGAGACGAGACCAGGAACATCTTTGCCCACCACAGGAACAGCGAAGGGCAAATGTTTGAATCATTTAAAACTCCAGAGACAGGGATCTGTTACAGTGGCCAATGGCAACATGGTCTGTCTATTGGGGCGCATGGCACACCTTGGGCCATCATTCCTCCTTTCTGTCCCTCCATCTCTCAACCTCTCCATTGCCTACACATAATTGCCATGGAACAGGGAGAGGACAGGTAGCAGTAAAGAGGTGTTGGGGTCCAGTAGAGAAAAAAAAAATCAGAAACAGATGGAGTGAAGTAGAAAGGTGGAGTTTCAGACAAAATATAACAAACACAAATCAAAAGAAATTTCTAGGAGTCACTTGTGTTACCAGGTAAATCAAAAACACTGACATCCTTAGGATTCTGCCTCTAATTCTTTCATTTTGGATTTAAAAGCATCTAAAGAGATTCATTCTTTGAGTTTCAAGTCATTCTGCAATGTATTAAATGAGTGCAGAATACACAAATGCCCTTTTTCCACTTTCCGTCCAGGCGTATGGGACAGAGAGCATATACACACACAAACACTCATTCACTCAAATAAACAAAGTGAGATTTTTCCTTTTTTTTTTAGGCATCTGGCAGCCTTTATTTGGTGTTTGTTAGCCTCTTTGACCTGTGGGGACTATTAAATGTCACTCCCCTTTAAGTGAAGAAGAAAGACAACTTCACCTAACTTCGGAACACCGTTAAAGGTCAGACATCGCTGTGGTGACAGCAACAGCTCTCAACACACACACACACACACACATGCAGGTACAAACTAACTAACATTCAGCTCTCACACATACCTGACCTGCTCCCTCTTTTTTTGTGTGTGTCTTTCTGTAGATTTCTTCTATTTTCTCTCATGTGAGTGGGATTGGCTGAAGGTTTGCCAATGGGTGGGTGTGCTTTTTTCTTAAAAGGTGTCGCTTGGGATATCAGCTATCGACTGTGATATTTTTATTAAAGGAGCTTGTTTTGTGAGAGAGAAGCAGCTCTGGAACAGGAGGCATTCGCAGGACACACCGTCACATCCGCTCTTGCTCCCAGGCTGATGAGAATTAATGCACTGTCTAATATTCAATGAGTGTGTGTACCTTTGTGTTTGCAATGGCTGTGTGTGTGCTAATAGATATGTTTTTATGGTACTGTGTGTATACAATATGTGTTTTCTATGTTTGTGCATGTGTGTGGCAGAACACCTACTTTTCAGTCACTGCACGGCGATTTATTAGAATTTGTATGCATGGCCCTGAAGTCTTCATTAGGCAGTCGCGAAGCACACAGAGACGGGGCTGCAAGGTCGCCATCCGGCAGGCCAAATGAAGATGCGGCCCTCAATTTAGCAGCTCTTTGGGGAACACCACACTCACGTAGCCACACACCAATACATGCATGGACATATAGACACGTCTAGATGGAATAGCAGTGAAAAAACCAATCAAGTATAAAACAAAATCAAAATGCTAAGTGACACTAAAATCTTTTATCAACTGCGTTTTACAATGGATAAATGATGAAGATGAGTTTTCCAGTTGATCTGCCTGTCACTGGATGCTGCACCAGTGGCAAAATGATGCTTCAATTAGGTGAAAATGAACCTGATTTCATATTCATCCGTGCTTATCATTATAACTATTCATGCTAAGGATATCATTGCTGAGTGTATTTGATCACTTCACTACAAACAGTCCTCCCAGACGGCTTTGTTGTATCTTTCTTTGCCCATTAAGCTGTTCATTAAAGAACGGCCTTGTCTGGGCCTACAGGGTGTGTGTGTGTGTGTGTGTGTGTATGTGCGTGCAGGTGCATTAATGTGGGTACAGTATGTGTGTGGCGGGTGCTTGCAAGTGCGTGTTTGTGCGTATAAGTGTATGTACATTGGTATGCATGTGTGGATACATGAGGGGGTATGTGCATGTACTGTATGTTTACATACTCGCCCCATTATCCACGCTTTGTGGCACTGTGAGTGGGGATGCAGATTTGTTTCTGTCAAGGTTAATAAATGAAGAAATCAAGGTGAGTGTGTCTCAATCCAGACACAAAGACACTGGGAGGGGTGGGGGGATCAGACACCCAGCTGGTACCTCTGAAATTTTAATTAGGCCCTCTCTTTATTTCCCCTCCACAGCCAGACATTGTGGTTGAGTATTCAGACAATCAGTGGAACTATTTTCTCTCCCAATATCACCTAAGCCCGTGATGGGATACTGGGGAGCTGTGGGTTTGAGTTTAAAGGCACACATGGTTTATTGTGTTAATAGTTCCACTGTGTGGTGTCATTATGGAGTATGTGGAGCGTGCGGAGTACACAACCGGGTACTGTATTCAGTTTAATGGAAACATGCATGTTCACACACAAAAGCGTGCATTTATCTGTGTGTATGTATCTGTACAGCAGCTAAAATAAAACATCATCACACTGCGTTTTCCACATCAGCATCACCTATTACAGTAAAAGTGAAAACTTATAATAGGTGATGCTTATGTAGAATATTAATATGAGAACTCACACTATATACGTGTTCCACACATATTACTTGATGACATGTTACACACCTCGGTTGTCGTCTGGCTTCAAGATCATTTTCACATATTAATTTTTCCGTTTCCCTGTTTAATCCCCGTGTTGGTGGGTGTGTTTTCAACCATTTCATCTTAACTCAACTTTCCGGTTTCAAATGTTCAAATACTTTGAAATGATTTAATGTCACTCTGTGTGATAAGAGTGGCACTTATAATAAGAATGGTCAGTTTATTGTGGAAGGCATACTTTTATTGGGACCATTTCTTGGAATTAAACTTTAATGTAATTAAGCTGTTCTTTGCTTTTGGATGCCCTTCAAGCAGAGTCGACCGGTCCATAGTCCAACTGAAAAACAACTGCTCTACCACATGACAACTCAGTCCTTTACATGTAGGCACACGCTGCACATGAATGTTTATTGGTTGTAGCCAGTGATAATTGCACCATGGATGGCAGTGTGTATTTCTTTCATATGAAAACGGCCACAAAACTGCAGATTTTGGATGCAAAGAGCTTGTTTAGGTGTGTGTGTGTGTGTCCAAACAAATCAAATTTATTAGCCACTGTTCCAGTGTGATGTGATTTTATTGCCTTGGCAGTTGGGAAGGAATTGGAGAGCAGAGTGAATATAACAGAGAGGAAACTATGAGAATGGTAATGTAGTGTGTGTGTGTGTGTGTGTGTGTGTGTGTGTGTGTGTGTGTGTGTGTGTGTGTTTGTGTGTGTGTCTGTCTGTCCATAACACTCTTGGAGGTATTTTCACTAGCTGCAGAATGGGACTTTATATGTTGACTCACTACTGTGAGAAAAACGGTACATCCTCCCAGTAGTAACCCTAAAACCTCTTTTAGGCCTTATCGATGACTTCACACACACATGCACGAACAAACGCACACACATGCGCACACACACACATGCAGGCGTTACAACCTAGATCTGGCACAGACAGATAAAGTTTTTGAAAACTGTCTTTGAAACACCTTCTATGGGATTATCATCACACTTTGAGCAGATCTTGGTTCAGACGGTGGGGCATGTTCAGATCTCTCACTTACAAAGGAAAGGGAGCAGAAGAAACAAGTTTATTAAAAGGTATTTCATTTTCACAACAGAGATGCGAGACTCTCCTCTGTATCTTTGCCATACTCCGTATGTATAGCAGATGGAACTATTTCAACACATGAATTATTTACTCAACTTTAATCCAAAACAGCTCAGTCCAGAGAACCAAATTAGATCTTCCCACATATTTCAGCTTTCAAGACTGCACATAAATAAAAGACGCACCCTAGATGAAAGATAACTTAAAGATTCTGATAATGAAATCAATGCATCATCAAAGGCACTTCTTTCATGAATTAGTTATGATAAATAAACATGACTCACAGGCAATGCAAAATATAAAAGCGGTGCAGCAATATACATAAAAGCTCACTTTAACGTGTCCAGGACTGTCAATTAGAGAGCTAATAAGTATTTTTGGAGGTTTTTTTTGGGGGGGGGGGGTCACTATGTGTGGTTGATGTGATACTGTTAAAGGAAACCCTATCTGTCATTGCCAGTTGAAAAAAGTTCAAGTTATGTCCCATTCAAAACATACTGCATTGCATTATAGTCTACAGACATTACTGTTGGTAGATAAATTGGTATGTCTCTCAATTTGGAAATAGATTTCTCTCTGAGTATCAGTGCAAAGGAGTGAGTCTGGAAGAATCCTTTGTGCTTTTGTTCTGAGGCACTGACACCAAAGCCTGAAGATACCCATTGATGTTTTTGAAAGCTGAAGACTTTTCTCCCATTAAACATCATTGTAGCTACACTGAAGAAAACCTCGGTGTGATGTTACACTGTCAACATTTGGCCAATTATCCTCAAGAATAAGAAAAATCCACCACCAAGCAATGAAATGGTGGAGAATAGTCTCTTGAATTTCAAGAAATACTTGTCTTGAGAGGAACATGATCAAAACCTTTACCTGATCAAACTGATTTACAGTAGATTCCTAACTTTGACCTTGTGTTTTAGCTGCTTCAACTCAACCCTAACCTTACTGCTAGCCTTGTTTACTTAACCTTTTAACCTTTTAACATGAGGAACAGGTGCAAATTGCTTGTCCCCTTTGTGGTATTATCACATAATCCAATTTGTGGTAGAGGAGATTGCATTGAAATTGCCTCAGGAGTAGATAATACACTGCCAGTAGCTGTTAATAGCATTGTTAATTTTTTAGGGTGGATTATTCCTCCAACTTAAAAAAAAAAAGATTTAAGATTTACCTGCCAAGTGTTTTCAGCTGCTCCCTGTATATTAATCTCATTAGGAGAGCTCTATAGGAAGCGGGCAAGGCACACTCCATTATTTATGGAAGTGTAATTATCTATGGTGTCACAAGCAGGCAGGAATTTACAGGACCCCGGTTCTGCATCAGCACAATGGCTAGCTAGGTAATGAAGCGAACACACCTCCAGGCCCTACAATACACTATCTGATCTGCTCCACTGTTTTCACTGTTGCTTTTTGCTACACTGTTCCACACTACTGCAGTAAATCTCAGGAAAGGCATGTCCAGCCTCAAATAGCAGGATCCCTAATATTCAAATATAATAATATAATATGCATTGGGGAGGATGTGCTGCATTTTCTGTCTAATATATTGTAAACAGAAGATGTTTGAGTTTTAGATTATATCACCTTGTGTTCTGATAAATTGTGATGGACATGACATTTTAAAGAAAAGGATTCATAAAAAAACTACAGCAGACAAGGCAATTTGCAAATGAAATTTTGCATTGTCAGAGTATTACCACCACACAGGACGCAGTAGATTCGGAGAAGTTGGTTTTACAATTCATTCAATCTGACAGTCCACACCAGTTCAACACTGCATATTATCAATTTTATATTATGATCATGACTTTTTTATTCTTTTTACAAAACAGTTGTCATTTGCATTATTTGGTTATACAAATATACACAAGGGCTGCTTTTAAACATGTCACTGCATCTTGAAATGGACTGGCTGCGAAAAAAAGTAAATTTATGAACAATGAGAAAGAGAAAAGTTGTGAGGTATTCTTAGTATATGTGTAGATTACTGTGGTAGTGTAGTATACAGAGAGGTGGGGAAAGAAAGAGACAACCACATTGAGACGGAGAAAAAAGGCCACACAGAGCTAAAGGAAGGCAGAAGCAGAGACAGAAGTCAGCCAGGCCAGCATTTCAGTGTGTGTACAGACTTAGCAGCAGCTTCCACAGCAGCTGCTGCAGCAACGATGGGGTCATTTACATATAAATGAAAGTTGCCGATCACACGCTGCTGACCCCATTTATTTCAGCGGACAGACAGACAGGCAGGCAAGGCAAGCGCCAGCGAGTTGCCGAATTACTCCAAATTACCGCATTTCCATCTCCACATCAGGCCTGTCAGGCCTGCAACCATCGTCCCAGCAGTTTTTTCACTTCCCCTCCTCCTCCACGCACCCACCACCAGGTCTGGAGTGACTCTAATTGGCAGTGGTGAATTTAAAGGACCTGTCAGTGGCTGAGGCTGTCACCACCCAGGACAGCACAGCAAAGAAACAACATATCCAGCTTATCACAGCACGGCATTGCACAGCATAGCACAGAAACAACACAGTCAGGTTAGCATAGCACAGAAACAACACAGTCAGGTTAGCATAGCACAGAAACAACACAGTCAGATTAGAATAGCAAACAGCATAGAAAACTTTGCACATCACAGTGCAGGAACAACGCAGCATAGCAGCTCATCATCAGGCACAAATTTATGTTTAATGCAACATCCTGTGGCACACTCATGTTTATCTTTCACCGCCTTCTTTTAACTTTTCTGTCAAATTCATCTTTGTTTCTCTTTATTTCGTTCATTTTCTATTCTATGTATTTAAACCCCAGTTTCCAATGTTACGTTCATCCTCCCACGTTTTCCTTCTCTTCCTCCATCATGTTCACTTTCCATGCTACGTTCCCACACGATTGGTTTGCGTGAGCATCTGGATGTGAATCCTGAGCCATATGCCCTACTAGCATCTTCATCTCACTCCTTCCTTACACATGCAACCACTCACATGTTCACACACACACACACACACACACACACACACACACACACACACACTATAGCCCTAAGTACCACAGTACTTTAGGTCTCAAGGTTTTACAAGACAGATTAATGCTACAGGCCTGCATGATCTTAATGTGACAGCTGTGTCCTTTTCCAGGCGGCAACACACTCCCACACACACACACAAACACACGCACACACACACACACACACACACACACACATACACTGGGTATCTCCACACAAAAACCAGCATTATTTTCTTCTTTTCTAACAAAGAGAGCGATGAACCCTTGTAGAGAAAGGCAGCAGAGCTAGTGCTTGTGGCGGCTTTATTTAGCTGGTAAAGCAGCCTCTCTTCCTACTTATTTGTCTCTTTCCTGTCTCATTCTTGGTTAGCCAAGCACGCACCCTTATTAGTTCATTAAAAGGAGTCTGCCGTGCCGCTGCTGCCTGACTTTGGTATAAGCAAAGGGAAAGAGGGAAAGAAAGGAGGAACAGAAAAGGGGAGAGAGTCAAAACACCACTCTCTAATTACTCAAGATTGATGCATCCAGTGAACATCCTGGTAATCAGTGTTGTTTTTATTTGTTTAATGGTGGGACAGGGATCACTGGCAGGCTGACCCTCTGTGATCATTAACAGAATTAATGCAGGCAGAAGCACACGCAACTCCTCTCTGCTTGCCTAGGCGGGAAACAAGTGTGAGTGTTGGTTTGTAAATGCATATGTCTGAGCGTGTGCGCACATGTTGCTTTATATTTGGATTTTGATTAAATCATTGAGGACTGAAATTAACCGACCGTCCATACGCATCTGGATTCACTTACTAGGATGGACATTTATCTGTATGTGGTCACTCCAGTGTGGAGCTCATGCACTTGCTGTATCTGCTGTCATCACCATATACCATATTTAGTTGTGCCAAGTATATTGTTGTTCCTTGAAGCTCATGTACTATACAATATGACCATAAATAAGTGATTTGACAGTGATGCTATCTTTGAGCTTGTTAGTGGTACAAACATATTAATTATTTACACTGAACAAATAGCCACACAGCTAAATATGCACATGCCTACATGTAATCATGATACACTAGCAAAATCACAAAAGTATAATTCTAATTTGTGATGCTTGGATTTTGGATAGGGGAAAGTGTGTACTAGGGCCCGACTAATACATTGGCAGACATATTATCAGGTGATATAAGGTTATGACAGATGTATCAGCATAGCATATGTGTTGGCAGATATGCAAAAAGAAATTGCTGAGCAGTAAACAGCAGGAATACATGTTTTATTGGCAGTATTTTCTGTTTATTGCACTTGGATTTTTCTCATTACAAGTTAAATATAAATTTTATATGTTTTATGCGATTATTGAGAATAATTTAAATAACAGTTATGTCTCTTCATCTTTAAAATGTCTTCAGACATATCTTTATGTGTCTTTATTGCCAATTAATGGAATTTTGATGCCAATTAAAAATCGTAAACATCTCAGCTGAAATTCAGTTTCAGTTTGTTAAAGAATCTTGACTGAGTGGGACACTTAACAGTTGAAAAATACATTTCTTAGTTCTCTGGTGGACAAACTATGTTATGGCGTCATGTCACTCATTTGCTGTTACATACCCCAATATTGATACATCTACATTAAACTTATATCAGTCAATTTACTGGCCCATCCAATTTATCGGATGGGCTCTAGTGGTGTCGGGATTTTATTATTCTCAAGTACTGTTATCGGCCTCAAAAATCCAGTATCGCACAGGCTGTGTATTTTTTCTTTTTTTCAACTTAGCTATGTCTGTGTGCATATGCTGAGATTCCTTTACTGTCCATCTGTCATGGCCCTGAATGGGAGTGACAGTGCACGCATTCATTTCTGTTGTACAGGGATACTGTTAGGGGCATATGGGTTTGGGTGAAGTTGTGGAAAAATGGAGGGCAGAGTGTAATGGAGGCAGCCACTTGAAAAGATGGTACTCTAATTTCATGGTAATTAATTAATGTAGAGTAGCTGTTTGCTGGGGATCTCTGCGCTGCCCCCGGGGTCTGACATGCTATGTAACTGGCAAATGTCATGACTCCCACTGACAGGAGGAAGGGCAAGGCTTAGATGGGTCAACGGGTGATTATAGTTGGTAGAGAAAATGGACCGTTGATACAGTTTGTACATTTTCATATTACATCCCCCAGAGATGGCTATTGTACATGTCAGAAATGCCTGTTGTATTATGGGCCAGGACCCAAAATGGATCTCCACATGACAGCAGATGTGATGTTGAGCTTCAGCTCCAGCGCAAAGTTTCTGAAACTTGTGTCTCAAGCTGCAAAACTTTAGTGTGGGTGTTGAAGAGAAAATCCAGTAAAAGAAGAGCAGCAGAAAAGGCTCTAAAGTCCTATACTATATATGCAGGGTATGTGTGACACACACAGTAGAACACCGAGAGAGTAAAAGTGGGAGTAAAATATGCAAAGGTCTAAATCCTCTCTTCATCTTCATCAGGAGCTCTTAAGACTCTGTGA
The DNA here is from genome assembly GCA_008360985.2 of Macquaria ambigua. Classification (NCBI taxonomy): domain Eukaryota; kingdom Metazoa; phylum Chordata; class Actinopteri; order Centrarchiformes; family Percichthyidae; genus Macquaria; species Macquaria ambigua. Next base: position 28,722 of record VMKM01000510.1, read on the forward strand.
GACATGTTTCCTCTGGTGACCAAGATTTTCCCTGCACTCATCGCTCACTCATACATCTGTGTGTATTTGTGTGTGTATAGGTGTTTATAGTGGCTTAACAGCCTCTGCAGCCTGTCTTAAAGTGGAACATATGAAATGATTTGTGCTATGAATCATGGGGTTCGCTGCTCTACACTGCAGCGGGATGTCTGGGATGTTAATGAAGGCCTAAATTGCCACTGTATCTTTGAACTGAGAGGGAGAAGAAGAGACTTAAAAAGTGCAAAAGGAGAGAAGAGCAAGAGCCTGAATTTAGTTTAAAAGGGATGCAAAGACTGCAAGGCACCAAAGAGTTTGAAGGGAGGGTAAGGAAGCTAAAGAAAGTTGCATAGACTACTTTGCCTTTTATGCAGCATCATATAATGAATTTGTACTTTGGAACTCAAATGTAGCTAATATCCTGCATGTAAACACACCATACATCCTCCCAACTAACAATTTTTCTCTGTCTGTCCTTTTTTTTTTATTTTATGTGTAACTTTTACACACTTGCACACAAACATACACACACATGGCTCAGGAATGTGGAACATGGAGGCCTTGAAGGCATTTTAAACCGTGGCTGTCCTACTGTCCTACCTCAGGCTAACCTCCAGCAGCCCCGGCGATGTAGTGTCAGCAATGACATTGGGATTCTATTAGCAGGTTGTGCGAGGCGCTGGCCCCCTGCCCTGTGGTGAGACCTACCATTGATCTGTCATGGGAGATGGCTGCTCCCTGCTCCTCGCTCCCATAGGGCTCAATTTGAACCTTTCCAAAAACCAGGACCGAACCCTCTGCTTGTAATCTACCTGGGGAGCAGAGAGAGAAAGGAGAGCAGAGAACTCAAGGTCAGGCGTGACACCGGTGTGCAGATAAAGACGACTGGGTATGGTCGACACCGGCCATAATGGCCAGTGAAAAGTGAGGTTATTTGTTATCGATTCCCAATGAGGGAAATCACCGGGTCTATATAGTGCTGTTTATGGCTGGGCAAGGCCTGCGTGTGTGCGTACCAGAGGGTCGATGGGAGCCCGAGAGAATCCTCTGAAGGACAGAGAAAAGAAATGAAAGTCTTTCTCTCACTCCCTGGCTTGCTCTCTCCTTCTATTTTGAATGAGTGCATAGTGATCTGTTTTCCCAGCCAGACTCATTTGTATTTTTACTGAATTACCCCGGATGCGCAACCTGAACCCACTTAAGCATGTCACTTAGCGTTTGTTGAAGTTAGCCGAGACAGGGCCCTCATCAGGTTTCAATGAGGGAGGCTGTGGCTAAGTGGCCACTTGTCATGTTTATTTATTTCATTTTTTCCCCCGATTCCCACATGATGCCTGTGTTGGCTGTCCAAGTTGTTTAGAAAGAAATGCAAGACCAGAGGGAGAGACGAGGGCTTATGATGGATATATAAGTACTGTATATCATCTATTGTCTGTTGTGAGTCTTTAACTTTTCTAAATTGAGATGGCTGTTACTTTTAGGTTGTTAGAATAGAGCACGTTCTCTTTAAGTGTAGAGAGAGGTTAAATAAGCAAAAAAAAAAAAACGTCTTCTCTCGTGGAGGTATTTGAATAATCTTGAACAAAATGTGTTTACACATAGTCATGGAGTCTTTTAATCCTTTTTGACTCACACAGTATGGAGCAATGCTAAGGAACACAGGGTTATATGTGAATTAACAGTATGAAAGTACAAACAGAACAGAATATTGAAATTGCCCCCATGGGCGATTCTTGGCTGTGCTGTGGCAGCGAGACACTTCCTGGTGCTGCTCCATTTTATATGTATGAAAATCTCTCACGGATCCATGATATACATTATAGATGAGGGCTCCCGTTCTGCACTCCAGTCACTGGAGCAGAATTTTCCATGATACGCACCCCCACTGCCGCCACTCCACTCCTCTCTTTCTCTCATCCCTCTCTCCATTCATTTCTCCTTCCATATGCCCTCCCATTGGAGCGTTGTTTCATCCCTCACCAGTTCCCTTTCATCCCTCTCCAGCCCTTTGGTCTCTTATCATTTCATCCTTCCATAAGTCAAACCTTACATCTTTACTTCCACCCATCCGCCCTTCCCTCCTTCACTAATTTTGCCCCTCCCCCATATCACAGAGCGAGCAAGCGAGGAACATGTGACCAGGGAGGTGGGAGCCTGCTGGGCCTCCCCCTGCAGTGCCACCATACGTTGATTTGTCTCCTCCGGTTCCATATTGATTTTGTTTTAAACAAGGGAAAAATACAAGAAGAATGAGGTGCCGGAGGTGACATGAAATAAAAAAAGAGGTAAGGGGGAAAGGGAGTGAAGGGGGAGGAAAGAGGAAAAGTGCTTCTATGTATCAAATCTATGAGTTGGGTCCCGGGTGGGTTCAGGACATTATCAGGAGGTTACTGTACAGAGGGTGAACTCTGAAAGAAATGGGCAGAAGGGGAGAGATGGAGCAGAGAAGAGAGAGAGCGTGAGATCCTTTATTTAAAAATCTCTTTTTTAATCCCACCCTTTACTCTGTGCTTGCTAAATGAGTTCTGGGGTTGGCTATGTGGCAAATGCATCTCATTCTATGTCATGGTACAGTTCCTGCCTTAAAATGATTCTCTGCTTAGTTCAATTTAAGTTGTGTGCAGAATAATCGATCCCCCCATTAATTCTACTTAGCTGAGCTTCACAGTACAAGCCTGGGCTTGACTGGTCCACCAAGGCCAGCGCTGCTGAATGGCTGACCTTTACACGGCTCGGACTGCCATTGATTTTCAGCAGGACTTATTTCATGAACTGGGGTTTGGGACAGGGCACCCAGATGAAGATGAACTATGAGGCAAAATCTGTTTCTTTGGCCCTTTCCATTTTCTATGCACTCGTCTCTGTTATTTCTCTCTTTTTCTTCGTCCTCTTTACTTTGGAATCAGCACTGGACACCGTATTGGCTGAGCTCCGTGGGTGGCATAGTCTGAGAGCAAATAAAGCGTCCCCTGTGTGACCCCCCCCTTGAGCTAAGAGCCCCCCATGTCCTGAAGTGTTGGTGTGTGCGTGTGTGTGCTTTATATTCATGCTTTAGTGTCTGTGTATGCGTGTTCCTGTCCATGCTTGAGTGTATGTAGGTTACATTGTTAAGTGCTTTAGGATGGCTCTCTCTGTGACATGGCCCCTTGGTATTTGGAGTTAGGAAATAATGCAAAGCAGAGAGTGTGAACAAGCCATTAGAGCTCCCAGGACTGCCCTCAGAGCCAGAGAATTGAGGAAAACAAGCCTGACCTCCTGAAACAACAGACACAACATCTACCTCACGACTGCTGGGGTGAGGAGGAGGAAAAAGAAAGAGAGAGTGCTTCTCAAATCCCGAATGTAATTTCAGAAGGATTTAAGGTCCTATATTGCACAATGTTAAACCTTTAAGTCCTAATTGTTAGACGAATGTGCTCAGATGAACATCATTAAAATGAATAAATGAATAAATAATAAAAGCTAAGACAAGGAAGGGCGGAAGTGTAGGAGGCTTCTGAGTGTGATTTAGCTCGAGTTCATACAGAGTGCACAGAGTGTCTCCCTTTCTCCCTCCCTGTCTCTGTCTCTCTCTTCTTGGCCTGAATTGGCTGTATATCAGTAACTGTTGACTGTAAAAAACATATTTAAATTTAATACCCGCTCATGAATACATGCATGCATACAAATGTCTCTAGATGGTGGGAGGCAGGGGGGCAGGTGAGGTGATGAGCTGTCAAGGATGCTGCTGTAAAAATGGAGGAGGATATGGTGTGAGGATAGTGGTGGGGATGACGGGGTGGACAGGTGTGTGGCATTTCGATTTCACCTCAAGTTTCGGGCATCATAACTGGATGATATGGACTGTCTCTCACTAGAGGTCTTCACAGGTCCACTTGGTTCTAAGAAACCGAGAGGTCCAAATTATACTCTACTGTGTGCCAGTGTGACTAATATCCAGATGGATGCGACCATATGTATGTATGAGCTATGATCACATGGTATGTCATAATCACAGCGGGAGGAAATATTTTAGGAAATCTGTGGCCTATGTAAAAAATATATGCAACTAAATGAATTTGAAATTAAATTTGTTAGCCTAGTTGGCTACAGTGTTTTATTGTTGGTGCAGGAGGTGAAACATAAAGTCTAATTATCTAAAAATAAATTAGCTGTTGAAGCATATAAACAAATTCTTTTTGGAATTAGTTTCTATGACTTTGCATTTGTTCTTAGGACATTATTAATATTATTATTATTACAGGTGCTTGTTAATTGCTAGCTCATCATGCTGCTGCCGGCGTTGGTGTTCTCTCTCTGTTAGGGTCTTTATGAAAAAAAAAAAAAAATCTCTCTGAAACAGAACCCACCAGACTCTGACGTGCACGAATTAAGTTTAAAAAAAAGTAATCCCATCTAATAGGGATCCAAGGATAATGAATGTAATGCACTTCACAGTCCACACACTCTATCTTGCCTCAAAAAACACACTTTTTCCTGCAATGATTATGACGATTAATAGTGAGTCTGCTTGAATACGCTTGAGTAGTTGACATATTGACACACAGACCCAAGACCAGCAGTAATAGAATGGATCCCTACCCGACTCTGGTCAGGGCTATGAGGTTACAAGGAACCTATTGGACCCTTGAAGACCTCTAGTCCTCAGTCAGTTAGAGGATCTTCAGAGCATGCATGCATGCATTTATGTGTTAGTTTTTGTTACATATATCCCGATTATCCTACATACAGTATTCCCCTGGTCCTATAAGACACAATTCCCTCCCCTACTGTCTCAAACCGTAGATCACTCTGTAGTGTAAGTGCATCCTGGAGCATCTAAATCTCCATGTCTTCAAACGTTCCCACCTGTGCCTCTTACAGTACGTGACACGACCCCTTTTATTCCCATCTGCGCTCAAACTTTTCACCAAATTTAGACACAAACACAGACAAACACACATACAAAACGCTGCCCCAAACCACATCCACTCACCCACTCCAAACCCCACCAATGAAATAAGCCACCCAAGGCCTTGGGAGGTAGTGTGTGGAGTGGGAGTTGGCAGAGACACTTCCAATGTGTTTTCCGCTTCAGTGCTTCTTGTTCTCACTTCGTCAGAGTGTGTTTGCTGCAGATTGGGAGAAATGGTGAGAGGTCAGGCCGGTGTGCTGCTTGTCTGGCCCTCAGGTTCTGTGCAGTTCAAGGTTGAACCAGACACAGTGAGGTGGGGGGGGTTGTGTTTATTTAGCAAACAATTTTACAGTGTTGCAGCTCCAGACTTGAGAGAAGGAGGAGGAGGAGGAGGAGACGAGAGACGGGGATAGAAGACAGGCCTGTCCCTTTTGTTTGGTACTGAATGCGCTTATAGACAAGCAGGGATTTTCTCTAAGTGTCAGGAAGAAACATAAGCAGGCTTTACAGCCAAGGGCTAGAGTGGTGGGAGAGTGATGGAACCAGCAGAAGTCGCAGGTGACAGAATGCTGTGTGTGTGTGTGTGTGTGTGTGTGTGTGTGTGTGTGTGTGTGTGTGTGTGTGTGTATGAGACGTGGGGTATTGATATGCTGGGAATGAAGCTCGGAGCAGATGGACAGAGCAGGCTGGCCCTGTGTCGATCCTGTGAGCTCTGGCTCCTTCTTGCAATCCTCCCTTTGATGGACACACACACACACACACACACACACACACACACACACACACACACACACACACATAAACATACACATGTACCAGGCAATGGTGCCAAGTCCAGATTTCACTAACTTGATAATGGTCCTATAGGATAACAAATTGTCGATCATCCTGTCATTAATACCCAGTATGTCATACTGATCTGTAGCTATGGCAGATGTGGCTGGTTAATGAGACCGAATGGAGAAGTCCTCCAGTGGCGTTTCAGAGTAGAGAGCAGGATTTGGGGAAGAGGGTGTGTAGACTGAAAGCATATGTACAGTGAAAGGAAGAAAAAGAGTTAAGGGAGACAACCCATTACCATTTTTGAAATAATGCAGATGGTTGGGGGAAGTATTGTTTTACTATCTACATTTCTGACAAAGGTTTTTCTCTCTTCCTGTCTCCATTTTTTGCCTGCCTCTCCCTCTCTGGCACCCCTCAGACCTCTCTCCAATTCAAAGCCAACATGCTTGGCTGCGTCCCTATCGCTCTCCCTCCTTCCATCTATCTCTATCCTCCTCTGGCTTCTTCTTCTCCTGGTCCTATCCCTTCCTAGGAGGGGTGGCATAGGGAGTGGAAGGGTAGAAAAGTGCAAGTGCTGGTGAATTGCTAATAGGCAATCATAGTGTTCAGGACAAGGATGCCTACTGGAGGTCTAGGGACCATTAAAGAAACGTCAACTCGGCATAGGTATGCCAAGAATTATGAGTCAGTGGGCAAGCAACACTTCTTGGCTCCCATTGGTCAGGGCAGCAGGCCGTAATCTGTCACAATCCTGGAGTTGCTGTGACAGCAGCAGGAGCATTCTGGGCTCAACACAGAGGGTAAAGGAAACATGCAGCTAAGGGTGTGTGTGTTTGTGTGTGTGTCTCCATGTATAAGCCTGTATGAGTGTGGTTGAGTGCATGTAGGGCTGCGCGATAAATGGAAAATCTACAGAAACTGACATTATGTATCTCTTACGACTTCATTTAAGTCATGTTGGTATGTTCAGTAAATTGATTCTGTAAGCAAGTTGTCAGTTGTAGTTAATGCACCTGAAAGTACAACGATGAATCGCATCTAATCCTAAGTACAAACAACTAATCACTGTGCTTGCGTCATTTCTGTGGGTTTAATCCAAACTGGTGAAGTCAAGTCGGCATAGTTCCACCTAGCAGTTTTAAGCGATTTTATTAACCATGCGTGCCCAGTTCAACTCAGATGAAGGAAGCAAATGTAGGAGAAACTGCAGCTGGGGGCGCTGGTGCAGTTCAGGAAGCGCCGGTCCAGAAAAAAAAGATGCCGTATCATTTGTGTGGGCACGCTTTGGCTTCAGAAGACACGATGCAGAACAAAACAAAGCTAAATGCAAGTACTGTCGGAAGATAGTGGCAGCTTTGAGAGGAAACATGAGCAATTTGTGTCATCACCTGAAACACAGCCGTGTCATACAATATGACGTTGTGCATGGCCGAGAATGAAGTAATGACAGAAAATCGCACGCTTGTCCGGGGCATGTTTCATCTTGTACTGTTTGGTAATGTCACTGCATACCCAAAAGTGTCCAGCAGCAGATGGAATGAGATAACAGAATCCATAAATATTTTATTCATATCTATATTTCTTATTTTGATAGTCTCAAAAGAATTGAAACAGAGCTTTTACATTGATTCTGTATTTTAGCAAACAAACAGCCTTAAATTGCTCCATTTTCATTTTTTATTAGTTTCATTTATTAATAAATGTAAATATTACAATTAAATTGTGATATGGATTTCAGGTCATATCACCAGGCCCTATAGTGCACATGCGATGGTGTGCTTGCATGCGCACATGATGTTGTACATCATTACCGTAGTTGTAACTCACTGACGGTCAGGCAGGACATAATCTTCAAAGCAAATATCAAGGCAGTAGCTAGATAGGGAACATGGCGTCAGTGCATAAGGGCACCTTTAAGCATTAAAGCCTCACACAACTCTAGATCTGTAATTCTGTCACGGAACATATCCTCTGCCATTTCGCTACTTCCTGCTCACTCCAGACCCGCGCTGTGGCGCATGCTGGCATGATGTTGCCCTTCTGAAGCCACTGGGTTGGGTCTGTCGCCATGATCTTATCTTTCTAAGGACAGTTCCTCAAAATGAACTGAAGAGCGTAAACCACATCAAACAGCGAGCAGAATAAGAAAGAGAGAGAGAGGGTGTCTGTGTGTGTGGGAGAGATGTGAGCCCACCAAAAGCTTAAGCCTCCAGTGTGCTGTGCAGATAAGATTCATTAGATAGGTCGGTAAATGCAAGAGAGAGGCAAAGCGAGGCAGACAGAGAGAGAGGGAGAGATTGAGCTTGCTGCTGCTCCAGCATTTGTTGACACAGATTTACAATGAGTCTCCCACTGCTTCACGCATTACAGTAACACGCCATGTCAATAGCTCTCTGGGCTTGAAAAGCAGCCGTGCCAAAGATGTCTGGGAGTGATGCCCTTCCCCTGATAACCAAAGTGTGGCTCATAAGTCAGGAAGTGGAGGAGAAGGAGGGGTGGTAGAGGGAGAAAATAAAATACTTTTTTGTCGTTCTGTTTCTCTGTTTCCTTATTAAAAAATCCCCACCCAATCTTTTCTCTCAATCTCTACATCTTCTCAAGCTTCTTTTCATTAGTTTTCCCTTTTCTGTCACTTCTCTGTGATCCCTTTCCTCTCCCCCTTCTCCATCTCTCTCAGTGTTCTTACCCCTCACTCCCTCTGTTTCTCTTTATCTCTTGGACGCCCCGCTACAGGCTCAGTAGGACAGGATTTAGGCATTAGCTCAATCCCCCTATCTACTCCCCCTCATGATTGCACACTGTTTCTGTCACCCACATACCCTAGTCCACTGCACAAGTCTTGTAGAACTCAGAGTCTCTCATACAAGTACTGGTGGAGTACTTATACTCCACAAGGCGGGAAGACGTGATCAAGCAGACGGACAAGCAAGGCGTGAGAGCGAGCGACAGTGTCTGTGTGAAGGGTTGGGACAGTGATGAGCAAACTCAGGGGTGAAGGGTGAGGTTTTTATATGGTATTTTGAGTTAATCAGACTCTCTACAGACGTAATAAAGAGTTTGATGAGAGCCAACATCAGCGCATGCCATGCTCAGCTCTGTCTGCTGAGTCATGGGGCGCCACAAAGGAGGTGGTTTTGATGTGTGACATTCACCTTCATGAAATCTTGATGAGAGCTGAGTTCTGCTGTCTGTGTAATGAGGGCTGTAGCAGTCAGACAGCTGGCCAACTACTTCAGCTAGTAAAGCTATGATAATAGAGAGGGTTGGAAAGCCTTTTTGGAAAAGCATTCGGTGGATGAACTTCAGCCCGTTTCTGGGAGGCAGTTAGTGTTTCGGGGGAAGAGATAAACAGGAACTTGGATGGTATCAGACAACAGAAGGTCTAATGGTCTTAATCAGAGATGTAGTAGTGGTGCTAGTAGTAATGGTACTACAGATTGCACATGTTTGCGAGTTAGCTGTGGCCTCATTGCTAATTTGTGTATTACAAGAAGCATTCAGTGTAACAGATGGAGATCAACAGTTTTGTTCCAAAAGGAGCTATTCAGCCTTTTTGGGAAAAAAAAGTAACACTTACTCGTACAAAACAACTACAAAGCAAAAACTAATTGCACTCTCTAAACAAGAGCATGCATTTTTGTCTTTGAATGACAAAACTCACCTTTACAGAATGCAAGTTCATGTTTTTTTTATATTTAAAACATATATAGCATTATGGAGTAGGACTTCGTACGTCCAAATGTGATACCGACTCGCTGAGGTCTGCAGGTGTCTGTCAGTCCATGTCAGCGCCTCAAGCTCTAAATCCTGTTGGTTCTGATAGGAATCCCAAAGCTTATAGTGGCTGCCATCTCCTCAGCACTGACTGACGCTTCTTATCAGGACCACCACACTGCTGCCGCCAGCACATTTTCACATATTGGTAAATTATAACTCACTTGAACAAACATTTTCCTACATGCACTGAAGCACATATATGAACACGCTCACATAGATCCAGTATGTTCACACAGAGCAGGGCAGCTAGAGCATGAGTACATCAACGGTTAAACTTCAATCAGACATGCACATGCACAGACCCACTCACTCACACTTATATAAACACGTCATGTGTACATCAGCGTGTGCATTTAACCAGAGTGAATATCAGAAAACCCACGTGTGAATGGACACTTTAGATGTGAAGAAGATACTCATTTTTCATGTACACACAAAACATACAATAGGGATTTTTATTTTGGATTAAATGTATTTCTTGCAAAGTATCTATGGTAATGGGGGATAAAGCTTTGGTTGGGGGTTATGCTGAAATTATTTGTTAGTTAACTGATAAGTCCATTGACAAACAAATTCATCAACAGAAATTTTGATAATTGATTAATCTTTTATCTTTTTTTCAAGAAAAAAAGGCCAAAAACAATTTAATGATTTCAGATCATGATCTCAATTTTAAATTATTGTAAAAATAAATATCATTTTTCAATTTAAAAACGCCAGCTTAGGCTCTGGCAGTTTGTGATGCACATTTTTACTATTTTCTTACAGTCTGTAGACCAAATGACGGATAAATCAATAACAAAAACAATGCAGTGTGCCCGAACTCCACCAAAATAATCTCTCTTCATTTATATATATAGTATACATTATATGTGTGAGGATGAGTGAGAGAACAGGTGTAGACAACAACCTGGCCATTCTCCACCTTTTTCTAGCTTGAGCTCTTCTCTACACAGGGGGGAACATGTAAATTATGTTGTGTGTAGTTTACTGTATGGTGAATAAAGAACCAGAGGTAAACCCGTTGTACTCGTTTATGACAAAGACTCTTAACATTGTCACAGTGTTTTATTAGCTGAGTAAAAATGTGCATTGTTTTATTGAAAAAAATGCATCATGATGATATAATTCTCTGCAAAACTACACTATAATTCCATCACAGTTTCATGTAAAAGTGGTGAGATGTCTTTTCATATGCAGTTAATTTACAATATTAAGAAATAGTTCATTACCAAGCTCGAGTAATCCTTTTAAATTTGATCTTCATTTGTAATTTGTGAATTTTTTATTGCTAATGAACAATTATTGTGATTGCAATGAAGCACTTCAAACTATAAATCATTACACCATGGCTCTTTCTCTACTCTACTCTCTCTGTCTCCCTCCTACTGTATACAGTACAGATTTATTAGCTGGAGCCGGGGCTCCCGGACAGCCACCACTCAGCACTCCCTCAGATCAATAATTGGAAATATTAATTATATCAGCAGAGACGGCCTAGTCAGAAGGGGGCTGTTTATGCTCCTGTTACTGAGCAGTGCAGCAACATGAGCTTTGATGGCCCACTAATACGTATTAATGATCCCAGGACAAACATTACTCTATATTAAACCTGAGTGAAAGCCAGAAGACATCACACATATTGTATGGCTGTTAGAGTTATTTTATTGCAAGCACTGTAAGTAAGTGCTGTTGCATAACAGTAATAAAAAGACTTGTACTACTGAGAGATGAGCTTCTGCAAAACCAGGACAAGATTTCTATTTACTGCATTCTCCTGTATTGCAGGTTCCTCTTTTTTGGATAATGTGAAAGTTAAAGACTAGCAAAGTTTGGGACTTGGAATTGCACCAGGTCTTTGAAACCCTTTCCAAAGCAGTATTATTGTCTTGCTACTGGCCCTCTCTGGGGTTTCAGCAGTGTGGAGTCTGGGACTCTGTACTGCTCAATCCCGCTAAACTCTACTAGTCATGAACTCATTACTGTCGTAGATAGTGCCAACAGTAGACTCTAAATCCTCCACACTGCTAACAGGCCAAGTCCTGCCTACAGTTCCTTGACTTGCTCTGTGTAATTTGAAATCAGACAGTGGAATGTCTTTTGTGGCCGGAGCCCAGGGCCTTTGGTCCTTTTTGTGGCTAATAATAGTTTCAGTAGTAAGACGTTTGTTCCCCAGCCAGGCCAAACTTTACCAGGATACTGAGGGAAGATAAAATCAGAGAAAGCGTAGATCTGTAGATGTAGATCCGTCTGTGAAAAGCAGACAAACCAACAGGCAATGTGAGCATGTTCCAGGCCTATTGCACACTACATTATGTACTGTAGGCCTGGGGGTTTCTATCTCACCCTCCATATAAAACAGCAGCATACTAGTGCTAAGAGCTTTAATTTAACTGACTGGAGGCTTAGCTTGGCTAATGAGGAACTAATATGGAACTATAGATTTGTCAAAGCCCTTAGAGCAGCACAGCTAGTGGAGAGAGAGAGAGAGAGAGAGAGAGAGACCAGGGCTTGTACAAGGACAACAAAAACTGTATTTCTACTAGTAGAATGTTGTGTTTTTTCTTATATATGTGTAACAGTGTATGTCATGACAAATTTCAGTAAAAAATATTCTGATAATAAAGTGAAATCAAATCAAATCAGGATGAAGAATAGTAACTAATTTGAAGGTTGTGAAGCTGCTGAGTTGTTCAAAAATGTCACTAATTACCCCAGAAAGGTCCCCCCACGTCCATGTTTGCAGTTATATAGTATATACAGTGTTTTACAGTCTCCCACCGACTTGTAAATGCACTATAAGTCAGCACAGACTTGTCAAATGAGTCTTTTGACTGTGTGACCACATGTTGTTCACTGTACTTGATTTTTTTTTTTTGTTTGTTTTCCTTTTTTATTAAACACGATATCAGATCTCACGTGTCCGCAAGTTTGTTTTCATACAAAACAACACCTTCAGCAACATACTAGCCTTTGGAAGTGTTTGACAGTGATGTGTACAACATGTGATTTGTAGGGCTGAAACATGAAAAACACAGTGTCTCTTAAGAAAGTGTTTTTCAGTGGACTGCAGCTATGTTTTCTTCATGGGTCGTCAACTGCAAATAATACTGAACAAATTCAGAAAGAACAAATATTTGTAGGAGACAAATTATTTGTGCTTCACTGAATATCACATTTTGGATTGAGAACGTCCCTAGCATTTATATTTTGAATTTTGTTTTTTCATTATATTAACACCAGGAATGTCATGCCTGGTTTGGTGAACATTGTTGAATAAATCAAGGTACTTATGTCACATACACCTCGTCAGGTAGATAAACATGGCAAGGAAACAGAATATCAGGACAGTCAAATTAAAGTTACTCTCTCAATATCTCTTTAAGCGTAAAACACATTTTCATCTTTTTTTGGCCATTTGGTCAATTTATAGTTGATGTCTCCAAAAAAAGCAAAAAGTATGTTTTTAGCAGTGGTGTCTATAGGGAGGCAGATGGTTCATTTGTAAATATAAAGTGTGTTTGAAAGTGAAAGGCAGGAGGGTGGAGTCAGAGCAGTAGAAGCAATCTTATCTAAGAGTTGCAGGCAGCTTTCTCTCTCTCGCTCGCTTTCTCTCTGTATGTACTGTATCTCTCTTACCCTTCTCCCCATCTCTTGTTGTCTTTTCCCTCAATCTCTCCCCGTCTCTTCTTCTGGTTCTCTTTGTTGCTCCTCCTCCCTCACCTTACCACTCCCTTAACTCAATGAATGGAGGAGTGGAAAAATCTTACAATTAAAACACGTGTTGTAATTTGTACAGGGAGCCGCTGTGACTGTTTCACTCTGTTCGTTGTGGGTGTGTCGAGAAGCTACTAGCTCCAGCCCACTAACGACAGAGTGAAAACATGCCCTACAGTATCTTTAGTTAATGAATGGTCTCCTTGGCAACAGCAGCCCATTTTACTTAAAGTTACCATGTCTGTGCATGTGTGAGCACGCATAAAGTACAAGTGTGCCTTGCAACGTGGACTTAATTTCTGCTGGAATTATACCAATTTTCTTCATGTGTTCACGGGGAATGGAACAAACTGAGAGCCATCAGTGGTGACTGTTCAGGACCATAATGCATTGCTCTCGGGCAAATAAATAGACCATTAGGCTGGCATGTTGGAGCAACTAGCTTTAGAGAGAGCTGCCTCCCACACACAGGCACCCTGCAGAGACGGCTGAGATCATAGCCACAGCCGTGGATTTGGCCTCCTCCATCGTGCATTTGAACAAAAATCAACTGGCAGGATGGAAGCGTCTTTTGTCCGTTTGACATGTCAAAGATTTCCTGTGCTGTTGTGAAGGAGCAGAGGCCTGTAAAGTCATCTGTGAATTTGTCTTGCGGATGTTTTTTTTCCCCCTCATTTGGAGGTGTTTCTGTCTCAGAGGTTGCTTTCAACACGTGTGTGATAGTGTCGCGGTTGATTCTGTAATCTATCCGTACATGCTGTGGAGCAGTGCGCCCTGTGGCTTGGCATTAGCATACTGTAGGGTTACTTTGCTCGTGTTGTACAAGGAAAAGAAAGCACTTGTAGATGGGGAGGGAGAAGGATGGGGAGCGAGCCAAGAAACAAGGAGCTAAAACCTCAACCTTCACAAGCATAACATCCTCCCTGTTTTCCTACAAAGACTTAGCCGGTGCTAGTTATTATTTACGATGGCTAAATTTATGGAATAATTTCAGTGAGGGAAGGTTACTCAGTTCCTCAAGGTGAAAATGGATACGTTTAGCACTTAATGAATCAGACCTAGGCCTCTCCCCCATATATCAGCATGTTATTAAGACATTTTAAAATCCCATTATGGTGTTTCTCCTTGAACATGTCATGCTTTTATTGGACTGCCCTGTCTTTAAATCTGACCTTTTCAGGTCTGCTCTGGAATGGAACAGAAACACATGACAGGGCGAAGGAACGAAATATACATATGTAGGTATAAAAATATCAGTGCTGGGTGGTTTTCAGTGATCGGACTGGGATGCCCAGTAATGGCGAATAGTTTCTAGCAATAAAAACATGCTTAAATAGCAGCTACAAATGGTTTACTGTAAATGGTTTACTGTAAATGAGTGTGGTAAGAGGTTTGTGCCACTTTTGGCCCCAATTTTATTAAAATGCGTGCAATTTTTATTGTTAAATCTATTTGTTTTGGGCTGAATCATGGAAGGAGGGGCACTGGCATCAGATCTGTGTACATAAAATATCTTGTAAGCTTTATGTTCTGCTACAGTAAATATATGCATTTTTATATGTGTGTATGTGGGGGTGTTTAAACAGTGTGCGTGCTAATATGTGACCAAGAGGCATATATTCAATTAAAAAAGTTGCAGCTGCAGCTGTAACGAACATATTGTAAATCACAGCTACATCTTTCAAACTTTTCCTCCAAACAAATCGCGCCCAAGTCTGGTGAAATTGTTCAGCTTGAACAACAATAATGAAAAAAGAAGGAGGTAAAATTGGGGAAGGAGGAGAGCGTGACACAAAGACTGTGATGACAGAGGCATCTAATCCAGGCAATGCCATTCTTATCAGGGTCCAGTGGATTAGAGTGAGCCTCCTAACCAGAGAATCCTTCCCAGCCAGACGCTCTCCACAGCCCAAGGGCCCGGATCAATAGGCCTGCATTGATCTCTCTCCTCCTGTGGCTGGATTCACTTTTATTAGGACTGCCTCTGCCTCTATCACTTAGACACACATATGCAGCCTTGCAACCTCTCCATGCGCCTGCCATGAAATACCACAAATGCGAATGGACACACACACACACACACACACATCCTATTTCATGTGTGAAAGAGAGCTGAGTTGTTTTGTTTACACTGAATAACAGGCAGCAGAAACACTACAGTGTCAAGTCAACTTAGCTGCATGATGGTGTTTTGGTTTCCTCTCCAGCCAAGGCACTTTGATCAGTATCACAGAGCAGCTATTAGTATGGGAGAGAGGGCCTTAACACCTCTGGTTTGTGGCCTCTTGTTGTAGCGACGACAGCCCGAGTCGCCAGCGCTAACCTCTCTGTTGCTCTTTCTTCTCTCTCCCTTCCAGATGACTCGCCCCATCCAGGTGAAACCGGCTGACAGCGAGAGCCGTGGAGGTAGTTGTCTTCTTTTCTTCATCATTTATTCATGTCCCCTTTTCATCTGCCTTATCTGGGCTAATTCTTTTCATTCTTTGCCTCTGATCTCATCTGTTCCACTGCTCTCAATGCAATGTTTCTTCCAACACCAGCACTCTTTTTTTTTTTTTTATTAATCTTATCCCAATTCCTTTTATTCTCATGTTGCTGCACTTACATACATAATGTTAGAAATTTGATCATTACAAACTAAGTTAATCACATAGTTTAAACCATATTAAACATGTTACGTGACATCAAACACAAAGATTGGATGTCATCTTGGTTTGACTGCCTGCCTCTCTGCTTGTGGCAGTTTGTAACACATTTTAACAGAAGTGTCTGTAATCTCATGTCATACATATTGTTGCTTTTGGATTTGTTTCTGGTTTAAATCCACTGGGTTTGTCGATTAATCTCGCACAGTCTCATCCTGCGTGTGCCCTTGTACTTGGTGTAATTGATTGAAGAGTCTGTGTCATTGAAAGAAAGTACGGCTGTGATGGGCTTTCCTGCTGCTCGTCTCTCTTTTCTGGTTCCCTATGCCAAGTACATTATCATTGCACTGTAAATTAGATAGTAATTAAGCTCAATACTGGAACCATAGCTACGCGAAGCGGCCCACACGTTAAAGCCCACACTGCTCGGTCTGTGTGCTTTTGAAACACGAGAGTAAATGGTATAGAGGGAGGGGAAATGGAGCAGGAGCACATACAGCTTGCCAAACAATCAATACATTTGCAGGGTTCTTGCCAAGATCCTCATTACTTGGCCTTAATTCTGTCATCTTTGATCTCTCCCGTTTTTGGAGGCTTTCATTTACTCACTGCCTATCTGCATATATGTTAATGGGATGAGGAGGCATCCTTCAAGTCAGTGGCAGAGACAATGAGCTTTGCTGTTATTTTTTTTGGTGAGCATCTCATGTGTCACCCCGTGACAAAGCAAGTGCCTTTTTGTTGTTTAAAGGAGGAATGCTGTTTTCAGTCTAGTTTGCATCCTGGTGGAAGCAGAGAGAGATTTGGAAGCGAAAAAAAACAGGCAGGGAGAGAAAATGCGAGCACGGTGCCAACTGCATACAGCTGCCGTGCTGCACTTCTGAGGGTTTACCTAAAAACCTCTGCCTGTTTTGGGTGAATTAGGATGGCTGGCCACTTTGGCTGCCTGTCAAATGTCTTCAAAGGACAGCATAAGCCCTTGAGATGGATGGAGGAAAGGCCAATAAAGATCACTGTCTGTCCTCCATGTTCTCGTTCTTTCTTTTTTTCTCTCTCATTCTTGCTCTCTTTCTCCTTCGTCTTCCCTCCTTCTCTCAGCCATTCATTCACAGCTTTAGAGGAGTGGTGAGACAAGCAAAAGGGTCTTGTGCTGTCAAGATTGATGTCCCCTATAGCTCCATTGATTTTGCCATTGTGGTGCTGTGTGTCCACATTAACAATGACACTCAGCTGTCTCTTTACTTGGTTGTGAGTGGCCGGTTTTAGAGCTCCCAGGGCACTTTGGTCAGTATGGGGTCCTCTTACTGGCCAGCCGTGGGGACCCCACTGAGGAACAAATGAGTGCTGGAACAGACCTGAGAGTTGCACATCATCTTAAATGAACAGGTCAGAGAGGCACCGCAGGGGCAATCAAACACTAGCATGACTTTAACGGGTTAGGAGGTAGAAGCAAAAGGGGGAGACGGGGAATGTGTGGAGGGAAATGGATGTGATATTTTTCTTTATTTTTAAATCTTATATTTTCATCCTGCTTCTAATTTGCTCGCTTGAGTTATTTCTCTGACTATCAGTGGCAAAGATCATTTTGGTTTTCTCCATATCTGGTTCTGTCTTTAGCTGCTCTTGCTACTGTTAGCTAATGGACTTGTCCATGGCCTACTTAGTTTTTTATTTGCTGTAAAAGATTGAAGAGGATTTCATTGTGCTGTCTGAAATTTCAGGGTCCTGTAATTATTACTCTCCTTATTTCACATTGTCAAAACTATCAAGATTAGATTTTTGTTATTTTGATCCTTATTTGCCTGCTGTTTCCAGAATCAAGATTAATAACTTCAGGATTTTAACTCAGCATTGTGCACAGGAGCCGGAAGAGCGGATTCAAAAAATATTAATTAGCCTCTCAGTGCAGTGGAGGGAGGGACACCAGGGACTGACCCAGTCTGGCCTGCTCTCTCAGGGGCCACACTGCTAGTCCGATAGGGGGCATATATCCTCAGTGCACACAGTCACACTGCAACACACAGTCATACTAATTAGTCCCTTAATCTCATTATGAGGAGGACTGTTCAGATCACCTGCGCCAGGTTGGCCGTCCATTAGGGAAAGACCTGTTACTGTGGTTTTATGCCTGCTGGATCAGCGCTCCTCCAGGAGCAACTCTCTGCTGTTATTAAGACCAGACAGGCCCAGACCAGCACAGTGGACCTTCCCTGGTTACTGTTTCAGCAAACATTTAAACTGCCTTCCTATAGTCGCCAAACAGGAAGACATAGAACATATTCTTCTAACTAATTCCACTAAATATTTGATGACTCTTGGACATTTGATGAAAACTGAGCAGTTTCCTGATGGATGTTCATAGCTCTCACCTTATCGGCTAGGACAAACTGGTAAAAATTACAGTACATTTGGTTACTAGGTACCTTCACTAAGGCCATATGAGTAAACCACCTTGCCTACAGAAATTAAAGGGAAATATATGGTAGAGTAAATCCATCCAAATATACTGTCAGCCCCTGCTGCCGCCTAACAAAGACACACTGTGAAATGAATATTAATGGCCAATCACCTACCTAATCTAGCAGAACAGCAGCCGTTACACATTGAGCCACCAGCACCGTGAATGTCTCCGTCACCGATGACGCAGACCATTCTGGGATGCTTCTGTTGGGAAGACGTTTAAAGAGGCGCAGCGAGGAGGCAGCAGGGACCTGTCTCTCCTGTTTTCTCCTCACAGGGCTCTGATATGAAATAGATTGATTTTCCATCACGCATGGCACTGATGACTGGCACTGACTGCTGCTGATATTTCATTTTTGAAGGGCTGTTCAGTGCCTCCTTAGAGGGCTTGGCGTCCTTACACAGGATAAATCAGCTTTAACCACTTTGATTTCATCCTAAACCCTTTACCAGCGGCACCCCTGTTAGCATTCCACCATTGCTATCTGCCCCTTCTTGTTTCCTTTTCTGCGGGCTGTCATTTCACTTGATTTTCTTTTATTTATTTATTTTTTTAAGATCATCTTAAAATAACCGTCCTGCTCTCAGGCTAAATTGTTTTTCTGTTTAAGTCCTGCATTATGTGTTCCTTCATGTGCTCTTCACATTTCCCAGCTTAACCCATTGTTAAAAGTTTTGAGCTCAGAGATTGTCCAGAAAGCAGAGAGAGGAGCAGGCTAGCTGTCAGCTGGGGCTCTGTTGGTGTTGCAGCAGGCCTGCCTGGCACAGCTAGAGCTACAGCCCACTGAGGAGGCCTGGATTAGAAACAGGCTCTGGCATTATCAAGGCAGGCCTGCCGCCCACGCACCCACCCACACAGAGAGGACAAACAGGCAAACACATACATACCCATACGGCTCTGACACACACACACACACACACACACATGCATGCAGTGGGAAGTTGGATGTACATGATAATAGGAACACGTATGCACACACAGGGACATGTTCAGTATAGGTATAAACACACACACACACACACACACACACACACACAATGTGCACATATGCTGAATGGAATGGGTCAATTTTATTTTCATGAGCTTTGTTTCATGTTGCGGGCCAAGCAGCAGCATTGCATTGTGTTTGTGTGTTTACTCCAACTGAAGGACAATGAAAAGGTTTGCTCCAGTTCACTGAGATGTAACGGAACAAAGAGAGAGAGAGGGAGAGAACCAGAGCGAGAGGCAATAAGTTAAATGGAGAGTGAGGACCAAAAAAAAAAAAAAAGGAAAAAGAAAGAAAGAAAGATTGGGAATCTAGATTGAGAGAGCAGGTTTACATGCTCTGTTGCTGTTCTGCGCTCAGTTTTTGATGATGCATTTATCTGGCGTGAAAGACAACAGAGTGGTCCATGTATTAAACATCAGTGGTGTTCTCCTTTCCTTACTAGAGAGACGAGCTCCCCATGTCAGAGCAGCTCAGTAATGAACCAAGCAGGAAGGCCTCTAAGCTCCACTGATCCCCTTTAGAAAAGAGAGGAGGAATGAAGGAGAGAGGGGTAGTTAGAGGGAGAGGGATGAGGGGTGAAAAGACGGATGGTGAGAGGAGAGAGGTGAAAGAAGGGAATTTGTACTGAGAGACTGGAAGTGGAAGAGAGCGAGAGAGAGGGAACAAGTGCAAAATAAACAGAGAAAAGTGTGGATAAACCAGCAAGAGGGAGGGGCTGCAGGGCGAAAGCAAAAAGCCGAACAGTATATCTTCTCCCTTTGGAGAGAGAAAAACTATAGATTACTGGTCACAATGTGCTTGGCTGGGCATAAATGGAGAGATCTTGAAATAGTAGGCAGCATGTTCAGAGGTTGTGGGGATCAGGGTGAGCTAATCCAATGGTAAGGCCAGCTGTGGGTCACACATTCAGAGCTCACACTCCTTGTCCAAATCCCCTCTGGTGCTCTTACACAAACAATACTGATACACAGGCCTTGGCTAGCCCAGAGTTCAGTCAGCTAACTCCGCCGAGCTGGCCTGGGATGTTCAGGTCACTCTGCCTGTAAGCTCTTAAATTTACCCTCACATCAGCACAAACCGGTTTGTTTTGAAGCGGAAGGGGGGGTGGGGGTGAATTAGGTTTATGGAAGACAGACAAGGGGAGGGAAAGCGGGAGAGCAACAGACCAACAGAGGCAGAGAAAGAGATGATGATGATGAAATCATTTCTATAGGGATGTGCTTTGCTCCTGAGGGTCAGATTGTGCTGAGGCTGTTGGAGTTATGCAGAGTCAGTGGAAGAAGTAGATCACAACAATTCGCTAACACACTGGGTAGCTAGGTGGAGATCAATTAGCCTTATCTAACAAACTACTAATGATAATGCCAATGCAAAACTTGCTGACGCGGCAAAGAACAACAAGGGAAAGCAGAGTGATGATGTAATGAATTTAGCTAGTTGAAAGATGCAGTATTTCTGCAAACACAGTGTCTCATACTCTTTTTCCAACAAAATACACTGCAGCAGAGAGCCTTGGTAGCCGAATGCCACGTGGCCGCAACAGTCGCCGGTTCAGTTCCAGCCAGTGACCTTTGTTGCATGTCATACCCCTTTCTTTCCCCATTTTCTGTCTACCTCTTCACCTGTCACTATCAAATAAAAGCAATAAAATGCCCATAATAATAATAATAATAATACGCTTAAACTGCAACTTCTGTGGTCAGCACATACACAGATGGAAGCAGCAGCTACTTACGGCGTGTAGACAAAATAACAGAAACACCTTACAGTATAAAATTGCATGTAATACATCACACACTCAAAAATTACAAGAGCTGACGACAAAATGTGGACATTGAAAGCTTCACAAAGCTAGCATTTATTGCAGGGCTGTCGTACTGGATTGCATGATATTGTACAAGTGTTGCGGTTATTGCATCCACCCCATGTACTCGCCTTTAAATATGCATACATACATAAATTCAGCTAAACACGCATTCATCCTCACTCCCCCTTTTTTTTTTTTTAAACACACACACATCCCTTCCACTCCATCCCTTGTGCGTTGCGATGGTCTCGTAGCGTAGGCGGATCAGCAAAGGTTACTGTTGAACACAGAAAGGAAAGGTCAGAAATCATGTTTAGTTTTCCTGGGGCCGGGAGGTAATTCCAGCCAGCAGATTGTGTTCAGACGAGCAAGCAGGCAGGGCAGGCCAGTGGTGGAGATGCTCATGCAGAAGGAAGCGAGGCGGGGATGGGGACAAGGTTATCCAGTCAGCCACTGCCTCTCAGCCCCTCCGCTGTCACCCTTAATAACACCCTCTCCCTTATCACCGCAACAATCACCTTGAGAAACAAACTTGTCTTCTTTCAGAGAGGGATAGAGATGGGGAAGAGACGGCCCCCGTATGCATCTGGTCTGCCATTCTCATTACAGCACCTCAACCTCTTTGGGGACAGACAGACTGCAGATCAATTTAGTGCTCAATTCTCTACACTTTATAATTCATTCTCCCCTCTCTCTCTCTCTTTGTCCCCCCCCTGGTTCTCCTGCCCTTTTTCTCTGTACCCTTTGAACACATCAAAACATGTAGATGATGTACAGTAGTTGTCCACATTGCTGTGACAATAAGGGATCTTGTAGTGGGGTTGACGTTTGAGTTGTCATATTTTGAGCCATAATACAGAGATAATCTGATATTTCAATGTGACTTAAAAAATAATAAATCATTATGGTATTCATACAAGATACTGTGACACATCATTCATCATTTGACCACCACTTAACTTTGGATATCAGTTAAGAAAGGTTCTTACACAACAGTATGGGCCATTGTGAGCACTGTGCTCAAATGTGCAACCTTCTGTACACTATATATTTAAAGATTTGCAACGTCAAACATGTTGACACGATGTTACTGTAATACAAAACAAATTGCATGCTAGTTGTTTAACTGTATCAGTCTGTTTTCACTGTTCATGTTACAGGCGCCTGCCTGCTAGGGCTTTGTGGACGTAAGCAGTAATCTCACAGCTCTATTACACACTTCATAGAACCGTCTATTCACAGTGTAGACTAGATTAGCAAAGGGGCTTGCTATGCTAACCTACTTAGAACGTATACAGTACAGTGGCATGGAGATGGGTAAGAAAGCTGACCTCTTTAAGGCTGTCCTTATTTAGACTTTGTTTTGTGAACTTTCATTTTATTGGCCATTTCATTTACATTCACTTAAAACAACCTGTGTGCAGTAAATTAGGAGAAAAGCAGCTTCTGTAGCAGCCCGTTTTACAGCAGACATTTGTTCTACTGTTAAGTGTCTTTTCTTAATGTGTAACTGTCTCAATTTAATTTGAATGTATAAATATAGGATTCCTGCAGATTTTGAAGTGTTATCACAGAAATTCAGTGTGATTAATTACGCACTTAACCATAACATTTGTGCAGTTCATTTTAATTGAAAAATATACTTACAACCCTATTAGAAGTTGACTGTGACATGCTGATGTGAACTCTTCTGGTATATGTACCCTCAGTGTAAGCAGATAATGGCAATGACAAGCCCATACCTGAGGCTGATAAACTGGTATGTGGATTTGTGTGCGTATATGTGTGTGTGTTTGTGTGTGTGTGTGTGCGTGTGGGCGTGTGTCCTCTGTGGACTTGGTGCTCTGTGATTGCAGTGGAGCTGGAGGAGGCCAAGCGAGGGCTCTGATTGGAGGACAGAGTCTGAGCAACCTCTGCCAAATCACTGCAATCACCCGTTTGCTCCTTCTCTCTGCTTTAATGACGCCACTTCATAAGGAACCAGGCTCATCAAGCAGCCCACCACACACACACACACGAACACACACCCACAGTGAGGTCAGGCTCGGCAGATCGGGCGGGGCACGGCAGGCCTCTGAACAGGGAGAGGAGGTCCACCAGCAGATGGGAGGAGATTAAAGCAGACTGGAGACACATGCACACAGGCAAATGCACGCACGCGCACACACACACACACATATATATAAATATAACACTTATACATCAGAGTTGCAAGCTCCTCTCCCCACTTTGGATTGAGTTAGACAGAGTTAGTGTCATGATGTGCAGCACTGGGTTTCTGAAGTCTGTATTTACAGCAGATAGGCTAATAACAAAGGAATAATCATGTATACAGATACTAGGTTGTTATTGAGATATTTTCCAGGCAGTTTGATCATTTTCAGGCCAACAGTAGATTTTAGATTTTGCCCTCCCCTCTTCACTGCCTGGCCTCTGCCCAGCGCTGAATTCTCTGCCCTAATTTTGTGAGACCTTTGCTCCCTTACACTCCATGTGGAAAGAAAATGTCCTATTTGTTCACCGAGAGAGGCCAAAGACTATTTGGAGCTTTTGTGTATACGAAAACTGACAAGAGAGAAACAAAAACGATTGTTGCTCATGCACAAACATTGGCCCATTTGAAGACACACAAACGCTAAGAAAAGCCATACTGCAGTTTCCAGTTGTTAGTCGTTGAGAGCAAATAGTCGATTGTGACTCTAATTAAAAGCCTTACCGTGTTTATAAGATGTGACAGTGTTTACACATTCATATTGTCTTTCAGTGGGTTTAATATGAAGAGAAATGTGTTTCTTTGTTCAAGATTGTTTTAATTTTTTTCCCCTGTGTTGACTATTACACAAAAATGATTTTGGATCTCTCATGACTGGGGACATCAAAAGTGCATGAGTGACAAATAGACAAATGAGAGACAGAGCAAACACAAGAGAAAGAATGGCGGGGCAAATAAGTGATGACAAAACAAGAGACAGGATAGAAGAGCAAGAGCAAGAACAAGAGCTTTTTCCACCTCAGTATAAAAGAGAACTCAAAATATATGCAGTCAGTCTTTATTTATGTGTACACAACATACTGTAATTTCACTCTGAAAATGTTTGTGGAGCAATTTAGTGCTCGAAAACTGAATATAATTTAAATATAAAACCAAAATTTTACACATTAGGTGCATGCATGCGGACACTAATAGATTTTTGGAGTGCATTCAAGCTCTGCAGGTATAAACAAGTTGCTGCAGCAGAAAGTTAGAGAAACATGAAACAAAGTTATAGAGAAAACAATCAGCTGTCAATTTTGATCTGTATTCAGATTCAGTACCTGTAACTCAGCTAGCTCTCCATGTCTGTCCCTCCAATCTAACCTCTTCTTTCCTCTGTCTCTCCATCTTAGCATATTAACTCCATTAGCCTCTCATATCACCTTCTGTCTCTCTCACTGTCAGTCTACTCCATTCACATAAATCACTGCATCATGCTACCCTTGGACTGGAAAGGACGCCTGCTTCAACCAAATGATTCCAGCAGAGATACGGAAGTAGATTAAACAGAGATTAGTACTCCTGCAGGCCACAGAAATACAGTATGTATTCGGCGATGTACTGTAATGCCTATATTGTCTGTGACTTAAACTATGGCAGCTATTACAGCAATGACAACAGACAAGGACATAGGACATAGGGATGGCGAGGAATAGCATGGGATGACACGCCTGTGATGCATCATTAGGGAATGCCAATGTTGGTTCAGTGGGCACTGTAAAGAGGCTTTTAAATAAGGCCCAGCCACGTCTCACCTGCCTTTCCCACCTCATCTGCTGAGACGAAAAATAGGGCTGCGAGCACGCACGCAACTGTGACACACAGTCTCATGATTGCCCACCCGCCCACTCTCCATCCACCGTCTTTCCACCCATCTGCCAGTCAAACGAGTGCAGAGGTAATGGAGAGAGAAGCAGTCATTCTGGGGCTGTAAAACTGCGGCAGCCGAAAAGATGATTGGGGTAACCTTTGCGTTGGTGCATGAAAGAAGAAGGAGTGTTTTAACATTCATAAGTATTCGTGTGTATGTGTGTATTCCTTTATAGCAGTGAGTCATTATAGCAGTACTACCGCCTGAAATACGAGTGCTGACATGGTCATGCTCTGACTGCCCTGGCCTTGCCATGGTTCATGGTAACTTGTAATGTGGGTTTGTATTTTCTCCTTTTTTTTAGAATGTACCCTATATTCCTCTTCTCTCACTAGACCCTTTAGATCTCACGCTGATATTTGTAGCAGGTTTATACTATCCCCTAATGTGTGCTTTGTTTGCCTTTTCTTTTCTTTATTCTTTTTTCCTTACTCTGTTGACTTTTCCCCTGGCCCGCTCTCATCGATGAGTCTATCAGGCGAACTGGCATTGTCAAGGATGATTGGCGAATGGGTCTCTGTGCAAAGAAGTTAATAAGCGTATCCCCAGACACTTGAGTTCTTAGGGGCTTGTGGCCAGGTCCAAACGCAGGCCAGCTTGATTGCCTCTTTGCAATAAACATGAAGAGGGCCCCTGCTAAAGAATACAAAGACAGCTGAGGTTCCATTGGGGAATAACTAGAAAGAAGAATGAGGCTTTCAAATGACTGCCGTACCTTTGGCTGCCTTTGGCTGGAACTCTGACCTGACACTTGAACCAATTTTATAGAACGTGAACTTCAAAGAGCACTTTGATAGTGGAGGGAGTTATTGGGTGGGATCTGAGGGGTCGAACTGTCTTTTCATTCTAGATTAGCCACTGAGTTGGACTTAGACTAATGATAGAGGTGGAGCAGTGTCTTGATAAGGAAGAGATCTCCATCTGGAACAGATGTTATTTGCTGTAGAATGACAGCTGATAGAGATCCACAGACATGTTTTTTTTTTTTTTCATTATTGTATTGCAAATCTTCCTCCTCAGTATCCCCCTACAGCAATAAACTTGTCACAAAACCCAAAACATGGCACATCATCGCTTGAAATATAAATAAGCCCATTCGTTACCTATTGATTTTCCTACCATTAGGGAAGCGAATGGCTCGGCTGTTGTTGATGTGGAAGATATTGTGGGTCAATATTGTGTTGCTCTTAAAAGCCACGGGAGATTTTCAAGAAATTCGGCAGGGGGCAAAGAAAAGAGGCCAGTCTACCACTCTAATATTAAGAAAACGTCTGGACTGGTTCAGGGACATCTGCCTGGCATTAATGTTATCAGGGAGTCGGGGAGCAGTGCAGGCACAATGTGCTTTAGGGAAAGGTACAGCCCTCAACAGCTGCCTGCCTGGACTGCTAGCACACATCAACCTAATACGCTGGATTGGAAGCAGGGATTGATTCCTGAATGTTAAAGTGAAACCTTGAAGCACTGCTGCGACCATCTTACTCCGACTGCTGGAGGGAGGGGTACTTTTGCAAGGCGATTTGGCATCCTAATCTGATCGGGTCTCTTAATCTATGGCAGACAAGAACAATCTGACAGCAGGGGCAGGAGCCAATGACATGAGGAACATGTTAAATCTGGGCCTATCAGGCGTAAGACAGGAGGACGGCGTCTTTTGACTGCATTGTGGGTGTAATGATAGCTGGTACAGCAATGGTATCAAGAGATGCTCCCTATCCCAGGTCAAGGAGGGACTGGAGGGATGACGAAGTCCCCGGCTCGCTGGCTGTCAGCCCCCTCCGATAGTTGTCGTCCTCTTTCCTACTATTCCCCCACCCTCCCTCCACCCCTCCGTCCTGTTATTTTAGGAATCTATTCTTGGCCTCCCAGCATGTACAATCTGAATTATTCATTTGAAGAAATGGGATCCCTGCACGACAGTGAAACAGGATTTTATTTGTACCATTTGATTCCATTAAAATAAACAAAGTACAGACCCTGCCATGATCGTTTTACCACACCCCCACCTTGGACTGGGCAGTAATGCGATATTATTTATCTAGTTTCATCCAAATCATATCTTGATTATGATTTTATCATTACAGTTCTGCAAATGTCTTTGGTCCAAATGAATGATTCAAAGAAAGCTTTAATTAAAAACTAACACTGTTTGCTTTTGAAGTTTTTTAAAGAACCCAGTTCACTGCTTTAGAAATCAATTCATTTTATTTGAGATTTTGCATACATTTGACATATAATGATATATATTATTATCAGAAATGATCGTAATTGATATTGTGATGATTAATTCAACCATAACGCCCATCCCTACCCTCACCTCACCTTGCTTCTACCCTCCTTGTAGTCACCTCACATGTTATAGTGTGTGTGTATGTGTGTGTGAGAAAATGATTGTACTTATGTGTGATTACAGTAGTAACCCAGTCATTAACGTCCTTTCTGTCTTTATTGCACATGATGACGGCAAATTGCCTGTTTCCGTTCTTATCACATGAGCCCACAAACACAACATGAAAAGCTGAAAACAGTCTACAGACAGCTCCATCTCCGTATAAAATGAACGTGACCTATAACTGCAGAGAAGTAACGTACAGCAACAGCATAGAGGAAACAAAGGGCTCTGTCAAAACCCTGCGCTATCTCATCAGTGTGCCTATGAAATCCTTTCCGCTCTCGTGTGTGCATGTCAAGCTGCCGTGCCTTCTATCTGGATAACCTTAATGAAAGGTGAAAGAGGGAATAATCAAAGATCACAATATTTTACCCTTGATACAGATGCATGTTCGTATGCTGCTGGAGATCTCCTCGCCGCTCAGCTCAGCTCTGATTTGACATTAAGATTCAATGCTACAGTCCTCTCTCCAGCTCACTCGTCTCACTTTCTCTCTCATTCCCCGTTGGCCCCGCATCCCCCCCCACCTACCTCTGTCCACTCAGCCTGCTTACCTGACTGCAGCTAAAGGGTAAATGTAGCTCAGGGGAAGTTCGCTACCTCCACCACAAGGTCCTGGGGCCCACCATGTGACCTGGAGCTCCCAACATCTTGCTCTTCTCTTCCTCCTCCTCCTCCTCCTTCTCGATGCCTTTTCTCCACAAGACATCTCTTTATCTCGGTTCACCTCAGTGACCTCATCCAGAGAGACTGATAGAACGAACCTCTAAGAGCGAACGCCTTCTCTTCACCAAACACCTCAAAGTGCAAAAGTTCACCTGCTTTGCAGAATAACACTATTGACAATACAAAGTACCAATACGGCCCTCTTCTTTATACAAAAACAGAACTGATTTGAGATGCTGAATAATTCAACTGAAGGCTCAAAATACTACAGTATAGTATGTTTTACCTCATGACCTTTATAGTTGTGCAGACCAGAATAAATTGAATGAATTAACAATAACTACAACGGATTGCTTTTTGTTTTCTATGAAAATAAGCATTCTAGAAAAATTGCAAATAGCTTTTAGCTTTTTATTTTTAACAGCAATTAATTGAATTACTTTGTCAATTTTATTTATGTAGCCCCAAATCACACATTTTTCTGAGAAGGTTTTATAATCCCCTTCTATCCTTAAACCATCATTTTGGATTAAATCTTGAACAGGACAAAAACGTTAAAAAACCACATTAAGAGCAACAGACATACAGTACTACTTGTCGTATGTTCAGAGTAGCAGTAGTAAAATTATGATATGGAGAATAGAATCACAATATTCAGTAAATTAAGTACATAATGTATAATATGAGTAAATATTAAGATAAAGAGTTTAATTCCAAGTGTATTATTTCATTAAATATTTACAAGGGACATTGTGGAATTGCCAGCTAAGACATTTACTTGCAGTACATGTGATGTCTGGCTTATAACTAATACCGCATTCATATTTCTGTAATTCCTCGCTTTGGATGATCTACATGTTTTGATATATATTACCTGGCCTGTTACAATATAAATAGTATTAATGGATGGCTCAGCTGAACAGGTTAGTTTGCTGTGTGTGGACAGCAGAAGGCGCTTTGGTGTGCACTGTATGTGTCGTTCTGTGTATGTGTATGTGTATGTCTGCTAGTATGCGTGTCCATGTGTGTCTAACTGTGTGAGGCTGAATGGCACCTTTCAGAGTGGGGGTGAGACCATGTGGTCTGCACTGACTACTTTGGAGGGAGGCAGGAGGGCCCAGCTGGTTCAGGGAGAAGAGCTCTCTGACTAGCCAAGGCAGCCTCACAGCCTGCCAACCAACCTGACACGCACACACACACACACACACACACACACACACACACACACAAACATGATCACACAGTGCATGGTTAGAGGAAGATTGTACACAGAAAAAATGCTGAGAATTGCACACTAGTCTCCATGCAATTAAAAAGATTTATTTTACCGCCAATGTGGTTTGGCTATGACTTCTGCAAGGTGCAGTTTGTCAGTGTGTCTCAGCTGAGCTTGTTGTGCATGGATATAAACATAACACGCAAAGGAGTGTGAAGAACACATTCAGGCGTCCTGTTTACACAGGGACAGTGCTGTGTGCACCCACGGAGCTTACAGAGATTCAATCATTTCGGCTGACCTGCAGCCAGGATTTGGTGAAAATAGCCGCCTACCTCCAACAAAATTGTCCAATATCCTTGAATGCAACGTGCGGGAAAAAAATCTTTATTTGTTGGCTGCCAGGTGCTGGCCCTGCAAATTATACATGACCACAGGTCCTATTGATTCTCTCTTGTTTTTCTCTGTCTCATAACACATTGTTAGAGGAAACTTGGTTCAGCCGACTCTCACAAATTGTTTTGTAAACACAGAGGAAAAAAGAACAGTCCAGTAGCTGTCACATGTAACAAAATGAATTTTCTCAGCCTGTAATTCCATATTTCTCTCTGATTCAGTTTGTTGGGGTCTGTAGTTTAAAAATGCCAAAGAAAAGCTCAGGCATTTCTCTAACATTAAATGAAAGGACTTAATTAGATGTAAGTGTTTTTGTTGATTTTGTGGCACAGCAAAACTATTCCCATTTTACTGTATTTACCCACAGTAAACATTTGCAATACCAGTAATGCTGATTGCGACTTCAACAGCTCTGACAGAGAACAATGGTCGCTGAAACAATACATATTTTAAATTGATTTCTCCTGGGTTGTAGCAGCTCTATTTATTCTGACCTCCATCCCGCCATACGGTCCACTGGTTCTCTAGTGAAATCTGAAGTGTATCTCTAAATGGTGTGCAAGTGCTGCAAGACTTGCACAAATTAGCTGTGTTAAAGTATATGTATGCCGCCGATGGAGGGAAGGCTCACTGGAGGCACTGTGCTGCTTATCTGAACAGTAGGAACGTGGACAGAATGATTAGGTAGTCTAACCATAGGCGACCACCCCTTCTAGCCTGGCCATTTTCACTACTTTTCTATATGGCAGTTTCTCTCTCTCTGCAAATAGTCTAAAGGGTAAGCCTAACCAGGGGCTATGTGTGAGTGGATGGAAGACAGAGAGAAACAAGAGCTCTAAAAGGAATTTGTCATTTTAAACAAATTGGTTTGGATAGAATCAAACTGAGCTTTTCTCCCCATTTACTCCTGAGTGTCAGAATGGACAGGAAAAAAAATGCCTGACCTGAAGTGGGAGTGTTACTGCTTACCTGTAAAACCTGTAAACCTGTGAGAGGACCTAACAGCGTGCGGTCCCCAGTTTCTCCATTAGAGAGCCAGCTTGGCATTCGGTGGGAGTAATTGGCTGGATAGGGTTTCAGCAGGCTTAGCCACCCTGCTGGCACAACAAGGCTGTCTGTCCCCATCCCTGAGTTGCTGCTCTGCTAGGCAGGATCGTAGCCAGCTCAACTGCTGCCACGTCCCCTTCAAAGCCTGCGGAGAAGCTGGGGATGGCAGCAGCTGTTGTCCCAGGGGAGCCGGAGGAATTCAGGGCCCCTGGTCATTAGTGGGAACCAGTGTGCTGGGACGAGCCTGGGTCTTAGACAGCTGGGAGACCTCTATCACCCCTCATCCCTTCATTCCTCCGTCCATCCATTCCCGCATCCGTGCCAAGAAGGATTCCGTACTCTCAACCTGAGGGAAGACAGTTTGGGCTCTTTTTGGGGTATGTTTTTAGGGCACTATGGAAGTGAGGATGCATAGTTTTAACCTAATTAATAATGAAAAAAATCAAATAAAGTGGACTGTGCAAGAGGATAGTCTAACTTGTGGCATTATGTAGGGCATTTAAAAGATTTACAAACAAATTGTCCAAAAACATGTTCTTTCAGAGGGACATCGTAGCTGTGGAAATGGTGGCATTTGTCCACATAACAGTGCCACCAGTTGTTATTTTTTTTAGTCCAGTTAAAGAGGGTTGCCCTTGGGAAGCAGGTTTATAAAGAATTTGCAAAGTATTAAACCTATCCACACTGTGGATTACGATGGGCTGCTCCATTTTTTTTTCTTTTGTACATATGAATCTGATATAATTTGTTTTCACAGCAAGTATGACCTTGGTGCAGTCAAAATCATACAAATGTTTCATGTCCCGCATTTTTTAGTATATTAGCAGCTAGAATATTTTCCTGAATGGATTCTTTGTGAGAAAATTGGTGGAAATATGGATTCATTCTTGGGTGCAAGAAAAATTGAGAGAGGCTTGTAGAAATTATATATGTCTTATTCTAAATAAAATAGAAATCCTATGTGAACATAGACCTTGAAGTTTGCTTTCGCGTTTCTCGGGTGATCCTGTTTAGGGGTGCATATTGTGTGTCTGTGTGTGTGTGTGTGTGTGTGTGCGCGCACAGTTCTGAGCATGTTGTGATACCATCTGACTTTTGGTGGGGCAAAATAACTAATTCACACAAAAGACAGCTATATGGCAATGAGCAGTGTCTTAGCTGGAAAACAGTACATAAAATAAGTGATAAGCAAATAAGGTATGAATTCTAAGGAGAACAAATAGTGGCAAAAGTTTCAAAATTAAAAAGACAAAGAGAATAGTTTTCAAAATAATGACAAAATTGAAGTACTGTAGGCCCCATGGTAACTTTTTGCTCCACAAACAACAGTGGCTGAGTTCAGCTTGACTTCATGTCAGACACAATGCTGACAAACGATGACTGGAGCAAACAAACGGAAGGACAGTGGAGATGTGGATTGTGCTGCAGGAGTAGTTGGAGAAGTTTCTGTGGACGTTTTAAATATTCTTTTTCCCCACTATGAGTCATTACAGCTGATGGTTGTACATCAGCCTTTGTACAGGCCCAAGAGGGACTTGGTGTTCAAGCATTGTTTCATCATGATGTTCCTGTAAGATGATAATGTCTGTATAGACATTGTTAGAGTTCAAAAGTGGTGTCATGAACACTAGGGTGATGTCAAAAACCTTCCCTATCTTAATTACTATATAACACTGAAGCTGCATGATGTGCAATATGAAATTGTTTAGTCCAGTTTATTTTTGCAATACAATCTCTGCTTTTGTCAACAAATGCCACCAGAATTAAGGGTTGATACTGTCAAAAGAATTCAGTGCACAACACTGATGTATATGGCTGATGTTTAATGTATGCAATTTAACAGACAGGACACATGTAATGTTTCTTCTGCATTCACAACACTACGCCTCATGTGATAAACTGCTCCATGCAAGTCTGCGCACATGCCCAGGAGAGAACATTTACTCTCCCTGATTTTCCTCTGTTGGCTTTGCATGCATTGTTAAATGGGACTGATGGAAGCATCCTGGCCATTACTCACCGCATTGCCTGGCTAATTTCTGTGCTCTTACAAGTACAAAGATGTCAAGCAGGAGCAGCAGGCTTACCTTGGCTTCCCCTGAGACCATTAATCCTTTGGCTGGTGTCGTCCCTGCCTGCACTGGCTCACCTGGTTCACAGCGCTGCCAGCAAACTGCTGTTCCCAGCCCTTTTCCCGTTCTGTCTATTTATTTTGGTTCCGAGTCAGCTCCCATCACCAACAAAATCTGATTGCACTGGAAGAGCTGAATAACTCTTTAGGCATATAGACTCCCTTCTTAGAGGGAGAACTGCAGAATATGTGGAAATGTTTTGTTGTGCATGTGTGTACGTGCGTGTGTTTCTGAGAAAGAGGAAAGTTGTGGAAGTGGAAGGATAAAAGCTGGTAAACTAGTAAAGGGAAAAGAGAATGAAACTCTTGCAGAGATGTGTCACCATGACCTTCACACAGCAGTTCTGTTTTTTGAATGACATGCAAACCTTTTTTATTCCAATTATATTATGCGTGTGATCTTGGACAGATGACTCAAGCTTGGTAATAGTAATAAGAGCAAATGTCTCCCACAGCCAGAGTCTTAGATCGGGATGGCTCGCTCAGTGGATATAGACCTTTAAATGTACACCCATATTTTATTAATGCATAAATTGGGAGGCAATTTGTTAGGTTTGCGACCAAAGGAATGCATGAAAGCATGAAATGAATGAAAGAACTCCAGTCAAAATGTTCGCATTTGTTGTGCAATATCATACAAGTAGTTAAAGCTTTTACATATGGGCAGGGATGTAGGACTGGGGGGAAAATGGGGACTGAGTATACAGGGCCTTTATGTGAGGAGGGCCCACAAATGTACCAGAAAGAATAGCCATGGATGCGGGGAGGGGCCCATAGAGAATACCTATGTTCAGGGTCCAGAATTTTGTTCTACGCCCCTGTTTCAAGTTTACGTGTTGTCTATATTATTTCCACATTGGACAGATGAAAAGACTGAGAGACCAAAATTAATCAATTCCAGGCAACTTGGAAAGAAAGCCATCCTTTGAATCAGCTCCCTGAATCTACTAAGAATGTTGTTGCTTTTGACATTGGCTAAATTTCATTATTTGTGCCCTGAAACATTTTACTGTACTGATACATGTGGTATTTTCTGTTTTCTAAATCCTGTAAATGCTGAGCTTACTGTGGATAATATACTCCATAAGTACCTGCTTTTATGCATCTTTCAGATAGAGGATTATCATATGTATTGGTTTGATTTATCAAGGCTATACAGTGCCTGTATGTGCACCGAGTCATTAAAGAACAATAGCAGAAAACATGCAGCCAGTGGCCGTACTTAGCACCTTGTACTGGAGCTCCTTGTTTCTTATGCTTTATCATCTGAGCCAGACTGTTACTTTTTGACAGACTGTGTGCTGTTGTTTGAGCTTTAAAAGAAGTTGGCAAAAGTGTTTTTTAAGTGTTACTAATGCCACTTTGCACATACACTCATTGTACTACATCTTATAAATCAAAGTAAATTCATGCAAATGACTTAACCTCCAGATCGATAGGTTCATTGTTAAAGGCCATGACCATCAATTGAAGGTGTGTTGGAATATCGAGTCCATTCAGCTTCTGTTTGAAAAAAATAGTAAAATTCATCTTTCCCAGCTGTCGTTGGCCATCCAAAACATTCAGACATCAAACAGTTCTGCATTCTTCTGATAATTATGATAGATCTTTTTTGTGTCTTTAATGGAACTTATAGTATAAGTTCAAGCAGGAACATTAGGTCATTTGCACCACCCAGATCAACCGATCATCTATTGATCTTCCCGAGCACCAACTACACAACCACTCACATTATAGTTTTTGGCCTTTCCAATATGAAATGGCTTTCTGAGCAGGAAAACCGCTTTAAACAGAGCCATTACACTAACGTATTTGCCGTAATAGTAAAATATGATGAGAATGTTTCAGACTAAAGCGTCATAATGGCACACAAACAGGTATAATAACCCAAGATGGTGTAGTTTTTAACCTTTAACAGAATCAGATGATACTGAGCATTACACTGTTAACCATAAACTTCAAGAGGTACTCTAAGAATTGCAGAGTCATTGCTCAGATGACTTCATGTCATGCAGAAGTTATGGAAAAAACAGTTCAAGCACAAACGTGACATTCAACTTAGGATTTACTCAGTTGTGTGCTGTACTGTAGTGTTTACAATATGTTGCTATCTTTCCTGTTTCTTTGCATATTCTCCCTTCCTGTAACTCCCCGTATCTTCTTCTTAACAATTTCTCCTACTATTTGGGGATGGAAAAACACATCTTCATCCAGCAGTGAATCGAGGGAAGTGATGGGGGTGGTGGTGTTGGGGGTAGAAGGGGAATGAGGGAGGTGGACTTTAGATTACCTTTGCAATTTCAAGAGAGAATACAGCTTATAATGATCCGGGATGTTCCCGGGAAAGGTCAGCTGAAATTGCAACAAGCGTAATTAGTAGCTTATCAATAATGCATCCAAGGGTTCAGTGGGTGTGCAGTCTCAGTCTGCATGTGTGCATGTGTCCATGTATGTGTGTGTGTGTATGTGACAGAGCATGCACACATGTGCGGGCAGGTGTGTGAGTATGTGTACCTACACACCTGTGTGTTCCCAGGGATGACCGAGATCTCCTCTCCTGACATTCATTAACATAAAAACACCTATATGCCACTCAGGGGAGCTGCTATAAGCATTAGCATGCAGATCCCCACTAACAAACCATATACTACTCTACAATAGTGTGGACACAACTGATGGCAGTACAGACTGATGGAAAACTTCAAGAGACACATCGATCACTAAGTCAATTACTATTGATCACAGTGTCAAAATTAGGGGCCATACGGGGGAAAGAATATGAGATAAGGGTATATTTTGCATGAAACATGCAGAAAATATTGGAGTATTATGCAGAATTGGTATCAGCTCTCACGCAATCACCGGCTAATTATCTAGTAGTGGAATACATTCCCTCAAGCACCGTCTAGGTCCAGGCACAGTCTGTATCATTGGCTACCGTTGAATGTCAAGTCCTCTCTTATAGGAACTACATTAGACTTTTTCTTATTTATAAAACTTCCAAGTGATGTATAGAAAGCAGCTGTGGTGCTGCACTATTTATAGCTGAAGAGGAGTTCTGATGTGACTATTTATTACATGAATTATATTAACTTATCACAAGTTTGTACCTACACTATTTATACTTTTGTTGTTTCTTTTCATTTTTATATTATAAGTTCTGTCTGTTTACATTGGACGTCGTCATCTAGCAAATCCCCATGGTTGCAAGCTGACACAAGTCTAGGTTTTAGTTAAGATCACTCAACAGCCATCTTCACGGATTTCATTTCATAGGATTGCATCAGAGACATGATCAGAAAAGATGCTCTTGTTTAACTTCGTTCTTGATCAACGCTATTTCCATTTTCTTCCATCATGTTGCACATCCACACAAGGGCCGATGAAGTAGCCGCTAACTTTCACTGAGCACGTCTTTGAATGATTTCAGTCGGAGTATATAACTGAAATATTAAGCTAGAAAAAGGAAACTTGAGTATCTTGCATAAATCATTAGGAATGTTCTTCGTCAGACCCTGGCTCGCTGATAATGAGATCAAGATTGCGGTAGATATTACCTCGCCCGCAAAACCCTTTCCCTACCTCCTTCTGCTCCTCCAGCAGGTGAGGTATGTGAGCTCTTAAGATCAACGTTGTGTTTGAAGGAAGAGAGAAAACCTGAGGTGCATGTTAGCAGTGGGGAAGATTGCGGGGAGAGATTGCGGGGGGTCGAGTGGACCTCAGGGAGTGTGTTTGTGCACGTGTGTGTTTGCAGAAATGTTAGTGTGTGTGATGTAATGATCCCAGGTTCTTTGGCCCCTGCCTGTTGATAAGTTGCTGCAGAACACATGAACAGGGGAAACGGGAAGCAAGCGAGATGAATGTGATTGGATTGCCGGCCGAGTGCAGCCTCTCCCATCTGTCTCAGAGTCTGCCATCCCATCTCACAGGCGGCAGGAGGTAATTGGGTTCATTGTTCTCACCACAGGATCCCCCGGATTGAAAGCTTCATTATCTGGATAACCATGAATGTAAATGAACCACACGTATGCAGTAGGGTAATGGGGAAAAAATAGATCATTGCTTGCCACAACCACAACACACAGCACATCTCCAAACACATACAGTGCTCGTGCATTTTTTTGTGCAATCACATGCAAAAATGCCTACACGTGTGCAAACATGTTCATAGCATTTTTTTATTTTCTCTCTCTCTCTCTCTGACACATGCACACTCACACACACTTTTTTCTTTACTACATGTGAGAACATAATTTGGCATTAGATCTGCAGTTTTTTAGGTTGGCTTCCTAAAAGTCTTGCTGTGTTCCTCTGTGCGTCGATCTGAGAATAAAGAGTTGCCTTCAAACGGAACAAGAGAACAGTTCTGACGGCTGACATATTCGGCCTCTGCGGGCTGGTAGCCATGATGTAAACTTTCATGGCTGCAGCTAACAGAATTGTATGTGACAATGCTGTGATGAGCTGCTAACCACACTTCTACTGTAAGCATATTTGCATGAGTGGATGGCAGGCACCCGTATACTCACTGGAGCTTCCACCATGACTGGCAAGAGAGAGCCCGAAGAACAACAGTAAGCCTTATGTGCTTTGAATTATTCATGCAAAACCAATGTATAACAGAAACCCAGGCACATCTTTCTCTCTAATTAGGCAGAGTTTGTGGGTGAATGTTAGGCAAAGCCTTTGGACAGTTATGTCACAGTTGATGACAGTATGCTGCTAGCTCCAAGATTCACTGGCCTTGAGTTCCTGCTGGCAGCAGCCAGAGAAGGGTTAAAGCATCTGCCTTCTGAAAATAAACAGGAGCTCACAGAGGAGCCCAACCTCTCTCAGATCCTCTGGCAAATCCATCAATTAGCTGCAGATGTGATCTGCATTCGAGATTACTGCAATTTAAGCATGTCGGGAAAACAGCCTAATCTGGTCTCTGATGGGCGCTCCGGTTTTCAATTTGCTTTCCAGGAGGGACCTGGGATCTGGTAGGACCTGGGATGGAAGCCTACAGAGAAAACTGCGCTAACAACCTTATATGAATGATCACCCCATCCCTCTGGATTCATGTATTCCATTTTTATTTCAGAGTGAAGTGTGAGCGTGACCACATCTACACAGCGGTGGAAAAAAAACTCCCAAAATAATCCAACTAAAGTGTCCAGATACAGCAATGAGGCCTGATGTGTTGTGGGTCATTGTACAGAGAGGAGGCTGGGAGGAAAGGAGGGACGCGGGAGAGGAGAGTGGAGCAAAGTGCCGTCCTTACTGACTGTGTCACGCTGTGCCTTTGCGTCTGTTGTAGGGCCCTGTCAGATTGTGTTTACTTTCCTGAAGGACGTTTCACCTCTGGAAGCCTGGGAATGAATGGAGAACTCATTTCTCCAACAGAGACTAGTCAATCACTCCACATTTATTCTCCTCCCTCGCAGTGACCTCTCCCCGGCCAGGCGAACAATGGCACCCTCGTAAACTGCAGATGAGTTTGACTCAAAGCGAGGCCTTATATACCGGGCACGTCAATACTGCTACAAAAGCTCAGTGAAATCAAAGGAAAACATTACATAGGACAGAGGCCAGGGGGGCATTTTTATTTGTGAGTATAGTACACTATAATAAAGTTTAAACCATGTTCTACAGTGTGCTGCATAGTCACAGTATGTGTTCGTGCTACTGAAAGTATTGAGCGCTTGTGTCATGTTGTGTCTTTCCGTGAGGTATGCATTTGTTTGTGCATCAGCACTCGACACAGAGCGGATGAGGGTTGCTTCATCTAAAAGAGGTTTGAGGCTTAGCATGGCTGCATAGTTAATGTCATGACTAGGGTCTGGCAGATGGCAGGAACAGTTAGGGATCTCATTAGATCAACCAAGCGTCTATGCTTGTTGCAAAACCTTTCATTAAAGTTCCATTGCTGGAATACTACTATCTCACAATATTGGTCAAAGTCAAGAGAGGGTAGAGCAAAGTGTTGGAATTTTTACATCTGTGTAAAGCGGAGAGATTAAAACGACGCATGTGTCTAATCAGGAGAGATACAGTGTGTGGCGTACAGAAATGTGTATATGTGTTAACTGGAGTCTTTGTATCTATGTGTTTCCATTTATCTGTGCGTGCTAGTGTTTGTGTGGGCGTGATGAGTGATGCATCCTTGCTGAGCATTGCAAACAGGATTGTAATGGTCACAGAGCACATTTTGTACCATTTGCCTTGTAATTAACTGGAATTTGTTCAGCACAAATGCACTGCAAGCGTGGGAAACTGAAAAAAAAATGTCTTCTAGTGCAAATTATTGACAGTTGGTGAGGGGAGGCAGATTCTTTTTTTTTTTTTCAGGGGAAGGATTCAAAGTGCCTTCATGTTAACACTTATTTTATTTGTATTATCTTTAATGACACAGAGGCTAAATGGACCATAGAGGGAACTGATTAGCTGCAGCCTACAGCTTGGCAGCCCCAAGTCAATATGGATGTTTTATGGGTTTTTAAAGGACATTTAAAATGAATTTTCATATATGGTTTAAGGCATAGGGCTAATCACAGCACGCAGTCTTCTTATGAATGATGCTATGCACTCCGAGGCATCAGAATTGCTGGCTGGCAGCAGTCATTACAAAGAAGAAGGGCATCACTGTAGAAAGGATGAGCTTAGACAAAGCAATAGACGCAGCAGACTGGAACAACTTTCTTTAAAGGCACATTTCCACTACCAAGTGAAGGTACCATTATTTTTAATGTTGATTGATGCTATTTGAAAGAGCTAGGGAAGGGAGAGTTTCTGACATTCAATTCAAGGCTTATTTTTTCTTCTTTTTTTTTCAGTCATTATACTCAAGTGTATTCATTTGCTGAGCTGAATCCCACAAATGTCTCATTGTCACATTGTAGCCAGAGAGAGACACTGAGTAAAGTGACGTCAAATATCACAATTCAACCACTACCTTTTCTTTGTCTGTATATAGTTAGATTTCAATGAAATTAGTGGGTTTGTGAATACCCACTGATAAGCCAGAGTGTGTGTTAAAACCATTTAATGCACATAAAGTTATAATCACATTTAATCACTGTTCTCAATTCATGCAATGTCCAGAAACTGATGATGTGACCACAGAAAAAATGCCGAACAACAGCAAGTCCTGTAAACATTAAAAAGTAAGTGAATACTTTAACTTTTTAAAAAGTTTTTTGGTTAGTGTCAGCAGCATAACAGCATCAGGTGGTAAACGTCTTGTTGTGGATTATCCCTTACAGTACGTACAGTATGTTACTGTTTATGTCCTCACAAGATGAACACGGGATAAAAGAGACTCTGAATGCTCAGAAACTTCAAGCACATCACAGGGTTGCACCATCAAACGCAAGACGAGAAGTTTGATCTTTCAAAGGCGAGAAGCAGAACATACTCTGGATGCCTTCGCCCTGGCAGACTCGGGTTGAGTTTAGTTGTTGTGAGCATTACTGATCAACACCTTAGGAAAGCAATCGGCAGAACTATTATGCACAGTGATTTTTTTCCTGTTACCACCGGTGATAGGAGCGCACGGAGGCCCATGCCCACAGCTCCCTGGTAGATGGTGCTTTGCTGGGGTCTGTGGAACAGAAAACCAAGCTATTTACAGGGAACACAGCAGCCTCAGAAGTAACTCTTAGCCTCAGGGTGCAAAATACTTGAAAATAAGCTCCTGGCCTCTTTGATGTGTGTGTGCACCAAATCTAAAGGCATTTCAAGTAGTGCTGCCTTTGAGCCAAGGACGAGTCTAAATTGTCTCTTGGAGCTGAAGATGGGTGAGTTGGGGAAGAGGGTTAAGTAAAAATCAAGAAATATAATATTTTTTCTGATGGTTGCATTACCATAATGTACACTTCACACGCCCGCTGACAGGAGTAATCCCAGTGGTGTTTTTTAAGATGGCTATCAAGGATATCTGGAGCACCAGAGGTCTATTGTTCATCCACTGATGAGTGAAGACAATAGTCTTGGGAGGCTCTTCTGATGAGAAGATCAGTTTTTATATAGGGGAGACATAACATCTCTGTGCAACACTCTGCCCTGTTTAACAGCTCTAATATGATGGAAGAAAACTGCTCTGAAGCAAATTAAGTGAGAGGTTTATAGCATCTGCCTCTTCACAGCTATTTCATTTTGTATTGCTGCTGCATTAAAGGCTCTGTTCTGCATGGCAATCTGCTGTTGTTGTTGCGGCTCAACAGTTATTTGTCACAGCAGATAAGGAATCTAGCAGCCCAAACAGTGATTGCATGTCTCAGAGCTTTGAAATTACCAACCAAAGCAACATAACATATTCAACTACAGAGTTGAGGGAAGATATGAAAATACATGCAAGAGATATAATTGTCATACATGGAGGAATAAGATATTGAATACCAATGCACAGCTAAAGTTATGTATCTAAAAATATGATGAAAGGAGAAAGAGAGTAAGAGGGGATGGTGGGATGGAGGACTTATTCACATGAGAACAGATCAGCCGTCAAGCAGCATTAGATAGCCGCTCTGCATGGTTCCAGGCTAAGCTATGGCTGGTAAAGAAGTGTGATGGCGTACTGTAAAAATAAAAAGCTTTCCACAATTTCATCCAGCTTGTAGATGTGGCAGGACTCATACAGCACACTGCAGAGAATCCCAGGAGGTCTGAATGGCACGCAACTTCTGAAAATACCCCAATTTCAAAATAGGATGGTTACTAAACTGCTGTAACCATGGCTTTTCAGGTTTCCTTGTGCCTCAAAGAAGGGAGATGAAAAATAACATTTCACAATCTCTGGACCTTGAAAGCTTTCTTTTGCTAGAAGAGGAAAAGGAAAAGAAAATTTTCAGACTTTCACGCTTCAACAGTTATTTGTCCAGTGAGTCACCTTCCTCCATTTTCTCTCAGACACACTTTCATAGCGAAGGTCCCTCTCTCCGTTGTAAAGACAAGTGTTGGTTGAAAGGCATGTTTGAAGATATTTTGACAAGAATGGAAGAGCCCTCTGGCAAAAATAGTAAAAAGTATATGTACTCTATAAATCTATGTGTGTGGCTGCTTGCCCAAAAATGCTGGATCCTACATTTCCCATAATGCAACTTAAGAGCGTCCATTAGATCTCATGGATGATGATGATATCATCAGGGTTATAATACTGGAAAGCTCCCTCCAGAGCCACAGGAGACATCATGAAAGTGTTTTTACAGGTTGAGTAGTACTCATGACAAGTAAACTGACCTTTGTTAAAACTGCTAAAGTGCTTCTTACAAGAAAACAAAACAATCACATAAAAGAGCCATGTAAATGTTCTTTCTACAGAGAGCACAGTGTTTTTATACATTCCTCTTGACATAATGAAAGCTCACTCATTCACAAGTGAACAGTTGCTCAGCTAAATGTGATTACAGCGTGAATGTGTATAGTATATCAGCAAGTGTGTGACACATGCCGACATGAAACATATGTTTTCCTGTATTGTCACATGAAGTAAATTAATGTTATCTACTGTAGACTTCATGTCTGTTAATGTCTCACATGCGTACTGTAGAAGTATAACAAGGCATCTCGTGAAAGCAACATGTTAAACATCACTTAAGATGGATAGATTAAGCAGACTCAATGATTGCAGATATTTACATAAACCCATACTTTGTAAGAATATTTAGTTAGGTCTACATTATATTTCTTTGCACACTGAAACTTGTCACTTTATTCTTTCATTCTTCAGAAGTTAGGAGGTAGTGTTGCTGCAGGTCTGCTCTCTCATCAAAGAGACCAGATGTGATGCTCATGTGGTCTCAGAGAGCAGGGCCTCCATCACTGGCTGCCATGGAGACAGTACTCATTCTCTCCCTCTCGTTTCCTTATTATCCCTACATCTTTGAAGTCTATAGAGGGAAGTTGTGGCTATAATTCTGGGATTTCCGGATTTCTTGTCTAAGCCTCCCGTGTTCAATGGAAGCACCTGCATTAATCCCAGGTAACACCTCTGATCAAGGATTTAATTTAGACCTGGAAAGGGTGTACGCACCACAATCCAGCAGGCCAGATTGTTGTGTTGACAACACCGGTGATGGATGGGTTTTGCCTTAGGCAGAGGGAAAGGCGGAGATCTCTCACTTTGCTCCTTTTTCTGGGTAGTACAAACACAGGATGTGACAGGAAATAGAGGGAAATCACAGTCTGTTTACTTTATTGACATTTGTGCAAATTTCCTCCGTTACAGCAGTCTTCCACTGAAACACTTGAGGTTAGGTTTCTTTCTTTAAGAAAAAGAAACTGTTTCAAATCTGCACCAGAATGGACACAATGCACAGGGCAGACGTGGAGGTGTGATATACTTATGCCATTTCTATAAGGCGAACTTGGAGGAGAGTGAATATGTCTCAGTTGGTGTCTACTTCTGCACAGCAAAAGTGCCAGTATTTTACTCCTGAGTGATTTATTTTTCACTGAGTGATCTTTCAAAACAAAGATGGTCTTTGGTTTTGCTCGAAAAAAAGGAGGCTGTTGCCATCCCTCAATTCAGAATGTTTTACTCCCAGGTGCATTGATTTCTCTTGTTACTGCAGGTCAGTGAGAGGAAATTGAAGTGGAAATTGTAGAAACACTCTATTATTTCATTTTTTGGCATTTGTATTTTTTCTCACCCACCCCTCTGTATTTTCAGAAGTCAGCACTGAAACTAATGGGAAGAGCAGTTACTGTCAGGACAGTTAAATGACTGCTCTGACTTTGGCTTCTCTAATAACACTGTCCTCCAAAAGGTTACATTCACACCTGTGGTTTTAGACCACATTCGTTTGCATTCATGAAAGCCCTTTCTCCTTTTCTTTGCCGTCTGCCCTCCCTCTGTGCACATGGAGTTAGCTCGGCTTTTACACGGAGAACATTGGGTCAAATTTTGTTGGATTGCTTACAGGGATATTTTACCGTTGGGGAAGGGGTGAGGTATTAGAGTAGTGAGGAGAGTGAAGGTAGTTTGGGGGCATCTGGGTGGAGAGAGGCAGACCGGGTCGACATGATACAGTATATTCAATGGTCTGATAATTACACACAAGCTTTGACTTCTAACTGTGCTCCATAGGCTTCGCTGCTCATCTTTGTGTATCCGTACACTGAAAATCTGCATGTCTGTGGCAGCGGCAACCCTTCCCCTCACTTACCTTTCTTTAGTCACAGTAAAAGCAACATATGTAGCTCGCCATACAATTGCAAAGATATTCGGGGCTGAAATCCCAATCTGACTAACTAG
Organism: Macquaria ambigua; assembly: GCA_008360985.2. NCBI lineage: Eukaryota > Metazoa > Chordata > Actinopteri > Centrarchiformes > Percichthyidae > Macquaria > Macquaria ambigua. The sequence goes on from VMKM01000510.1 coordinate 72,804, forward strand.
TATCTTTTGGCAAGCAGTACAGAGACATATATTTTATTTTTAATAGCATCTGGTAACTGCACGTTCTGTTTTATCTGTGACTAACATTAGACATCCATACACAGCAGATACATATAGTGCTACAACATTTGTTTGCGAATAGGCCATTTTCACTGAAGACACTTTGGCATGTCACAGTATAGGACAAGCACAGGCGTGAATGATAACGCACACTGTCACTTGAATAGAACTGAGCCATCGTTAATGTTATCGGTGACACCTGTGCTGTTGCCTATTATAGCAAGTCAGAATGTCTGCTGTGAAAAAAGCCTGTTAATTGGAGACAGTCGGATAGGGATGGCTGCATTTGTAGGCCGGGAATATGAACTTTTTTGTCCACTATTGTTGACATCAAGATCTAAGGAAATAAAAATACATGTCCTAAAGTAATAATTTATTGATGAATAATATAGATAGATAGATAGAATTGTGTTTGTTACTCACAGTGCAGCAAAAATCACATATTTAACTTCTGCCACTGAGATTTTCTTTAGGGGGAAGACAAGGGACAAAGCATTAGTGATTGAGTAGGAATGCCACAGCCCCAATAGGATTAAATAGGTAGCTTTTTCACTCTAAACGCCTAATCAGGGACTGGTTTCCACCTGGGATGAAAGGGGGACGTAATTAACTTTATGGTAAGATATGCTACGAGCTGGTACTATGGGTCCCCAGGAACAGGACTAACAACCACTGTTGAATGCAATATCAGTAGTGACAAAACATATACTATAGCATGTATCTATATTGTAATGCAGGGGTGATAAAAGCATGTGCCACTAAGAGCTGAGAAAATGTAGATTTTAAGCAAAGACTACTGCTGTACAAAGCAGCGTGAGCATTCATACGTGAACATTTTTTAAATTATCGATATTTTTTAAAGATTTTTAAAATAATTTTAATAAATAATAAATTTGAGTTTTAAATTCAATTCTTGCTTCTACCAAACACTTTGAACTTATCCATATCACAATGTTTGTCCTTCCCAGATGAATTGTCTTTTCCCAAAATGTGTTTGTGGAAACATGCTGGTTTGAAAAGCTTTTTTTTTTTTTTTTTTGTCCAATAAGAGTGTGTTTACAATGTATCCTTGAATAAAATTGGCACATTGCCTCTCACACTTCCCCATGGGTTGCTGGATTAACCAGAAAAGCACTTTAAGAATTAATTATGGGGAAGAGAGAAATGCTTGTTCAGTGCTGAATAAACTAAAAAAAAAGTGTTGTTTTTTATAGTTTTTGGGCTGAGATATTGACCTCATAGTACAGTTAAAAAAACAACCACTGGAGAAAATGTAGTAATATTCTGGTAAATTATTGTTAGTAACATATTGTTGTTAATAAATAAATTAAGGAAAGTCCTATATTTTATTCAAAATATAATGAATCAACTGTAAATGTTGAATCCTAACTATGAGCTGCTGCTACAAAAACTGCTTATCTTCAAACAAGTGATGTACTGTACATGTCTATTCACTGTCAGGGTTTTGACCAGGGTTTCTCTATTTGGCCATGGTGAGCTGAATCCAGTATCGTAGCAACAGTAACTATGGGAATAGAAACCTGTGGAGAGGTCAGTGTGATGGCCTCCACTTGGCCTCTTCTCTACAAAGGCTTGCACGTTGATTTTTCTAATTCACAACATCTATAACCATCTCTGCACACAAACAGAAAAACATTTAATGCCTTCATTTTTTATTTACTAAAACGAATATAAAACATATTTATTTCAAGTTGGACAACACAGATTTCAATATAAAACCCGTTGTGGTTGGGTCTATCCTGCGTCTCGTTCCCTCTGTGTTTCCTCTCTGTTACTACTTGTCTGTCTCCTATCCCTTTCTTTTCCCCTGTGCGAGCATTTGATGTCAGCTTCAGTCCTCGTGGGACAGACTCTCCAGGGACCCTTAATTGACAAGTGTGTACAATAACTAATCAGCGCCAAAGCAACTGCCCTTTAAAATGATGAATTAACTAAACTAATTTCAGATCATCCTTCACCACACTGGGCCACGCTGACAGCGCCAATTCATATTTGAAATGCAGACACCCCTCCTCTCTGACTTCTGCCAGTCATTTCACCACACACTTAAACCCACCCCGGTAAAGGTGGCGTGGCTGATAAACTGCTGATGGAGCTCTGAGAAGAATAAACAGTTTTCCAGCTCGACGTGACTGTGTGTCAGTCTGACAAACATACCCCGTCATACCCACACGCCAGCTATATACACATAACACATGTGACATTACCTTAAGCATGGACTGCAGTTACTAGCTTGCATATATGCACAAGCCATAATGACTTAACTTGAAAGGGCAGGGTTAAGTCTAGTGGGCATTTGCTCATAAAAGTGCATGCCTTATAAGAGGTTTACCAATTTAAATTCTGCTTCTGTGTTGATGCCTAACCTTTCCCCCCTAAAGCTCCATAATGTGTGCTGTCAACACGGTCCTCTGCTGCAGATTAACATTGTCAGACAGCTGCAGAGTGAAAAGGACAACATGCTGTTTTCATAGCGATGGAAGAAACTCTTGACAGATCGACCTGACAACAGCCATCAGCGTGTACTGTAAAAACAAAAAATGAGCCCAAGATATATGTAGTACATTATAGTGTGAGTATATGTGCACCTACACATTCTCATGTGAGTGAAATATGGAGGATAATGTAGTGGATAAGGAGGTTTAGGTTCTTAAAATGAATTGAGTTGTTCTGCAGGTGTCTAATTGCCAGTGTTTCTCTATCATTACATCACCTCCACTGTGTGATTAAGGAGTCTTGTGAAGGTTGTCGGGGAGAATGGAGCAGAATACTGGTTCTTTGATTATAACTAGCACTGGACTGGGAATTGACAGCCGACAGGTTTCTCCATCAACTAAACTGAAAACATGTTGCGCTTTTTTGGGCACTTGTTACACGTTGCTTTGCTTTGCTTCACTCTATAGCTTGCGGCGGCATTAGGTGTGTTTTTGGCGAAAGGCATCTGAGAACATTCTAAATTATCACGTCTTATGTTTAATTAGTTTCTATTTTACTGTTTTCATAAATACTTTTCTTCACACATATGGAAAATGTCACCTTGATATAGTGTTTTGATGCTACTGTACTCTAGCTAGCTATGTGGGTAAAGCTGTATGGATGTGAAGGGAAAGTTAGTCAAGCATGCTAACATAGTTGTGCAGCCAGGTAGCTAGCAGCTACAGTACTTCTGTATGTAATGTTGCACACAAACATTTACATACCTTTGGAAAAATCACTTGGTAGGCTAATGTACAATGTATAGTCATCATTTTTATTTGTTTATATCTAAGATGGTGGCCATACATTCAGTGTAGTGGGGTTTCTGCACGTGTGAGTGTGTGTATGTACAGTTTGTAAGAATGTCACTTTTTCTGTATCTGTTAAGTGTTTAGAGGGAAGTTGGGGAAGCAGCACTGTCAGTAGAGGCAACTGGATAAAGAGGAGGAGAGGATCCACAAGAGCTTCTTAGTAGACAACTGTGTACAGGGAGCCACTGTCCCCCTCTCCCCTCCATGCATTTTTCATCACACGCTCAGTTTTTATACTACTTTTTCCTCCCTTCTAAACTTCCATGTTGTGCGTGCTGACATGGCATTTCTCAGACTTGCACACAAAGCCCTCTGGTGCTCAGTGTCTTAAAGTTGGAGCATGTCCGTGTTTGTGCGCCATGTGCTCATGCGTGCATACATGTGAGTACTGGGGACGTTTTGCCCACTCACTTTCCTGTCCTCCGCCCTCGTCCTCACACACTCACATCGCACTGTATGTGATCCCACAGTCCCATAGGCGAGAGAGAGAGAGAGCTGAGCACGGAAAGTCCATTTAGTCAGCTGGCAGCACCCAAACTACAAAATAGTTGAGACTCCCTGCATAGAAAGGATCATCTTAAATTATTCTGAGCTGAAATTCAAATTTCATTTTGTTTTGGCCCTAAGCAACGGGCAAAACTGCCTGGGTGAGATCAGTAAAGGTCAGGGGGAATTAAAATGCTTACTGTAAGGTTTGTCAGTGAGAGAGCGAGTGAGCTAGGAAGAGATAGAAAGCCAGAGGAAAAGGCCATCTGCCTGCTAGTTTAGTAAAAGTTGGTGAGAGAAATAACTCTTTTTTCAGTCTAATGCTATTAGGTATTAGCTTGACAGGTCCAAATTTCTCCACTCCCTCATATCCATCATATTCCAAGATATAGATTGCTTTTATACATTCTGCATGCAAAATTGAGCCTCACGGTTCAAGGGTTTCATCAACTGACAGTGTATGCTTTACATTACATTTCTATGCATGCCAGGACTCCAGATGATTTGCTGTGACAATAAACAAATCCAATAAATCTGATGCATGAAGTAAAACAGCAATGCGAAAATGTAACTGACATCCGATCCCCTCTTGATGATTTGTTCAATATATAGATATTTATATCATTAGATATCAAGCAAAATATCCTGGAAATGAAAACAAATGGGCTGTCAAGACGATTGGGGCGGCGGAGAGAGACAAGGAGAGACAGAGCAGGCCATCCCTCCAATGAGAGTGTGTGTGAGTGAGATAGAGAACATATAATGGGGTTCATTTTTGCCACAACACACACACACACATGCACGTGTCTCTATCTTTTCTTATAAACACGTGTTTCTAAATGCAAATGATCTGTAATAATAGCAGAGTTGTGTCAGAGGTCTTTGGATCAAATCGGCTGTGTTTTGGGGCCAGACGTGAGCCGCAGTTGTAATACTCCTTGCCTGTAGGTGGCACAAATCTTAAAATTTCCATAATTCTTTCCTTGCCTGTATATGGCGCACACCAGCATCTCTGCATCTGCAGGTTAAGCTGCTGCTGCTGCTGCAGGTACTTTTCTTGCAGACAGGTGACACACACTGGACTAAAACGTCAGGTCTGAAACTACTGCTGCTACTACCTAGTTTCAGGTGCTTGCTTGATTTCAACGAGACTCTTGTTATCATGTTTATATCAATAAGCATAGTACGTTGATGTGTGGAGCACTGGTTCACAAATGACAGCTAGATGAATTCCTGCCACATTTAGCCTGGCTGTATGTTGAGTTGTGTGGGAGGAAACTATTGTGGAGAGTAGAGGAGAGATTGTTGATGTTAAGTTGTTTCCCCCTCAGCTCAGCACGATTCTTTTAAAACAAAAGTGAGACATAAGCAGAGTGTAGAAAGTGCAATCTGGAGTACACAAAGGTGTTGATTTAGTAGAAACTGTAGCTTTGATTTACTCAGTATCTAAAACCCGGTGTTTTCTCTGTCTGGCTTGATATCGCTTTTTTATGAACAAAGGCACTGAGCAAAGGGGCCCCAAAGGGTCCTGTGAAAAATATAAATTACATGTACAATAGAAAACTGACATTTTCAGTTATTCCCCCCCCCAAAAAAATCATACACAACATAAGCCACAGACTGCTTGTTTTAGCAGTGTCAAGGAACTCACTCAGCTCAGTCAACAGTGTGGCTTACTGTGCATCTGCGAGGGACGATTCAAGGAAGCCAATTTGGTAGTTGATGGTGGAGCTTCATAACAGTTTCCACAACAAGATTGAAATGCATTTATTCAAGCAGGGCAGAGGAAATAAAAAAGGAAGAGGAAAGCAAGAAGTAAATTGTTAAATTCGCAAAGGTAGCATATTTGTTTTCCCTACAGTGGATTATTCTTGCGGAATTGCTGCAACAACCTGCTGCTAAAACATGTGATGTTGCTTCATCCAGTAAAGTTAGCGCTAATGATGATGGCCACACATCTTTACCTTGTGATAACGGTGATGCTGACAAACCTGTATCATTCTCTGCACACATTAATAATAAAAGGCAACGCTCTGAAAAACACAACAGCAAGCAGGTCAAGTCAGGTTTTCATGTCAGGAACCTGAAGGTAAGCAATGTATTGTTAATTCTTGCATCTGTATAGTAGTCAGTGACAGTGGAATATGCCTTCAGTGTATAATGCACAATTCTTTTCTCACAGATGTAATATAGAGGATATGTTGTGGAAAACTTTGCAGCAGTTCATTAGTTCAGCAGTGCGGGGCTCTGTGAAAATATGTCATATAAGTAGATCTGATCATTCAGACAAGTAGGATAAAAAGTGAGAATGGGGGGTAAGGGAGCCCTGTGTGTGCGTGTTTGCCTTAGGCTCCAAAAACACTATGGCTGTCCCAGGTTATGAAATGCTTTCAGTAGAATCACATCTTTTTTTTTAAAAGTGCTGATTGACCTTCTAGCTTAATTAAAGTGCACCATCGCCAGTAGAGAGCAGATAAGACAGCTTGGCTGTCAGTGTGACTGACAGGGTTAGGCTCTCCCCCTGCAGTCACATCAGCACTACAGAGGCCATGCATACAAAAAGCACACGGCAGCACAGAGAGTGGGAAAGCTCTAAGTTTGGTATCTTGCCTCCTATCAAGAATCAGCTCGAACTAATAATATGGAAATGGTAAAATATAAAAGTACACCAGTGACATGCTTTAGGGCTTATGTATTTATTTATGTATTTGCAACTTTACCTCATACAGCAATTCCCTATCTCATAACTGTTAACACTGCAGTTTTTTCAGAGTAAAGCGATGCTCTGCACTGAACTGGAGTATATGTAAAATGAAGCTGCTGGCTGATGTCATATGTATAGAGCAGATCTGAATCCACTTTCACCAAGGTCTCTGTAGGTCTGGGCAGGTGAGTGCTCGAGCGCACCCTATATTCCCTTACAGCTCTCACACTGCGGGCCGGGAAAAGCTGACATGCAGGGTGGCCTGTAAGCCTCTTTTGTCCATGTGCAGCAAAGTCATCTGCCAGCTCAGTTGCTCTAGCAGACAAAGCTTCAGAGAGATAGCCCATATTCTGGTACATCCTGACTCTCTCTTGAGCTGGAGTTGGGCATGGCCCCTCACTCTCTAAGCCTCGTCCCTTTCATTTCTCTCTCTCATGCTCATGCACCCTGTTCACATTTTCTCATCATCTTTTTCTTTTGCATTTCTCTTTACTTTAGTTACTTTTGTTTGTTTCTATCCACACCTGTATCTTTCTGTTTTGCTGTCTGTGGTAATTGAGTGTTAATACCGTAACCTTTAGGTATCATCTTACCCTTTTCTTCCATTGCTGCTTTGTCTGACTGTCAACCTTTCCACTGTCTTTTCTTAGATAGACATTTTTATTCCAGCATGGGTTTATATTTTATAATATTGCAGTTGTGCAGAGGCGAGGAGGTGAGAGGATATTGTTCTCTATATTTAACACAATAAGATCAGGAGGGCAGGATATCACATGGGGCTCAGTTTGGCTCAGTGTATAATGAAGTTTGTTGTCCCTTGCTGTAGTCAATTTTGTCCTTCCATATGAGAAAAAAAAGGTAATTACTTGAGTGCATCCATGAAGGCTAATGAGTTACCATGAAGGTAACTCATTAGCCTTCCAAGATAATCACAAGGTAATATGAGAGAACGAAAAGAGATGGAGATACCAAGTCAGAAGGAGAAAGAGCCAAAAACATGTTATCAGACAAAGAAAGAAAAAATATGTCAGAGAGATGATACAAGAAAGAGCTAAGGGCAACTCTGCTGTAAGGAAGAGGAAGGAAAGAGAGAGAATATACGCGTGTGGAAGGGAGGTGGGGGTTGGTTGAGGGGGCTGGCCGAGGGGGTGTGTCCAACATTACCCTCATGAATCAGTGTCAGTGGAGCGATGAGAAAATAATTAAGAAACAGGCTAGCGCTGTGTTAAATACTGCCAAAGGTAAAAGGCCCATTCTACTGTATAGAAACACAATCTGGACGGGAAAGAAGAATGGCAATAAATGGGATAGAGGAAAATGCGGGAGAGAAAATCCATATCATAACGGATGCCAAAATGCCCTTCAGATGGCATTATGAAGGGAGACAATATAAATAGCACTGCCATATTGTAAATGTTTATATACAGTAGCTACGTATACACGTTGCACAGCAGTTTCAGGATTTATGACCGCAGCCGTAATACACTGAAGTCGACACAAGGCTGTGAGTAATATTTCACATTTGTTATCATATTGAGTGTAAATTTGCTGAGACGTATATGGTGGAGATAAAATGTTTTAAGCAATTTCTCCTTCTATTCTTCTCCTTTCAGCTGTTCTGTTCTGAGGTGGGGGTGGAGGCTGTCAAAAGGGCTATGAGCTGACTGAAAGCGTACAGAAAGGAGAGAGAAAGGAGCACACAAAACCGACAGTTATGCTTACCCACGCCAGAGGTTTTACGTGGAGCATTTAGGGAAGGGGGAACCAAGTCAGAAGTCTGTAATTGTATGTTCAAGGCTTCCAGCAGGGCCAAGACACAGCTGAAATCCCCCAGCCAGCAGCATAGAACAGAGCAGCCATTAGATCACACTGATGCATAAAATCTGTGGAGCTCTTTGGAGAATATTGAGTGACATACAGGAGGTCCTGTGTGTGCTGTATGTGCATTTTGTGTTTATATATGTGCGTACGAACATGTGTGTGCACGTGGGCGTGCACGTACAGATGTGTGGGTGAGTCTTTTAGGTGTCATATATAATATCCATCATCCTTTCTGCCGGCGGCACAGAGAGAATTCATGATCACTGGTCTCCAAATCCCCTTTGAGATGGAATCGCCTCGGTTGGTGTGCGTGGAGGAAATGTGTACGGTCGGATTGCAGAAGCTCTCTTCCCGTGAGGCTGCTGTTCGGTAACACATTATAGTTTGATCTTGAGCTCTGTGGCCTGACTAATACGCTATAGGGTTTGTGATGCAACAGTTACCAACCGCACCCTCCCACTCACTGCAGTGATGTTTGTTTGTAGAAAGCATTTTAGACGCCTCTGGATAGCGTATATTTGTATGTATACAGCACAGCATGTACTGTGCATGTTTCTGTATGTGTGCCGGTTGATATAGCTACTTGTATTTGCAAGCTGTTCTATTTCTCTGTGACAGCCTGTATGTGAGTGTGTGTGTGTGTGTGTTTATAATTTTATGGTTGCTTTGTGTGTAGTTGCCTGCATGTTTACAGTGTGTATGCATATATGAGCAACCTTGTGTCAGTGTGCTTATGTGTACTTACATGTATGTGAAAGCAGTGAGGCTTACTCCATCCCAGAGTGCTTAGTGAGGGATGCGCTGTTTCTGCAGCATGGCTATCAAGGCCCTGCATGCAGTGCTCAATGGCATTTTTACTGATGGCTTTTATGGGTCGCAGCGGAGCTGCCAATGAGCAGCCTTGACACCAAAATGATGAAACTATGACATGAAATCAAGCTGGTGTCACTGTAGGTGCTGCTGGAGTTAGAGAAACAGGTCCCTGTAGCTACTGTTAAAGGGAACATACCAAAATGAATTATAGACTGAATATATGCAGAACATGGCTGTGGATGGGCAACCTGGGCAAACATCACAGTATAATATAGTATGTTTAACATTCATATAGTGTACGATTAAATGTCAGTCTGTAATTCTCTTTTCGATTCTTTATTCAGTCCTATATGTTTCAACAGAAGTCCCTATTGCAGTGCTTTGGTGTTGAAATTGCACAACAGGGAGCACTGGGTGTGATGGCTTTTTGGTGAGAACTACAGTATTGTTTTCTTTGCTTTGCTGTTTCCAAGCAACATCTCCGGAGTTGTGAGGGAAACAGCACTAATAAGCTGCCTCATTAGGGCTGGTGCATGGTAGGCCTTACTGTTTGTGCTGTCAACTCTGCGGGTTAGCATGCACACTTCAAAAGACAGCTGCAAATACAGCACATACACACAGGAGTGCTAATTTACTTTAGAAATTGGTAAACAAACTACTCTATCAACCCACATTTCTTTCTCAGTTGAAGGCGTGCTGGTGGAACCTACTAACTGGGTTCTGTCTGAAGTGGCTCCAGCGTTATGACAAAATACGTGGCCGTCCTCTCGTGGTGATAACGCAGCACATAAAAGGCTCATTATTCAGGAGATAATTTGGCAGGGTTTTCTCACCCTAAGGCTGTCCCAAACCTCAGACTCCCTCCCTCATTGCCACTCCTACCACTCATCCCTTACTGTATGAGTTAGTAGGATGGGAAGGACGCCCTTAGAACACCTATACACAACAGGGCACACAGCTACTCCTATGTACTGTACACACACACACACACACACACACACACACACACACACATTCATACTCACCATCTCATTAATGCAAACACAACCCTAGTTAGTTCCCTATATGTAATAAATTGGATTTAATTCCACTGGCTAAGCACTGTGATCTCTTAGGGTTAATTAATTTCATTCCATTCTGTCTGTGTTTTTTATGCTTGAACACATGCTGACAGTGTTATTGTGTGGCATCCTGCTCATTGGAGAAGCATAATAAGCTTGTGAAGGAGGGAGAGGAAGCCACAATGTTTGGTATTCCGGCTACAAAGTGATTTTGATTCTTTCTTTCTTTCTTTTGACAAGGAAGTACGCTACAGTAGCTAGCTCTAATACGGTGGATCCTTCCCCTCCTCACAGCGTCTCTCCCGCTCTTATCTTTCCCTCCAAATGAGAAAACCTGGATGGCTTCTCAGGGCCCCTGTTTCTGCCTGGATGCTATCTCATTTGGTTTTAATATATTTATCCATTCATTATTGTTCCCTTTTATCGGCCAGCTAATATTGTTCATAATTTGTCCTTATCTCCAAGCCTGACAGTCAAATTTACACTCCAGCTCAGCAGACAGATGGAGAAATGACCCTTTTCCTACCCCTCATTCCCTAACTCCTCTCCTTCCTTCATTCCTCTCCTCCTCTCCAAACTCCAATGAAACATGACTGACAGCCCGCTGTATAAGTAGTTGTCATAGCAACCTCCCCATCCTTCTGACAAGTGCCTTTTCTCTATAGCACACCCTCTCCCTCTGTCACAATATCTCTCTCCCTCCTTCCATCCCCACTCGCTTGCTGTTGCAACGATTGAGAAAGAGACAGAAAGAGAAGGAAAGATTTGAAAACCAGAGAGCACCTAAGGCAGTTGGTATGCTTTCCTTCCCCGCATCACCCCCATTCCCATTCCCATCCCTCCCCCTCTCACTCTCCTCCCACCCTGCCCTTTCCTCATCCTCTCCAACCCTGACAATGATTTACCAACTCCTATGGTGCACCTCTTTCTTCCATCCTGGCTTATCAAGGGCTGCAGGACTGTATGCACATCAACTTATAGTATGGATGCATCGTTCTCACTCTCCTACACATTCACTCTCACCTCTCTCTCTCTCTCTCTCTCGTTCTTTCTCTACATCTGCTTCCCCTAGCTCTCTCCTTTTCTTTCTTTCTCTTGTTGATCTAAAAACTCCTTCTCTGCCCCGTTGCTATTCAATAAGTCTCATTTCACTGTCAAAACCTTCAGCAGTCTGCTGTGTAATCACGGAGCATACAGTAAAAAGTCTCCAGTATACTGGACTGTGCTGCAGAAGGTATATACAGTATGCTGTATGGGCAGGAGATCCCTCAAACTTCCAGTGGAAATAAACGTTATGTAACAAAAGAAGCACATTTATGGGGAAATTACAGTGGTATTGTTTGTCATGCGCGTGCTGTAATGGTCAGACTGCAGCATGAAGAATTGAGATATGAAATATTACTGACATAATTCGCTTTTGCGCAGTGACTCAAAGACTTCACAATGCGCTCATACTGAAAAGCTTATATTGATTAGAAAGGGTCCAAATGGACCAAGTAATCTTCAGTATGTATAACCAGGCAGCACACTGCCATTTCATTATTCTGGAGTTTAATTTCCAATGCATTTATTCCAAACAAGCATCTGTTTAGTAACTCAGAGTAAATTAAACATGATGGGGGGGGATTTCAGGATAACCGTGGTGTGTCACAATGAAGTTGCATTTAGCGCTCTGCCACAGTGAGCTGTAAATGCATCTTAATACCAGCATGCTGCACAGTTTTCACAGTTAACTTGCTGGCGGTTATTAGACCCCTGAATTGTTTAGGTGATAGCATTTCACGGTAAACACTACAGAGCAGAGAGTCGCTCTAATTTAGGACGGTATTCATGTTGACTAGGCTCTGTTGTGATGTAAGCGAGAGAAAACAACTCATAATTTCTTGCCTTATTTTGTATTCATCTATACAGTAGACGCCATTTACCACAGGTGAGTAGCTGTAACAGAAAGATGATTCAGCCATTTTTGAAGGCTGCAAAAGAGAAACAAGTCATCCAAAACAGCATTTGCAGCTAATCATTTCTTAACCTCTCAGCTTTACAGAATGTTTCAGGGTTGCGTGTGACTGACAGTTCAATTCACTGGGCTAAAAACATGATTCAGTCAGAAACATTCTTGTCATGACTTGCTATTAATTATGTAATACACACTTGACATTGGCTTAATGGTCCAGTTCAAAGTAGCTTCCCTGCCATTGAGTAAACCATCTAATATTACGCAATGAAAATCAGGCAGTGGGAAGAGCTTAAATGGAGTCAAGGCAAAACACTGTTGTATGGTGTTATCTGCATATAATGAAGATTACATATGTAGCTTTAGATCTCTGAGTGAGGGGTTCTCTTCACCCAGTTAGGGGGTCAGTTCTCATACATTTGGAATATGTCACTGGGCAGAGAGATATTATGCTGCATGTACTGTACTGCATCGATGGGGCATAGATATTGAATGCATGGGGAAACACTGATGTGAGACTGAATTGCAGATCGAGGATGAATGCTCTTGAGCTATTGTAAAGACTGAATTCAACTGAGCTTGGAGAAGTCCAGGTTTCTGCGGAAACTATCTGAGTTTGCCATCCTTGCAACAAAGCAGCCAAAGCTCCAGTAAAGATACGTCAGGATAAAGAGCAGGATTTCAGAATCTGTGTAAACAGGCTGGCCAATGATGAGGGAACCACAATGAGAGGCAACAAATATATTTATTTCTTCAGTTCAGACAAATATCATATATACCCAGCTTTGCATTTCAGTAGAATAACAACAGTGGCCACTATAGGCCAACGATAGCAGTCAGCAGTTGCTACAGCACCAGCTAGCAGCAGAGTTGCAGTTACACTGTGACTTAACAGCACATGTAGCGAAAGCAGCATGTGAAGAAGAGCAGCAACATCTCCTGTCCTTTGTATGTGTCTAGACACAGGGTGCGTTCAGGCACAGTATTGAGTGTAGTTCACACATGTTTTGGCAGGACTCAGAGCCAAATACACAGCCATTGTAGTTAGGTACGTAGAACAGAAGAAAATGAACTTGAAGTGTAAAAAATACTCTCCACGAGATAGCTAGATTGATTGAAATAGGAGCGTACATGTTCTGTCAGACGCGCGCGAGACCGACGACTGAAAAAGGCAGGTGAAGCGACTCCTGTGTATACACACCGTTGGCAGTAGCATAGCATAAATCAGATGAAATGATGAAAGCTGAGGTGGTGAGGGGTTTGCGTAGCAGCGGCCGGTGGATGGAAGTTAGCAACAATAGCAAGTTAGCAGTAATCATACTGGCTAAAGTTGAGGTGGTGACGCTGTTAGCTTTGTATGTGTGTTTTCTGTGTCAGTGAGACTCCACATCTTTTTGTATTGTACTCTGAAAAACACATTAGGCAGCACTAGTCTAAAGAATAGCTGCCCTGAAGAAAAAGTCAATTCATTGTAGTTACGGGATAGTTAACAGTAGGACATGCAACTCGTTGTGTGTCTACTATGTGTGTGGTCATGGTGGGGAATCTGTCATCTGTAATCCTCTGTGTCAGGGTGTGAGAGGCTATCCCAGTTTATCCATGTCATTTTTTCTCTCCCTCTTTTCCTCCCCCTTCAGATATGTGTAAATGACTGTAGGTGTTTTGCACTCTCTGTGTGTCTGTTTGCACACTGCCTGTGCTGCAGTGTTGTAGATAAATGAGATAATGTTTCTATTGGCGATGAACACAACACCTGAATTCCCAAGGTAGCATTTTAGTTCAGAGCAGCCACAGCAGAATCCTAGACGGTGGAACAGATCTCCTAGATGATCTGTTTTCATGCGTTGTTAGCTTGTTTTCAAAGCACACTCGCGTTGCAGAACATGCACTCCATCTTTCTCCCAGCCACAGATGAGGAACTCCTACTAAATGCCATCGCTGAAAATATAAAATTCATGTAATGTCACATCTCTCTTACATCGCAGTCAACTCCTGCATGCATGTTCAGATTAGAAACTCTTTCAGACGTAATGCAAAAAGCCAGCAGACTGAACATGACTCCAGTGCGTGAGGCTTTTGTGTAGCTCACTGAGAACCAATATCACATTCCTGTGTGATATATAGTGCCCAATGATCCTGTTATACTTGGAGTCTTATAAATATTATTCCATTCAGCTGGAGGTGACGTGCAAGTTAGCAATCTTTCAGCTGAAGGATGGATGCGGTGTCGTATTTTAAGACATGCCACATGTGAGCTGTTTATAGTGCGATTGCCAGAGTGCAGCTCATATGAAATTGATAAAGGTCATGTATTAATTCAAAACTTGTCAGATCCTCATCATCTACTTGAAGAAGGGAGTTACAGCCAAAGTAGGGGGGCAGAAGGAACGCAAAGGGTGACTGCGGTTGCATGGGTAGTCCTGTGTGCTGTGTGTGGCTCTCCAGCTGTATACGGGAGATGTGAGATATGGACTGGAGGCATTCAGGGAAATTTGTGCAGTCCAGCCCCTCCCCCCCCTCGTCGACTCATTGCCCACATCCAACCTCAGAATTTATATTCTCCCTCCAGCAAAAGGAAGGACCATCTTGGCCTTTCATTTTCCAGTTCAGGGCTTTCCTTTTTTTGCAGATAAATGCTCTCCAATCCACCCTGACAGATGTCACATTGCATCACTTCCATTTCGATACATAGCCTCTGATCCTGCCACTTGCAATAAGGAGCCAGCACCAGGGACGCCCCTCCCTAGACAACGCTCTGACACGGGTGATTATTTTAAAGGTGCATCATTGGCGGTGCTGAGTGCTGAAACCCTAGCTGGGCGCAGTGTTCGCATACACTCGCTGCCGTGCCCGCTGCAGGAATGTGGGTATCGGCTTGTGTCTGGGTCAGGGAACGACAACAACACGACACACTCAGTAGTCGTCACAGGTCACCCTGACACTGTGCAGTACCTCTAGCAGCGATTTATGCCGCTCTCAACCTCTTCACAGCAGCGGCCGCTAGTCCTGTCTCTCACTCAGTCTCTCCACTGTGACTTCACAGGTCAGAGTTGGAGAAACAATCTGTATAAAGGGAAGGCTGCTGCCAGCAGAGACACTCTGCACTGTAGCATTAATCATACAAGGCTAGAGTACATCAGTAAACACAGTGTGTCAGGTCAAGGTAGAGATCAGATCCCACAGCATTTAACAGGACTCAATAGCATACACGCTATCTATTGAAAAGTCAGCGTTATTCATGGCATGTCTCCCAGCCTTCGTTACTCGCAGGAGAGACACGCCATTGTTCACTGAAGAGAATACTGAAATATTTCTCTGGCTACACAAAAAAACACTGGATCAGCAGCAATTAGTAGAGTAAGAGAGAGATAAAGAGAGGAAAGGAGGGAGGGAGGCAGTTGAAAAAGAATGAGGGGGCAAAAATGTAGAATCAGCGAGAGAAAAAGAAGAGCAGAAAAGAGAGAGGAGAGAGAGAGATGAATAGAGAGGAAAGAGAGAGAGACCAAGGGAGAGAGTGGGTAAAAGAGAGAGAGGGAGGGAGGGAGAGAGCGTGAGTTTAAAGCCAGTACAGTGTGGTGTGTAGGAGGTTGGAGCTGCCTGGAGTCCCTGGTGCTTTTAAAGGACCAAAGACTTGCTCATTGTCTTGGGTCACTGTGCCTGTTTGTGTGTGTGTGTGTGTGTGTGTGTGTGTGAAACCTCTTCATTAGTCTTCCCTTTGCTCTTCCCTCCAGCCCCTGACCACTCACTTACCCCCAGCAGCTACTGTATATGTGCCCATATGGGACTAAACCCAGTTATACTAGAGATTAAAATGATCAGTCTTGGAAAAGAGATAATACAATGTGACTCAAGCTCAACCATTAACCTACTGCGCCAAGGCTCTGTGAACGTATATCTGTGTTTGTTTCGGTGGAAAAAAAGACACTTCTTCTTAAATTATACCCTGTTCCACCAACAATGATGAGGTTTCACTGCTGTATGTTCTCAAATTGGTTTCATAATTGAGGTCAAAGTTATAATTTAACCTTTTGTCTCGCTGTTTGTTCCAGAAGACAGGAAGTTGTTTGTTGGGATGCTGAACAAACAACAGACCGAGGAGGATGTTTACCGCCTCTTCGAACCCTACGGAGTCATCGAGGAGTGCACGGTCCTAAGAGGTCCTGACGGAAACAGCAAAGGTAGGAGCCATGATACAGTTGTCAGCATTATTTAGGTCACTGGCAGAGAAGTGCCAGTGTGTGTGAGTGCCTACGTCAGCCAGGGAATGTAAAATATATGTGACATATGCACCAGACATGGGTCATGGGTCATAATTACAAACATTTTTACGCTGCGCTGTTTGATGTGCTAGTCGGCTGCAGGCAGTGGCAAAAAAAGTTAAACCTAATGTATCAAATACTGATTGATTGATGTCTGACTTTCATAATTAGGAACTATGAGAGATGTTAAGTGGATAATTTGTTGGTTTCAATTTCTCCTTTTGTTCAGTTTGTATAGAAATTATTGTCATTTTGTTGTGGCAGCAGACCCTCAAAAACTTAAGTAATTTAAAATCTTGTCATATTTTAAAGGGGATAATAATGTTTGAAGACAGAAAGGGAAGTTTTGGATAGAGATAGGGATAATCTGTGATAAAATCCAAAGGCCAGATACAAATGCAGGACTCTCCACTTGCATGGTAGGCACCAGCAAAACAACAAGACACCCCATGTTATCAGTAATTGTAATCTCAACAAAAACAGCAATTATTCAAGAAATGCTAGTAATTTTAAAATGCTGACGTTGCGGTCGCAAACTCTTCCTCAGCATATATTTCGCTTCAGAAAAAAACTCTACAGTACATTACAAAGCCATGATTTCTATTCTGTCACTGTCCTCATTTATTTATTTATTTTTTTTGCACGGTGATAATCTGAAGCATTTTTTTCCTGTGGATGTACTGCAGGCCCTTACTGTAACTTGGGTACTGTACTGTTGATATCTTGCAGGCCTTTTTAAGACAGCCAAAAACTTTTGGAGACATCAATTCCCTCTGACATGCAGCAAAGAGCAAAGGGACTAGTGGTTTTTCATGTCTCTAAAGCCTATTCCCCAGCCAGCGCTTATGGAAATTGTCGTGGAATTATATCTAAGGGGGTTTGAAGCCAGAGCGTTCTGACTCTGCAGTGGTTTCGAGGAGGAGAGGGGAAAGATGGATGTCAAAACAATTCAAGTGTCCCCACTGTGAGGACGGGGGCAGCCAAGGGAAGTTGTGTTCCTCTTTGTGGCTCTGCAATATATGTGTTCAATCTAAGTCAACTCTCCAGGTTGAAACATCAGACTCCAAACATTACTATCATATTCATCTTTGTCCGCAAACTATGTTGTGATATCCTTTTTTTTATTATTATTTTCTGTTAAAAACCCAAACAAATAAAACAACCCTGTCCCTTGCTGGCAAAAACAGATCTGTTTTGCAGTTCGCCATCACAAAATCCTATTTGTACAGAATTATGTGCAACAATATAAATACTGTAAGTTTGATAGCAGAATATTTTATGCTCCCTAGCTATTGCACAGTTTTAATTTCATGTTTACTCTCCTGTTCTGTTTATTTCAATAAAGTAAAGGCAATGCATGGCTTGAAACGTATAGTAAAAGTTAAATGCATAATTATAGCAGCATATAGTTTGTACTACTGTAGCAAAGTCCTTGTACAGGTCATGCAGAGCTCTAGCTCTTTTCAATCCATATCTCAATAGGGGGTAGTGGTTTGACAGCTGAATGGGCATCTTGATTGGCTGGTGTCCACAGGGGTAAGCCCATTAAGAGGGGAAGAATGACAGGGCGGCTGGGTCAAGCAGGATAGATGATAAGAAGAACAAAGTATGAAAGATTAAATAAGAATAGAAAAGAAACTTAAAATGAAATGAAATTAGGTGAAATAGGGCATAATTACAGGAGGGCATGGTGGCTCAGTAGTTAGGACTGCTGCCTCACTGCAACAGACCCAGGTTCAGTCCTCACATGTTTCTGTGTGGAGAGTTTAGCTTTTGTTTTTGCCCTCTTCAAGTTTGATGAACTCACTCCAGAGACATGCAAAAGCAGTGGATTGGGCAGCAGATAATCTGCACACATGTATCATTGAGAGTGTTAGCTTGTAATAGACTGATCATGTGTACCAGTGGTGTTTTCCATCCAGTGGATCCAGAAAACGCCTGCATAAAGACAGTAAATGGATACAGTATAATTAATATTTGAACATAAACTAATATCAGTATTGTGACTTGTTATGTAGTTGTGTGAGTGGACCTCCATTTCTGCATGTTTACTTAGGCATGGCGACATCATACTAGTCCTGAAAATGGATTACAGTATGTTTATGAGTTTGTTTTAAGGAGCATTAACATTTGTCAAGTAAAGCAGTTAGTGCCACAGTACCGAGAATTGGAGTCTTTCTAAAGAAGACAAAGTGTATAGCTTTGAATCAATTTGTGGAATATTTTTCAAGTTTTCCAGTTCTAAAAGGGGGCCATAATTCAGTTTAATAATTGAATAACTAATGTGCAAAAGCTCACTTTGTGAACCCACAAAAGCTATCTTCAACTTTCTACTCCTCGCAATATTCCTCAAGGACATTAGTGCTAAGAGTGTTGGCTCTGTGGTTTCTGGCCTTTGAACAGACATCTTCATACTCACAAATATTGATCAGAACATCCTGTTGTGGGAACAATAAATTGTACTGAGTTCTCAAACGGAGTGGTTTTCTATTTGAAAACATTATGAGTTTAGCCAGCTTAGCTAGTATTTAATATGCACAGACAGGCATGTGGTGCTAAATAGCATGCTTTTCTGCTTCATCAGTGCAATCTTTAGCCTGCAGCTTCTGCCTGCTTGTCTGCCTGCCTAATGCCCAGAGTGGGTTAGCCTGCTGTGCAATGAGAGCCTCTCACTGCACAGTGATTTCTGTGGTGTCAAATATAATTCAACATCCTTTATTAATATACCGTAGGCTTTTAAACTCACTCGATTGATTACATTGACTGTACATATATACTGTGTGTGTGTGTGTGTGTGTGTGTGCTTGTGTGTGCACCTGCATGTGTGTGGTGTGCATCTGTTCTCTCTTCCAGGTTGCGCCTTTGTCAAGTTCTCCACACATACTGAGGCTCAGTCTGCAATCAGTGCCCTCCACGGCAGCCAGACCATGCCAGTGAGTACAGCTCTCTCTCCCTCACACATAAACACACACACACACACACACACACACACACACACACACACACACACACACACACAAACACCACACAACATCCATCACATGCACAACACGTACACACAGACCACCGGTCACAATAGTTTTGTGCAGTCCACCTCTCTTGATTAAGAGGTGTAAAGTCTTAGTTTTGAACTTAGCCCCAACTTCAAGGTTTTAATCAACTTATAGAAAGTGCAACCATCCTCATAAATATCGCAGCTTTACAAACAGACACAACCAGAAATAGCCTTCTGTCTCTTTAATTAACATGGTACTTTTAAAAAAAAATCCAAATCTAATTTCCAGATAAAACTGTTTAGAATGATAATTGAATTTTGGGTGAGTCATCAATCAGTAGTTCTGCTTGCATAATCGGTGAATATAACTCCAGTGTGAGATTACATTTGCTCGTTATGTAAGCACACCGTGTCCTCTGAATTCTCTCTGTATTGGATTTACTATGAGCGCAGAAGCTGTACTGCTCATTTGTATGTGTCTGATGTTTAGGCATGGTCCCTGTATACCTGATGGTGTCAAAATAAAAGCTACTAACTCCACTCCAAACCTGAATAGAGTTATTCTCCGTGATATCCGGCAAGCGGACAGAGAGTCACGTCCCATATTATACAGTGGCTTGAAGTATACTCTGCTTTTATCCTCACTTTTGTTTCGATAACTCTCGCCTCAGAGAAGCAGGGACCCTGAACTCTCTCCCACCCTATCTCACAGATGTTGTGTTTTACTGTATGATTTCATTATTAATGGTTGCCAACGTGTGGCTCAAGAGAGGGAAGAAGAGAGAAGCGCTAGAAGCCAGCTGTGCCATTTTGGCACAACCTCCGAGTCAATCTAAGTGCAAATGACTGCAGGTCATGAGGAAAGACTCTGGATGTCCATTCTCCATAGATACCCTCCTTCTCTGTTGCACCATCCCCCTATCTCTGCTAGCTCTCTGCCCTCACTCGTCTCTCTTTGGCAGCCTCTCGGGATATTAGGCAATAGACTTGTTTACTCCACCTTTCACCACATTGGCTGCTGAATTATTCATCTAACTATAAGCAGGGGGCAGAAGGGAGGGGAGGAAGAGTTGGAGAGAGAGTGAAAGACAGAGAGTGAGAGCGGGGCAGAGGGAGAATAAGTGAACGGACAGGATTTATACCTCCTGCTCTGGTAAATTGATTATAGAAATCTGATCAGCATCTCATATCCTGTGGCTGCTGGAGGAGAGGGCACAGTGTGCCTGCCTCGCTGAGATTAGCGGACCACCAGTGGACCATTACGCCTCAGCAGGAAGGTGCTATTCAGGGCACAGTGTCCATCAGTGTAGCAAAGATCCTGGAAAAACCTTGGACCATACATCCTGTGTCCATTTGAGTTCATGTTGGTTGCAGCTGAGTCACAGCTGCAAAACGTAGTTATGTACAAGTACATTGATGGAATGAATAAACAAACAATCTTTAATTTACGACACTTTGGGATGCATAACAAATGAACACATAAATAAAGAAGTAAAAGAAAAGAAGAAAGACCACTGACAGCTACTGAACTTGTAAAGGGCCTAAATTGCCTGGCAACTGTTCGCCTCAGTCCTACTTATCTAGGGCTAATAGAAATGATTAATTGTTCTAATGAACTAAGACAAGCTGAGCCAGCATATGTATGTGTGTGGGCATATTTGCTGCCACACCAAGGCCATGACTGTTGAGCAGACTCGGAGAGATGACCATGAAGGCCAGCCAATAGCAGCGCTAGCTGAGGTGTTGAAGTGCACCGAATATTAACACTGCGACTAACTACAGCAGTTTGATAGATCTACTGCCAATCCCCCAAAGCATGAAGACTGGCTTCTTAGAGTTTATCAGTGTGCACACACACGAACACATGAATGCATGTGTGTGCATACATAAACATCTACAAACAGAAGCACTTTGTGGCTAGCACATTTGCATGAGCGCACACACACACACACACACACACACATTCTATATTGCTCCTCACTCTGTTTCACTGTCAGATGCCCGTACAGCCACAGGCTAGGGTCAAAGGCTCCCTGACTGATCTTATTTTCCAGCTCGGAGGACTTGAGCTGAATACATTTGTGTTATTCATGTAGAGGGGGAGTGGGCATTTTGTATGTATTGTATGTGCGAGTTAGGAAGGAAAGAGAAAATCCAGGAATTGCATGGACTGTGTGCACGTATGCGGAGATGTGTGCACATGAATGACGGTCAGTGCACGCACAAAATTTGTTTTTTCTTTATGCACGCATACGTGTGTTGGAGCATATAAACTTCAGTGTATAGTGACGGACACCAAATGAAAAATTATCTGCCAATAGCTAACTACGACATAATGTCACTGTATGAATGATGATAGCAAGATAGTGTAAGTGGATGAATTATCGTAGTGCATCGGCAGGTCACATATAAGACCTTGGATGGATCTCCATCACACCCTAACCCATCATATTTCAAGCATGCATACCTCTGCCTCCCATACACACCACCGCCATCCCTCAGCCTCCTTCAGCTACCCCACACACACACTGCCACAGTTCAGAATATGAGTGGCTCAATTAAACATTTAAACGCTAGAGCTGTAAAGCAAATTGCCGGGATTCAGCAGGGCCGTGTAGGAAGTAAGTCCCGGGACAGAATTACACCGAGACGAGGGGTGGTGCGGGTCAGGTCCGTAGAGCCGTGCTGATTTTTTTCACTCCGTATCCACGTCAGCTCAGCCTGGGTTTGAGGCTGTTTCAGCTGACACAGGGACTGAGATAGAAACACTGGAGCAGGATGATAGAAGGATAAGAGCAGAACAAAGGAAAGCAAATGAGGTAAAGTTTTCATAGAAGAGAGAGCTGGATGATTGAGAGTGAAGAGAAGAGCAAAGAGGGTAAAAAAAAATTTTAAAAAAAAGCATCCAAATGTGATTCCCTAGCTGCTGGATCTTCTCTATTACTTCAGACAGAGAACACACACATGCATGAGCCATGAGTGCCGGCATTTGATACTCAACACGTCACATTGTTTTAATGTGCAGCTCAATATGTCACTGCCTTAAATAATAATAAAATGAAAGGTGGAAAGGCAAAAAAGCAGCAGGTACCACCACAGTATATAAATGCTGGTTTAAGTCAGAAAGCGGTAATGATCTCATTGTGTATTCAATGAGATGCAGAGTTTTAATGTCAGCATTTCACAAGGATGATAGATCTTTGTGTTGCTACTCATTAAACAACGTTTGTTTATATTTTTAAGTTAGTGTTTATTGTTTAAGACCTGTCATTTCCCGCACAGCAAGTATTTCTACCCAGGCAATTTACATTCTAATAACCTAATAGATTACAGTCCATTATTTTACTAGCCAAGCTCAAAGAGGATGGGTATTTATATGATTCCATGGGTGGTAATGCCTTATTAGTACAATAAATATGGAATAGTATCATGCAAAGGACATAGATTATAAGCTATATGCTATAGCACCTAACTGTATATGCAGCATCGATATAGCACTCAGTGAGGCACCAACATATAACTCATAATTTTCAAGTTCTCAATGTAACTGAGGGAAACATTATGTGAAACTCACCATAGCCTCTAAACAAACATGTCAAACGGTGTCCAGATGATATGCACATGCGATGCGCTCGTGTTCTTGAGGGAACCCTCTGGTCAAATGAATTTTTAATATGAAGTTGTAACTTCTTGAATATAAAATAGTTTTTTTAATCTATGGTGAGTAATGTGGATGGAATATGATGCCTTTTGTTGTGGAGAAACGGGCAGCTTTAGTGGCAATACATTCTGATTAAAAGAGGCAGTTTTTATTTTGCAGGCCGTGATGAAAAAAATGTCTGTTGTAAGGATGCTGAAATTACGTTTCTCAGATAGACTGGATGTATTTCTTAATTTTTGTTTTCGTGCTACCGCTTGAATGGACTGAATCACAGTATGACTAACCCATGCAGACTGGGACACCATTAAGGCCTTGAGATCAATACGGGACACAGGGTCAGTCTTCCTTCTAGCTTCACCCTGCACCAATGCAAGCCGGGATATGTTTAAAGTTAAAGAAGTATTGAATGTATAGCTGGGCTTGCAGCTTGGACAGACACCAAGCCTCCCTGGCAATGAGAAGGAGCTATAAAGAGGCAGACTTTCCTTTTGGTTCTGAATCTCTGTGGTGCCTTTTTTTTTATCCTCCCTGTTTAACTCCCCTTCCTTCAGTGGCTCTCTAGGCAGCTGGGAGCCGCCTGGCGGGGGGATTCTGCTCACACTTGGCAGCTTAAAAATTTAATGAGACTTTTACTTCACACTTCATCCTCCTCCCTTTATAGCAATGGAGATTCTGCTCGCTGATATCCTGACAGACCTAACTGGGAAAACCTGGGAGATAAACAAATGTGGCGGACGCTTAGTCGACAGGCCATACGATTCAGGTGTCCTGAGGAGAACCAGTGGGAGGGAAAAGTCAGCGTATAGAACTCCTTGAACAAAGCTTTGCAGAGAGTGGGACATACATGCAAGAGTATGAAAGAGAATGGCACAAGGCTCTTATACAACCAGACAAGTCCATTCACAATACACCATTTTTCTATTATTCAAGCAGGCACACTCCAGTCTGGTTCAAGTTGGAAAAGAGGTTGACTTCAGTGTTCCAACTTAATATCCTCAGATTATAAAACTCAGCCTTCCCCAAAAATTAGAGAAGCAGAGCAGGAACACGCAGCTCTCATTACCAAAGAGGGTAGGCCTTCAATAGCTTTTTTTAACTGTGAGAGGGAATAAAATATTCAATATGTACTAGCACATCTCCTCTGTATTCCGGTCCTGCACTGCCCTGTCCAGGACTCTCCCAAAGTTAAACCTCATAATAAAGTTAATGATGCAGATAGTAAAAAGCTGGACAGACACAACAGACAAACCCTAAACCTGCAACCATACCAAGTCTTTGCAGTCTTTATATATAAAATGTTGCTTAAGAGATTGAGAAACAGAAAGTTTATACCTCTTATAGATTATGTTGTTCTCTTGTTTCTGTCCTGTTTATTGTTGAATCATACACTGCTCTCAGTGACCTGGAAAAGTGTTGTTCCAATGTAGCAGGATGGCACATACAGTAAGAAGCAAAACAATTAGTCACTCAGCTGGCCAGAGTACAGATGTCAGCCAGCTTGACAGTCTGACAATTAGTCAGCCGGTTAGCCAACCATCTAGCCATCTAGCCTGCCAGTCAGTCAATCACTCAACTAACTAGACAATCAGCCATTTAGTCCGGCAGCCAACTAACCAACTGGACACTCACCTACAATCCTTCAAACCTGTGATTCAACCAGCGAACAAGCCAGGAGGAGAGGGCTTGGGGGAATATTGAGAAAAGGGGGGAGAAGGGGAAAGGGAGAGGATAAAATCTATATGCTACAGTCGAAAGGTCCAGTGCCCCTTTAGTCTCTGAACACCTCTTGCTATCTGTAGACGTCTTTATTAGCAGAACTCCTGAGACCCCGGTCAGGAACAGAAAATGCAATCAAAGGAAAATAAAACCTTTTAATGAATTATGTAATGATATTATAGCTAGCATTGCAGTTGCCATTTGTAACTGATTGCCTCTAGTCCAACACAGCTCCTGCCAGGTTTCACCCAGATCCAACCAAACCAAGAAATACCCCTTTAGCCCAACCCCCAACCTTCAATCCAGGCACTTCACCAGTCACCACTGTTATTGACAATCTTGCATCCATTTCAGGGAGCCTCTTATTGTGACTGACACACAACCTTTCTACACTGTCAGATCAGAGTAATATTTCGGCCTTTTATGTGGATCGATTGGCCAGTTTGGGGGCGCAGAGGGGAGGAGAGGTGGAGCACACAAAAGGTCAACTGTAGCGCTAAATCATTTGAAGATTCTTAATGAAGGGTGTGTGGCAGACACACCTGCTGTTTCATTATTGGGCTGCAGAAAGAGGTAATAGTGTTGATAAGGGGATGGATAGCCAGAGCCACAGAAAGAAAGAGGGAGGCTATAACAGAAAGAGAGAAATTGTCCTAAAAAGCAACATTTTCTTTGAAGAACACTTTCACCAAGGTCAATAGGAAGCACGGCCAATTGTAGCTCTTATTTCAAATCATTGTACATTGCAGAACGTTTAACCTTAGCTGTGGGAGGGAGCACCAAGGTTACATATATGTACTGTACCAGAGGGGGAAAGCTGGGGGGAAATATAAAGTATTTATGTCATGCACAGCAAGGCTGCTTTGCTCCGAATGACTTTGTACATATGTTAAACACTGATTGAAGGAAAGGATGGTTTCTGTCTGCACATCTGCCTACAGAGCTGTTCACTCAGTAGAGTGTATTTTTATTCTTCACATACCTCTGTTAGATTCATGTTTATGTATGCCAGCCACAAAATAAGGAGGCACGATTTTCTGCAATAATACAAATGTGCAATGATGTTGCATCTAGAATGTCAAAAAAAAAACTGACATGCAATTAGAGCAGCTCACTAGATATTGATGTTAACAGCGGTTGTTGTTGCTAATGAACACGACGCACTAAGAAATCAGAAATAATAACCAATAACATTCTTCATGCTCTTGTATATAAGCCTTTTGTTGGTGGCTGTCTCTGAATATGTGGTAAATCATAACAGTCACATATGCAAATTATTCCTGAAGTGGCTCAAAGCCTTTTGGGGATAGTGAACGAGAAGCTGTAAGACTGTTCCTCCTACTGTCGACTGACTGAGTGAGTATTGGCGTTAAAGGTGCCTGCAGAAAAGCAGGGTTAAATGTCCATGGCCTTTTTTTCCCCTCTGATTTTCTGTTCTCTCTACCCCCTCAGGGTGCTTCCTCCAGCTTGGTGGTCAAGTTTGCCGACACAGACAAGGAGCGCACCATCAGACGTATGCAGCAGATGGTTGGGCAGTTTGGCATCTTCAACCCAGCCATCGCCCTTCCCTTCAGCACCTACAGCTCTTACGCACATGCGGTGAGTTGGAAAAGATACATGTAGCACACACAGAAACATACTGGCTGACTACGTATATTATGCAGTAGATACATGTAGGAATGAAATTGCAATTTTGTAAATTTCTTTGTCAGGATGTTGCGATACTGCTAACTCACCTTGTTCTATAAAGTCATTGATGCTGCTATAATCATGATCAAATAATATATTTTTTATATTTATAATGGATTAAATCACTGCACATATATATATATATATATAAGGTGTCCATGGGAGTTCCACTCAGCTCCATTGAGCATTTCAGCATCTTGTTTTTATGGCCCGCAACTTTACTGTTTCAGTTCACTCTCAACGCTCTCATAGAGTAATTTTCAGCTGCAGTAGGCAGCGGTTTTCGTCAAGAAGCTCTAAAAACCTACCATATGCTATCTGTCCAGCACCAAGCGACAGACAGACACTAGCTGGTGAACACAGTAGAGCATTTAGCAGATAAAGAGCCAGATATTTCCCTCAGGAGTTGGTGGAGAGCAGCTTGTTTCTGCTGCCCCAAGTGGCCAAAAAACTCTGTTATTGCAGATTTAAATGTGCAACTCTCATATATTTTATTCCAACAACCTTACTAACATAAAGAGTCTGGGAAGCTATATTTGATAGAGCCAACATGTTTAAAGCCATTATGTGTAGAATTTGAAAATGTCCAACTCCAGTGGAAGAATCAAACCCCTCCTGTGGATCCACCCCCGGGACAGTGAGATGAATGGACTGAAAGCCACATAATAGGCTGCGCTAACCTTGACCAGGATTGTCTCCTTTTTCTGCAAAATGTAACTACAAAAATTATACAATCAGAGTAACTTCACATAAGAAAGATCACATAAAATGACATAGTGGCTTTTTAACAAGTATTTTGATTTAGTTGTGACTGCAGGAAGTGACACTGTCCCCATGTTTGCTCATCATTTTTGTTTGACCTGTAATCCCCTTTGGGTAATTCAGTGTATTGCTGAGGTAGGACCACTGATGTGTTAGAATTCACATCACACCTGGGACACACAATTTAACATGTTTTTTCTTTTTCTTTTTTGCCTTTAGCTCGGCTGTAATTTGGTCCAAGCAAACATCAGATATTTGAACACAGGATATCTTCCACTGAAATCTGTCCTTTATAACGTTTCTAGTAATTTCAGAACACAGAAACTTTGTGTTTTTTCTGTGTTTTGATCCTTACTTGGGAGACATTGTTGT
The DNA here is from genome assembly GCA_008360985.2 of Macquaria ambigua. NCBI lineage: Eukaryota > Metazoa > Chordata > Actinopteri > Centrarchiformes > Percichthyidae > Macquaria > Macquaria ambigua. Next base: position 100,465 of record VMKM01000510.1, read on the forward strand.
AAGTGAAAATTAGCTTGCCAAACTATCATCACTTCCATCGGCACCACTGCCTCCTCCTCTCCTCTTCTTGAGCAGTGCTGCTATGCCATCACATTGAGGCTTTCACTACCCACAGCACGTAGGCACACACACACACACACATTTAGTTAGCTTGTACCCTCCAACCCCTTCATCAGCTTCCCTCTGCCCTCCTACCCCCGCCCACCGTACCCCCCCTCAGGGCATGGCACCATACACACACAGCAGACCCCCGGCTCTTTGATGACTTCAGACAGCCTATGCAGCCCCTCTCACCATGCACCTCCTCTACCCTCTATCACACTGCTTCTCTACCCTTCCCCTCTCCCTCCCCCAGTCCCTCCCTCTGGGCCCATGAGATGCTTCAGGGGCCACAGTTGACTCAGAATATTCCATGGGCAACTTATCTGCACACAAACTTTCTTCTTCCCTGCTGAGGCAGAGCTCACACACTCCTTCACATGCACACACATGCACACACACACACACACACACACACACACACACACACACACACACACACACACACACACACACACACACACACACACACACACACACACACACACAGGCACGCACAACCTACTTGAAGCAGGCTAAAATGAATTTAAGAAAAGCTTTCCATGCAGCGCTGAGATAAAAACCTGGGCCTCTGTCACAACACACTGCATAAATACACATAAACATCCGCAGAGTCTTTATTTACAGAGAAGGAGAAATACAAATTCATTTCTTCCTGTACTTATTTGGATGTCAAAGTTATATATTTTTTGCCGTTTCTAAATGCCAGGATTAATTGTTGACGTTAGCCAGGTCTTGGGGGCTTATCCATTTCCCTCATTTTCACATCACAGCCACAGGACCCAGTGTGAAATGTGCAAATTGACCATACCAGAGTAATTGCAAGGCCATCTCTTGTGCTCTCTCCAGTAAAACTCCCACCTTCATTACCATTCATGAAATGCAGCCCTTTCCCGGGAAATGTGGAGAAATGCAAATGTTTAAGGGGTGGTGGAGGCAGTGGCGGTCTGCGGGGAGACCATTGTGCCCCACTCAGGTTGGCCATGACTCTTATTTACTGTGGCAGAGACCCGTGTCGACTCATACAGACGCACACAAGAGTGTACACACTCACGCACTGCGCAGCAAATGCTTTCTTTCTCTCCCCTCTCTCTCTCTCTCTCTCTCTCTCATACACACCTATAATATGACAAAGAGCAGGATGATGCTAGGAAATTGAGTTCCGAGTGAAAGTAACAAGGGCACGGGGGATACTTCAGCATTAGAGAGAATCAATTACCATTAAATCTAAAGGAGAAATTGCATGTTTGTGGTTTCTCGACACAAAGATTATACAGCATGAATGATGTTAGTGAAGGTGAAACTCTCCTTGTATTAGTATTATGAATCACACTGACTGTGGATGCCATGTACCGGCATATAATGAATTTAGCAAAACAAAGCAAGTCGGTGGAGAAACTCCGAGGCAAGGCAACCTTGGAGATAAACTCAGCCCAACTTTTGATAAAGTAATGAGTGCACAAGAAGCAGTAATGGATTATCAGCGAGGCTCTTGTTTTCATATCTCGCTAAAGACTTATTTAATGAGTCTAAATACAGGTTCGGGCTGCTAGGTACCTAATAATGTGATATAAAGGGAAATATTAGTTATCTTTAGTGTGGGTGTCCAGCTTGTGCTGCGGTTATGACTACATTACAGTCATTGGTGCTGGCGGCATGCACATGGTATGCAACCTTGCTTCCCCTGTAGCCACCGGGAATGTGCTGAAGTGATACGACAAATGTTTCTTTACGGCAAGATAAACTACAGATATTCCCCCAAGACGAAAAACCTGCAGTGACAGAAAAAGGACTTTATCTCCAAAGACACACTACATGTTCGCCCACTCTCCATGCACACTGGCCAAGGGAAGAGGAGGTGGCACAGTATAGAATACAGACGTGGGGAGAGATGGTATATATAGCTATAACCAGGGTGTACAGTAAATGGTAAATTCAAAGAGCTACCTCTCCACTACAGCAGTGGATAGGATTATAGAGTTGAGCTGACAGCCAGTAAATTGGATTTTAGTCAAACCAGGGGAAAGGAGGGGGCTCTGAACACAAATTGGAGGGGTACAACACTGACAACATATGCCAAAAATGAGAAATGTGCCATTTTCACGATTGACACAGACACTGGTGTGCTCTGACAGGAGACATCCTATTTGCAAAAAGGTGATTTCATAAAACACAAGCCGAAGGAGAGCGAGAGAGTGAGATTCCATGTTTCATTCCAGTGTTAGTAGCGAGTGATAATAGTTCTCCCATGAATCGCTGAATGCGAGTATAATAAAACCAGCTTTTATCACCTTTTGTATTTTCCCTTCAAGACACAAACAGCATATTTGTACACGATTCGATTTGACTCAAGTCACTTTTCTTCCTTCGTCTTCCAAAGCCGCGTCCCTTTGTGAAGACAGCCATTTTAGCATCCCTTGGTCTCTTTAGGTGGAGGACTACACGCTGTGTCAGAGGACGAGAGACAAGTTTTAGATTTAAAGGCACCTCCAGCACGTGCCCCTCTTGGCTCCCTAAAAGATGCATTAGACCGAGTGTGAGATAGATAAACGAGAGGAGAGAAAATGGTTTAACTTGGTGCTAATAGTGACAACGTGTGGGTGGATGAGAGAGAGGATGATGACTGTAAACTCACATTAGGAAACATCTCCCCCTGTTGGAGGGACCCACATTCAAACAGAGCCTTTTGCAACACAGCACACATGAGAAATGATGGAAACAGATTACTGCATCATTTGGCTGCGCTGTAAACTGCCTGTACACATACACACAACGAGCATGTGTGTGACCTGGTTTCGCTGTATTATACTTGTGAGGACTAGCTCTACACACGCACACACACACACACACACACACACACATACATAACAAAGTGCATCAGATGGAAAAACCTATTAAAATCTTTCTGTGGAAATACAGCCTGCTAGCATGGGGGTAACAAATGAGGCCCTTGAGCTTCAGTCTTCTGTCTTCAGTCTTTTAGTTCACCTCATTGACCTACTGTCTCCCTCTCTCTCTCATTTTTTCAACCTTTTTCACCCTCTCTCTCTCTCCCTCTTTGCCTCTCTTTGTTTCTCTCTCTCTCTCTCTCTCTCTCTCCCCCTCTCCCTCCGTCCCCGGCTGGCTGGGCTATAAGGGGTCACATGTGACAGTGCCGAGAGTCAGCGAGTCACAGAGCAGCGCTACAGAGATAATTGCCATGTGATAAAGAGGTGATTGCCTGCTGGCACCAGGGGAGAGTAATGCCATCAGGTTGCAATAAAAAAGCAGATGTCTGACACTAAATGAATGCTGCTGGAGCCCGGGCAACTTTCTTTGCTCCCTTTCATCTCACGCGCTTCTCTTTTGTCCCCCTTGTTTCTCTCGGCCTTTTCTTCCCTCCTCCTTTCTTTTCAAGAGGAAGCAGAAAAGGTTGTGTCTGTGATGATGAAGACTCAGTTCTGCTCATTCTCCACCAGAGACATTTGCTATCTGCTGGGTAGTGCATAAATAAAGAAACGGGAATGGCTTTTGAATATAATGCCTTTGAAATTTTGAAAAAAGCATATACATATGAAAAGTAAAATGGAACGACTTTGAATATCTCTGTCAACATAACCACTCTGCTTTCTGCTCTTTATTTATTTATTTTTCATCAGAGCCAGTTTGTATTAACCACTGCATTCCAACATAATTACATGCTTGGGTTTCCAATTTGCTGCATTTTAATTTGGAACGAAGCATCAATGAATGCCAGAGTTGTTATCCATGACAATCTGACGGATGGCATTAAGGATTGCATTATCTAAGACATGCATTGGGAGAGAGGCTAGTATTCTGGAGTCACTAGTATTCACACCCGCTCCATTATTACTCCACCCAGGCCTGTAGCTTCTATAAGGCCACATGGCCCACAACGAATAGGCTGCAAGCTTATTAGAATCAGCCCTCACTGAAAGCAGCAAGCAGAGTGCGAGAAAAGACAAAAAAAACAGTGAATGGTGTGACAGTGTATTTATTCTGTAATACCAGCTCAGTCAGACCCTTCATCCTGAAGTCCAACCCTATTCACATCCTAATAGGGGGGCAGTCACAGCATTGCCAAAGCAAGGGAGCCCCAGATCCTCTAGACCTCTTTGTTTGTTTCTGTGTCATTGCTTTTGTTTAGTTTCTTGTCCCTTGCCGTCTTTTGCAGCTATGCCACCTTAAAGGCTCAATTCATCTTATTTGGAAAGGAATGGATGATCCCCATTTGTCACATTGAAATTATGCAAATGACAAAAGGCGTTAATAGATAGCAGTGGCAAGGCATGTGGTTAATGGATGAGATGCCGGCACTGGGCATTCTGCTGCGGGACAGCCGCTTTCAGGTTACCTGACAGGGGCACTGAGGGAAAATAATTGGCTTTTCCGTTGCAGGGTCCCCATGCAAATAGAAGCAGAGTGGCATTCTATACCTCCACTGTCTCACAACATCGTCATTAGCATTTGTGCCAGTGGCAGAGGAGTTTGATTTCTGCTTATATGAGTCATTCTCAGGCCACGGCCATCAGCAGCTACCCTGACACGTAGCAGCTATGCAGTATTAAACAGATGCAGAGACATGGGTAAGAGGTTGGTCCAGCTGTGTTTGTATTACTATACCACACAGGGCTGCATAACTACATAGCCTGCAAAAGACTGTCGATTCCCTAGATAAACTCACTGGTTCACAAGCTGCAAAAGCCATTGTACAATGATGGATTTTCTTCTGAATTAGGCATTCAGCATGTGGTTTGCACAGGGAGAATTTAAGCTGAGTGCGGAAACTCAAATAGTCTCTATCGCTCTTCATGCATGTTGTGTGTACATGTGTGTGTGTGTGTGTGTGTGAGAGTGCGTGTGAGTGCAGTGCAGGGCAACGGTGCATGTGAGCATGTCCTATGCATATGACTAAACACTCTGTGGCTGCATTTGATGGAAAATAGTTTCAGCCCTCACTTCTCAGTAGAAATGCAGAGTGAATGAAAGGCTATTGATTTTATCTCTTTGTAGGATGGATGTCCAATGGGTGAAAATCGACTGCCATTGCAATTTTATGACTAACATACTGTATTACTAACATGGTCTGGAATCTGAGTTGCTAGCTACGCCTGCTTTAAAAATATTGTTTTAATGATTCAGCGTCTGGATTCAGTGACACCTCAAAACAGAGTGCAGCTCTGCGTACCAAAAAACACAATGTTGTTTGGCAGAAGTATGTCTCTAAAACAACTTTTCAGTGGCAAAGACTGTGGTCATTTAATGAAGTTAAAAAAAAAATTATTAAACAAAGCAAATTCTGGACTCTGGATGAATGTCAGGCTACAAGCAGCAATCATCACAAATACATCAGAAAAATTAGAGATGAGTCCAGGAAAAGAGAGAGAGAAACAGAAGAGAGGGTGAGACGTCTGTAGCATTTCTATACAGTCAAACTTTCCAATACGGCGTGTATTGTGAAGTTTGACAATTGTAAGGAAAAAGCATCGCAACTCTTCTGCAAACTTTTCCTGTTCCCTGAGCACAGAGATAATGTGCACATGTCAATGCCTTGATTTGTATGAGCCCAACAGACAGCTATTAAATCGTTTCTGCAGCTGGTGACAGGCCTCCTGCTGGGAGGATAGACAGATTCACTAAACATAGGTTGACAGGCTTCTTTTTTCTTCCCTTTCTTTTATTCCGCTCTACTTTCTCTGTACTTCCCATGCACTATCCATCCATCAACCTCAACATACATCCCTCCCTCTGTTCTACCCTTGCCATGTTTCTCGCTCTCTCGCTCCCCTTCTCCCGTCTTTGTCTGACTCCTTCCCAACTTACTATGTTTTTCATTACCATCTGTCCTCCCCTCACCTCTCTCGCACCCCGTTCTCCTTCCTGCTCTCTCACACACACCCCATCCAACCCTCCTTCCCTCCACCCATCTCTCCGTGTCCCTCTTCTTTAGCTCATGCAGCAGCAGGCAGCCATCATGGCAGCAAGCCATGGAGGTTACCTCACGCCTAGCGTGGCTTTCCCTGCCACACAGATCCACCAGATGGGGGCGCTCAACATCAACAGCCTCCCACCCACCCCTATGACCCCGGTGTCGGGTGAGTTTCATCAAGCCCTGGGTGAGCACTTGGTTTCATTCCCTTTCCTCTTGTGAGCATGTGTGTGTGTGTGTGTTTGTGGATTGAGGGTGGGTTAGTGATGCAATGAGCAGGGTCTCTTATATACTTGTGCTAATGTCCTACTGTTAGACTGTGTAGGTTTTGTGTGGGTGTGTATTTGTACATGCCAGTGAGGTTGTTGTAGGTCAACTTGTGTTTTTGATCATTTTTGTATGAATATTTGTGTGTGTGTGTGTGTGTGTGTGTGTGTGTGTGTGTGTGTGTGTGTGTGCGCGCGCACAGCGTGAGAATAAAAAAACTAGAGCTTCAGCAGGGCCAAGAGAAAGGTCCCTGCTTACTGGTAATCCTAAATTATTCCACTGGAGAGAAAGAGAGCCTAATATGAAAAAATAGGTTCAATGGGATTTGCATGTTTATGTTGTTTGTGAATGCAGAAAATATTTGGGGATAGTAGCAGCAGAATAAGGAATATCAATAAGCAAGTTTACAGATAAGGTGCTAATTTCCCTGTAGTATTTTGACCTTGTGCTTTGAAGCACTTGTGCATGATCTGCATGCAGTTGGTTTTGTTTTCCATAACAAACACCTCCTATGCAGATACATTACAGAGGAAAGGGAAGGACTTTGAAATACCTACCCACTGCATAACATTTGCTTATTCAGCAGTGCTTCGTTTTCCTTGAGACAGAGGAAACTTCAAGATTCTCCACTCAACAAAAGCATGAGCTGAAATAAATAATACAGTATCCAAGTCTTTGTTGTGCTCCGCTCACCTGCTTTGTCAACACTGCAGTATTGAGTTTTTAAGGTGATGACTTTGGTAACTTTAAACCAATCAGTGTGAGAGAGAGGGAACCGCCACCAGTGCAACAAGGCCTATTTTAGGTTTTCTTTATAGCCATCACAGGAATCCAGCTTCTTACTACAAACCTGCTGCACTGTATCAAATTCTCTCTGCGCTGTGGTTTCTGTGGGGAAGGAAAATATTCTCTTAAGTTGGTATTCTGTTTACTTCTTCACGCACAGACAAAGAAAGGACCATTTTATTATCATTTTGGTTCTGCTTTACTTAATTCTGAACAGTCAGTTGAATTCAAATAAACAGGACAGACAGCAGACCAGGTGAGGGAAATCAATGCTACAGCACCCTTATTCACCTTTTAGTCTCCACCTCGAGCCAAGTGCACGCATGTACATGAAGTGAGATGACGGAAGATGCCAGTGGACACACATTGCTGTACGTGTACAGTACATCTGCAATAATTTTCAACATCAGGCAATATATCTGGAAAGGAGATCCATTTGTCAAATATTCACGGTGATGTTTTCAGTGCAAAGTGTGCACTTTTGGGCGAGCATAATCAATCAAAGACAGTGATTAAAAGTGGAGCTCAGTCTTGCTGAGAAGCCTCTTATTTTGATGGGTAAAGCACTGACAGTATGGCAATTCAGAAGATCTTTGTGTTCTGCATGCATACCTGTATTTTGCAACACAATAGTGCTGATGAAAGATTGTGCAACAGTACTGCAAAGAACTCAGTCTCTCTCTCTCTCTCTCTCTCTCTCTCGCTCTCTCTCTCTCTGTGTGTGTGTGTGTGTGTGTTTGTATTAGAGGCTTTGTCCTCCAGTCTGATTCTAATGTTTGTGCTGTTTGTGTGTCTCTTTTGAACTGTAGCATCTTGGAAGCCAAAATCAGTGCCTTACTCTAAAGGAAATATTCCTGTATTTTGTTAGATAAAAAACTGTAAAAGCTTAATAAAACTGCTTCTTTATAGGAACATTTGGGGCAATTTTGTATCAATTGGCATTGCCAGGAGCTAACAACTTAGCTTAGGCAAAGAAAAACCATGTCTGTGCTCCTGATACAGAGACAGAGAGAGAGAAAGGAAGAGAAGTGTGTGCCTCTAAGTCTGTAAATCAAGTGTGTGAATTGGTGCCATTTATCTGCTTTCGGACATGCTTCTGTGTAAGCTACAGTCGACTGATTACCTTTGATTATTGAATGTAATATATTATCAATCCTTGAGAGAAAGCATGGCTTTCGTAATTTTTCAAGGACTACTATAAATATGAAATGTTTTATTTCCCATTTCTTCATTCATTAATTTGAGTGTGGCTGTGCAGGAGTGGTAGTCTAGCTTGCTGCTTTGGTATACACAGCTATTTTCTCTCTCCCTTTTCACACTTGTGGCTATGACTTATTTAGAGTTCATTGAAGGAATACATAACATTACTGGCAAGGCTGTCTGTATAAGTAGGCCAAGAGACTCTGACACTACTGAGAGACTGTAGGATGTCTGCCACAAGTCAGTGGAATAATTCATTGTAATATCAGAATCTGTTTTTAGGGTCTGGGAGCAGAGTGCTTCTCTGCTTCGACAGAGGTGTAATTTATGCATTAAGTTGTCTCATCAACCAAATTAGAGCCAAAACAGATCTATGAATTCTGACATTTAGCAGCTGTGTCAAATGTGCAAAAGCATAAAAGGTAGAAAGGTTAATGTCCCCTTTCCTTCCAAAATGAGAGCAACTGCCAATTGATGGCTAAACTACTGCCTTTCTGAATGACACACACTGTGCTGCATTAACATAAAGCTCCAATAGTAGCTTAATAGATGAAAAACCCTGCCTGATCTTGAGGTAAATGTGTGACATTAATCTTTTATTTAAATGATCAGTATAACCTCTGCAACATAAAAAAATCTTGTTTGTGACAGCAAGCCGGAGTACAAAGAGGCTCAGAGGTTAAGGGTGTTACTCTGAAAACAATGGGACATCCATTTGATCAACAGATGCAAAGCATTTAAGCTTGATGGTGCATAAGCCGTTTGCCAGATGGTTCAGCTGATTAGAGCATGTATCCTTACAATGATGCATGATGATGCTTTTTGAAAATAATGTTCGCCAGGTGCCGCTCCCTGAGCGCTGCAGAAGAAATAAAAGTTAAACAAAACAAAGGGAGAGAGAGGCAGAGCTGGAGTAACAGGAAGGGAGAGAGAGGGAGATAAAGAGGGTGAGGGAGGAGAGGAAGGGAGACATGGAGAGAGATGCGGATCCTGCTGGATATATGTGGTGAGGAACACATAGTGTCAAGGATGCTTTGTTAGGATGTGAGAAGTGTGTAATCAAAGTCACTCTGATGTTCTGTTGCATGGTGCTGCTCTACACTGAAGATGTACATTCACAAGTACATATTACATGAAATATACTGCAGATGCTCCAGAGACAACCCACTCGCAGGCAGGCTGGATATGCCACAACACCCCTGCTGGATTCGAGCATGGTTACACCACTGATGCAGAACACTTCCATGGTGACAAACACCATGAAACTAATGAGCTGTTTGACACAGTGATCTTTCTCAATATGTGCACCTGTACTCCACGACGCATCATACATGTTATACAGACATTTTAGATTTAATGGCCAATTCTAATACAAACAAATGCTAAGGGCAGATAAGGTTAGAAGTTAACTTACCAAAAACAAAATATCAAAAAAACAGTGACTTAGCTGGTGAGAATGAATGAGAATCCCGTGGATTTACTGCTATGAGTGATGTATCACATCCAAGCTTTTTGCAACAGAACGCAGTTCTGTAGTCTGTTCAGAGCCAGATGAAACAGCTGGGGAAATGAACACCTGTGTGTCTTAATTGATGGTTTGACCTCCAGCATCTCACTCTGTAAAATTGCATTCCCTGTAGTTGCTTTCTTTTAAGACTTTACTCTTCCAAAAACTACTTTTACAATAATTTTATCTTCAAGGGCAAAAAGATCAACTTAGAAACATATCCAGTTGCACAAAAAGCATTTGTCCCTCAGATACAAATGTTCCCCATTTCAGTGTAAATCAAGCCTACTGCATCAGAATCATAACAAATCCCAGGAGCAGAAGTAAACAGCTCTGTAACAGGAAAAGGTATCCCTGTTCCTGGTGTGTACAAGTACTTTCAGAGAGCACAGCCACAGCTCTCGGCCCGGACCAAGTCTGATTTGTGTAAACAAAACTGAGCCTTGCATGAGCAGCAGAGCTTCACAAGCTGGTCTGCTCGGGGATCTGAAAGTCAGACACATTGGTATGGTCAATGCATTGTATGTACATTAGCCTCAAGAGTGGAGCAGACAGCACTAGAGAAAGTTGTATTTAGTATATTGTCGCTGTATTAAATACGCTGTATTTAATACTGAAGGTTAATGGTTCAAGTTTCACATAGCCCACTTTTAACATTAGCTGAAGACAAATCACAAATAATTTATATATATATTGTTAATATCACAAGGAATTAATATGTATTTTAGGGGTGTGTATACTCTGCCCTTACAGACTTTTATCTGTCCAACACATTACTCACGGAGGCTGTTCCACATTTGACCAGCAGTTTGGAGGAAGCTTTTATCCAAAGAGGTGTGGTTTGGACGTGGATAGGCAAGTGGTTCAGTGTCTATATTGGAGGCAACAGAGTTTGGTGGTCCAGTGGTTGGTGTGCATCTCGTACAAGACCTTAACAGCAGGGAAAACGGGTAGTGCACTTGTCCACTCCAATACTTATTAGGGCTTTCTTCTATTGTTAAGCAGGCCAAGGTGACTACTGTAGGTGAAGCACACTCCAAGACACTGCAGACCTTTGCTTTAGAGATTGTTGCTTGACTCTTCATCTTCAATTTAGGTGCAACTCTCCTCAGAGCTCCCATTTTCTGATCTGCCCTGATGGAGATGGTGATTAGGCTTTTCACTGTTACTCCCAGCAGGCTGACGTCTAGCCAGGAATCACTGAAGTTTAGTTCCAGCTTTCAAGGAATCCTTGTCCTCAAGAACATCATGGACTTTGTATTTTAATGGTTCAAAGATGTTTTTATTTGCTTCTCCAAGTATTTATTCATTCATTTGTTGAGGCTAGCCTCCACTTCAGCCTTCAGCCAGAGACATTGCATGGCTGTATAGAGATACGTCATCAGCATACAGGCGCATTCTCACAAACACTAACAAGGTCATCAGTGGAGATGACAACAAGATTTAAGCAAAAATCTAAGTAAAAAACATTTTAGGTATTATTTAGTAATCATTTATTACTACTCTGCTAATCTGCTTCATCCGTACTGTGTGGGTGTGGATTGATCAGATTTGATTGACAGTGGCCTGGCAACCCACCAACCGTCATCAGATTTTGATGGCAGAAAATTGTGTGTTCATGTAGTAAGAAGCTGACTGAGGGAACAGGTTTTCAGGGCCTTTAAGTGGAAGGACTCTATACATCCTACAAGCAGTTGTGGATGACATTATTGGTAAGAATCACACATTATCTAACGCAGAACAAACCATGCCTCAATCACATTTAAAATCGTATTTTGATTAGTTAAATAAATAAATAAAAATAATCAGTTAAATATGTATTAGACAATGAAACACATTCATTTGGAAGTGCATTCACATTTTATTTGTTGTGCAGTATTCAAAGTCACATTGTTTTTCTTGGTATACCAACTGGCTTTTGGGAAAGGTGCCCTTACCATATTCAGATTTATTATTCGCACTTTAAGGACCAGACAGACATTTTTCTCTTTGAGTCTAAATGCATCACATTTTAAATCAGTTAGATGAAAGCATCTGTTTTGAGTGCTTATTGCTTGCTCCAGCAAAAGACAGTCCTTGTGCTGGTAATGACTGCACTCTGATGGGTATAGCATTCCTCGTTGATTTGAATGTATAATTAGCATAATAAATACTTCTGCCGCATGTGAAGACTTCTTTCATGAAGCAATCATCGCAAGGAGCAAATCAACAGTCTTCCCATCTAAGAAACAGCCTGCAAGAACATGAATTATGAATTCTGCTTCCATGACATAAATATATGTGACATACACATGTGCATACTGTTTAGCAGTGCAAACTTCTTTCTTGCAGTAATAAGAGTGGAGAAGAGATAGTTAAGAGCTAGCTGTATAGAATATGTAATCTGCTGTTCCATAGCTTCGTATTTCCCCCATGCCAGAGTGGGGAACAACATGTCATTATTACAAGCCAATATACGCAGCACACACTGACAGCCACATGTGTATCGGCACTCTTGTGTGTGCATTGTAAATAGGCTATGAATACAATTTCACACAATGCAAGAACTATATGTCCACTGAGGTATAAAATGAAAATGTCTTGTTATTTTCTAGTTCAGGATAGTAGGAAATGCTGAGGAGAACATTCTCAGGGTCTGCTCATGTTGGATATTGGGCCATTGCGACAGTGAGGATGAAGATGATGACTAGGCTACACTAATGGCTTTCTCATGTAATCGTTGTTTTATTGGCCATGGCGTCTTTTCCTTATATCATAACCCCATTGTGTGATCCAAAACATGCATAACCCAGTTACTGTAGTATTTTTTACCGTTTAGTTAAGTTATTGTGGATAAATGTTTCCTAGCTTTGCCTCACTACAATATCAATGCCGTCTTTATTACACATGATTCTTATGCCTATTCCGTGCTGTGACATTTCCAGCATGATAGCCTGACTGGACTCAGTGGCCCCAATTGGTTACTTCTGTCATATGTTCTCTTTTACAGCAGATGTCATGTCCAACTGCTGACCCTAGAGCTTATGTAGTTGCACGTAAGGGGTCCACACTACCAACCTACTACCACCACTGCTACTCTTGCTATCGCTACAACTGTTACACATACACAGACGCGCGCTCCCGCAGCACTGCTAAGCCTTGGAAAATGAATTTGCCTGATGATGGAGAGGGTGTATTATCTGGCGGTACAGTAGAGTGCGTGTGGCCCGAGCAGACTAGCTGTCTCTAGGCCTCAGAATAGGAGCGGCGGTCTCCTGGGTCCTGGTAGGAGAATGGGCTGAAGCTGCAGTCTAATTCATCACAGCTCCGCAGGAAACAAGCAATCGTGGGGAGGCTTAAAAAAAAAGGAAACCAGTGCAAAAGACACAACAGCTCTCACTGGACCCGGGCAATTCCCCTGGTCACTGCAGTTGCCTGCCTGACTGTCAGCCTCCTCATGACTTAAATGCTGAGGCAGGTAGAGGAGAGGGAGAAGGAAAGAAGAGGAGAGGAAAAATCGCAGGTAAAGAAGAAGAAGAAAAGTATATGGATATGGAGATGATATTACTCAGTGGTGGGAGGTTTCAGCGTGTGATGTACAGCATATTTACCGCAGCATTAGCATAAATCTCAGCGCATGTTATGTGTATACTGGATGTGATTGTTTACCCTATCTGGACCACCTCTCACAGGGGGTTCTTTACTCAGGCACCAGATTTTGCGGATATGGCATGCTGGAGGGTTTCCGTGACAACCTGGGCTTTCTGTCCAATCACGGCGAGGGTTTCCAGATTGAGAGGTGGTCCTCAGGGGAGCTGTACTTCAACAAGCTTGGATGCTTTGCCACGGAGCAGCCCTTTTAGAGAGACCATCATGCAGTGAGATTCTGCTCAAAATGGGTACTTTGATGTTCCCGGCATAATTGGAAACACTTTCCAAAGGAGGGTCCTTTTAAAATGCATTGAATGAGAGAGGACAGGGAGCATCCAATTTCAATTCTACTCATGAACCATCCTGCAGCTGCCTTTCAAGCGTGTACCATATATGTTATGACCCACCCATTTGTCAAACTGCCAACTGTTGTTATTTTGTCTTTTTTTTATGGTGTGAAAAAGTAAGAGGCATCTTTGTGTTTTTGCTACCTGCTCGTTCAAGCAAATCTCCCTCTGTAATCTCCTTCTATTTAGTCCAGATCTTTTTCTTTTTTTTCCTCTCTCTCTCAGAAGTTGCATAGTGGTTTCATCATCTTGAGCAGTAGGAGCCAGCAGGGTATCGCACAAACACTACGGACAGGCTCATTTTTCACAGGTTGACTTCCCAGCTATTCTGCAGGATGTGTCACGACAAACGGGGCATATGTGACAGACTCACGTCGCACCCGTGTCCTTGCATTAGAGAGGAGATGCAGTGTAGCTTAGTGGTCACGAGCTTTGTGTGTTTGTGCGAGTGTGTAGGTGTGTGTGTGTGTGTGTGTGTGTGTGTGTGTGTGTAGATCTGCTTGTGCTGGGGCGGGTGCTAGTGTTTACTTTCTGTACACAATAGAAAAGCATGTCTATGTGTACACTTACTACAAAGCTACTGTTTGGTGGTATCCTGTAGAGCTATGTGGATAGAGTGCTCGTGATCCAGTAACAGTAAACTTTTTTTATTCCCAGCAGGCCTCAGTTCTCCACCAGCCAACATCACCACCTCCGCCGTGCCCAGCATCGTCACGCCCATCGTCAACGGATTCACTGGCATCCCTCATCAGCCCAACGGACACCCTGCTGTGGAGACTGTGTACACCAACGGCCTGCCGCCCTACTCCACCCAGAGCCCCACGGCTGCTGACACCCTCCAGCAAGCCTTCACTGGAGTACAGCAATACACAGGTGTGACACAGGAATGCTTTGTTTACTATGCTGTATTTCTGAGATTTTACAATCTGCCGTAAATGCTAAATGTGTAGCGGCTACGAGACAATTACTGCAGGGTAACTACTGTATGAGTGTGAGGCTGTGGGTACTCAGATAGTGTAGGACAGTACCTTAGAACATAACATCAGAGAGCCTTTGATTACACATGTTATGCTTGTGTGATCGACCTTAAGCATCCTTGACACCATTCTCTGTGGGATCCCCATTTTTACACTCCCCTCTCTCTCTCTCTCTCTCTCGTGCTCTTTCTCCCTCCTCTCTCTCCCCCCTCTCTCTACCTCTCTGCAGCGATCTACCCAGCCACCACGCTGACTCCCATTGGCCAGACACTGCCCCAACCACCCCAGGTCATCCAGCAGCAGCAGCAGAGAGAAGGTGAGGGTGAGAGAACATTATTACTTTTACACTTCACACATCTCATCCCGTGTAATAGACATATAAAGAAGATGAGCATGAGAGACCAATATTACTTTAGCACTGTGCACACCTCATTCTGTGTAATACATACTGTATATAAAGAATGTGAGGGTGAGAGAAGAATATTACTTTAACTGTACACATCTCATTCTCTGTAATAGATAAATAGAGTGGAACGGCTGAGAGAACATCTCATCTTAGATAATAGATATATAAAGCATGAGGATGACAGACCAATGTTAATACAACTATATCATACTGTACATCTTGAAAATAGGTTATATATTGTCTACATATCTGCTTTCTTTCATAAGTAATAATTAAAGCTTGTATAATAAAATCCCTAGATGTGAGAATAGTGGCACTGCAACCCAGATGGAAGAAATAAAATTAATGAAAATGTAGAAAGTAGGGTTACATGAAAATTGTGGCAGCTTACTTGAAGATAAAGTAACTCAGTGCAATGTGACGATTTCCGCTTACACCTACTGCAAGTTTACACAATAATAATTCATTCAGGTTGCATTGAAGTTGTGTAATTTCCAGTGAATCAGTAACAGCAGTTCTGTTGGTACTGGCTATGTCTTAAATTTTCAATTTTAGAAATAACTGTGTCAGAGAGGAGATGTGAAAGTATGATTGAAGGCCACCTATGAAGCAATCAAGACCTCCGTTTTGCACGTCACATACATGACAGATTTGATTAATTTTTTCTTTTCTTTTTTTTTACTCTTGTTATTAGTTTTGCTGAGGTTTACCCGAGTAGGTTCAGAAGCACAAAAGAAAGCGGGGAGAGAATTAAAATGGGAAGCAAAGGGCAGCTGCCAGAGAAGCAGAGGTTCCACGAGAAAAGTCCATCAGCCAGAACCTCATCGCAGGTCATCCTGGACCTGTGAAGCCACCATTGGGTCGGGGGAGAGCAGGGAGAATGGGACAAATTAATATATAAATGTATTATTCTTTTGCAGCACATTGATCACACTACAGATAGCTGCTAGTTGGAGAATGTAATCTATCATCTAGATTTAGTCCTTCATATTCACATTCAATCTGAAAAGTTGGTTAGATGTAAATAGACATTTTAAATACACTCTAAATATATTTACAGTATCAGCAAATCAAAGCAGAAACTTTTCAATTTGTTTTTGTGTGTTTAAGAACACTGATAATGTCACAGACAGTCGTGAAAATCTCTCTCCACTTATCTTAATTTAGTCGACATGCAAGACTGCATAGATCAAAATGACAAATTCTCAGCCGTCTCTCTCTCTCTCTCTCTCTCTGTCTCTGTATCCAGGTCCGGAGGGTTGTAACCTGTTCATCTACCACCTGCCACAGGAGTTTGGAGACAATGAGCTCATGCAGATGTTTCTGCCTTTCGGCACCGTCATCTCCTCTAAGGTCTTCATGGACCGGGCAACCAACCAGAGCAAGTGCTTTGGTGAGTTACTCACTGCCACGACACACAATTACACCAGTGTATAAGAATTTGGGACTGTACATTTTTACTGACTTCTTTGTAGACAAAGCTTTGATAAGAGTAAAGGTATGATTTTTTGTTTGTAATTATTTTAGCCATTGGCATAAAAAATTATTAATGGCAGGTCTGGATTTACAGGCCTCTATTATGATTTCTAATATGTAAAGAAGTACAGAGCAATACAGTGGGAAAATTATCTCACTACCTATTTGAGTAAATACATTCAGGGGTAATGTATAATGGATGTTTTCAGGAGCTGGACACAGCAATGTGCTCTTGCACAAAACAAAATTTGTTTTTACAGTCTGAGCTCTTATAGTTTTTTTCATTTGTGGGTGTTGTGTAAAAACTCACAGTTAAGGCGTGAAGCTTCATGGTGTAAGTTACATTTTCACAATAATGGAAGTTTTTATTTTCATACTGCACACCAAACAATAGACATTTGTTAAAAAAATATACTTTTTTAGGTGCTGTGGATTTTGATGATGTTTGACAGCAGCCAGACACAGAGGACTGAATGATCGTACCCCCTGACTGACTGACCTG
This sequence comes from Macquaria ambigua, assembly GCA_008360985.2. Classification (NCBI taxonomy): domain Eukaryota; kingdom Metazoa; phylum Chordata; class Actinopteri; order Centrarchiformes; family Percichthyidae; genus Macquaria; species Macquaria ambigua. The sequence continues at coordinate 117,591 of VMKM01000510.1, forward strand.
AATTTGCATCTTGATGACTGTTGTGTTTTGGCATCAGTGCTGTAGAAACAGAAATGTGCTGAATACATTGTAGCCAAACTAGCCATGATGCAGTCGATCAGAGCCCATGTCCTTGTTTCTGTTTGGCAGCTGCGTGACCTGAAAACCTTGAGGTGCTGTATCAGCATCCACATCACCGTTCTGTAACCCCAATATCTGTCAATACCCTCGCTGCTGAGGCTGATTCACACACCTCCACGCCTCCCATCCCATTTAGCTCCGTCAGCCTACACACACCAGCAAGCCCCGGGGCTTATACAAACTTTGAGGAGGAAGGCAGGGTTGGCGGGTGGGGGGTGGGAGGGGAGGAAGGCAAAGGACAATTATGGATCAGCATTTGTTTTCACTTCAGGGAACCGCAGAACCCTGGGCAAAATTGATCGCCAGTCCTGTCTCCCTGGGGGGACTTAATAACATATAAATTCATGAAAGAAGAGCTATTTGCAGTATTGACTTATACACTACGCATTTACAACATAATGTTAGGCCTGGGGAAGGAGGGAGCACACTGGTGTAATTAATCTAGAAAGGAGAAAGAGGGGATAAACTTAGATTGATGGTGTGCAAAAGACAGGGAAACAGAGAGAAAGAGAGAAAGCACACTTGTAATGTGTGACAGGACTGAGCGGAGGGCTTAGAGCTCTAAGCCTGCATCTCCTCTCCATCTCATCTCCGCTCCCAGCCCGAATGTGTTAACCTGATGGTGGGTTAGGAGGTCACCTCCTTTCCCTGCCTCTATACTTTCTTCAGACTCGCATTCAGCCCTCCTCCGCGCTGCCCAGCCTTCGCCCTAATGGGCCGACCCAGAGCCAAGCAGGCCAGGCAGACATCTCTCCCAGGTGGCTGTGGACGTGGAGAGGCTCCTGCTGTTTTTCACGGGTCATCGACTGTTCCTAATAACACCACAGACACAGGGGAGCGTATCAAGCGGAGACACACTCCACTGCAGTTTCTGGTCACTGAATCCTCAAGGCTTTATTTTTACACATGATGAAAACAGGATGTTCAGCATAGGTTTGAGGAGGGGTGTATCTTGGGGAAATGCACTGGGGTTTTTTTTGTGTCTGTGGCGGACTTGTCTCCTCATGATGAACTATGTTTGCTCTTGTTGTGGTCGAACTACTTTGCAATGTGACTTGTGCTCATTCATTTTAGTATTTTGGGGCTTTCTATGGATGTGAGAAAGCTATGCTGAAAAGGATATTATTAAGTTAAAAACTGAGAATATTTACAGGGATGACCTTAATATGATGCTGACACTTGTGTCAGTGTCTTGCCCATGTTACCTCACTACCACTAAATATTGATAAATTCCTTTTTGTTACTATTTTTCCATTACAAAAATAACAATTTATATGGCATTAGTGATTCATTACATGTTTTTATATTCCATTAAACCCTCAAAAATCAGCCTTCTTAACCTTCAAAATCCTAAAATGTCTTACTCCCTGACATGCCTCTCTGAAGGATCACAGAACAGCTTGATATTACATCTCCTCCAGACAAAAACTGTCAACCACGAGACAACATCGCAACAGTGATGCCTTATGACAGTAACACCCCCACACTTGTTGCATCTGGAGTCCCACACACTCGGTTATTTTAGCTGTTGCAAAAGTTGATGAGAGGTTGTGCAACAAGAAGCAGCTGGTCAACATCCAATTCTAACACATTGGCGTGCACTGTGGACATATTAAACCCTGGGGGAGAAAATATATATATATTTTTTTGTTTAAAAACAACTTTCTAGCATACTGTCACAGGCACTAGGGAGCCCAAAGGTGCTACCTGCCTCAACAGCGCCATCTAGACTCCTTTTGGAGGTAAACAGGCCAAGCAGTGAAGATAATTTGTTTATATCTCTCACCTTTTTTCCTGCAGTTTTTTATCTGACTGCCAATTGAGTGATTTGCAATAGATATCATCTCTAAATACTGACTTAAATTCTTATGTTAAAGCTTGTGTTAAGGCACTCGTAATTATCTCAATTCTCAACAGGGCTAATGAACGTGTACTTTTTCACAGGCTTTGTGAGCTTCGACAACCCTGCTAGTGCACAGGCAGCTATTCAAGCCATGAATGGCTTTCAGATTGGGATGAAGAGGTTGAAAGTCCAGCTAAAGAGACCGAAGGATGCCAGCCGCCCTTACTGACACAGCCTACCCTCAGTATTCATTGCAGCAGCACAGGTGAGCCCGTAAAGAGTCAAAGCCCCGTCACCGGTTTTAAGATTTAGACCCTCAACATTGTTTCTGCTGAAGCTGAAGATTTAACTCCGGTTTAAAGAGTGTCAGTTGATTTTCCCTTTGCATGCTGATGGCCAAATGTTGTCCTCCTTACTTCTTGGGATTCGCTGAGCTTATAGTTTTCTTATCTATTTGACAGATAAATATTAAATCCTTTCTGTTTAGTGAATGTAAAGCTAAATATTTTAATGTTTCTACAGTTCTCGTATCTGCAGATATGTAGAAACTATAGGGGTTGATTTCATATGCGGCACAGCAGGAGTATTAATTATGGGAAAAGGCTGTCATCATCGTGATTGACAAAGATTGATTGGTGTGCCACTGTGGGTTAGCTCTCTCCAGACCATTACACTGATATAATAGAGCCATATTGAACTATCCAAAGTTTAAAGAAATGGATCTTTGGAATGACAGTTTAATGAGCAGTGAGTTCTGAAATTGCCTTTTTTTTTTTTCTTCTATTTTTCAGGTTTTAGAGGACACGTGAAGATATCTCGGAGGAGTTCAACTTTTTTTCTTTGAAAGCAAAATATGTTTTAAAAAAATCAACACATAAGGAATTTTTGAAGACATATCAGCATTTACTTATGAAGATATAGGTTACGGCAGAAAAAAGGAGATGCGAAAGAGGAGGAGGCGCTTCACCGGGGGACTTAACAGTAACAGATGGCACAGTGCAAGAAAGACGAGAAGAAAAAAAAAAAACTGAAAAAAGATGTGATGAGACTGAACAACAGAACTTTTTCTTGTTGAGACTTGAATTGTTAATTAAGCAACAAACTAACAAACAAAAAAGCAGCAACAACAAATAGATTTCTATATACATATTATATACACATATATATAAGGAAAGAGGCGCTTGTGGCTTTTACTGTACTGGACAAATGAGGGTTAAAACTTGAAGATCAAGAAAAACAGTGGAAAAAAAGAAGCTATTCTATACGTCCACTGACAGACTTTCTTTCTCTTTCCCTCTTTCTCTTATTCTCTCACCGTCTCTCTCAGCAAGCGCAGAACTATGACTCTTGGAGGTCACTGAGGTTTCCATTAGCAACAGTAGAACTGCAAATCTTTCACCCCTAAGGGACCAAAGGACCAAACATTTTTATTGTTCTGAACAGTAATATATAGTATTAATGATACTAATACTACAAACTACTACTAATAATATTACAAGTTAAACTTAAGAAGAAATACTAGCTTCAGGTTGAAAAAAAAAAAGAGAAAAGGGGTTTTGGTTTCTTTTCCTTTTACATTTATAGCTACTGGGTTTGAGGATATTAAAACAAAACAGAAAAAAAAAGTATAAAAAAAATAAAGCTATACTATTTTAGTGGCGTAGAATATGTGGGTTAGACATTGATTCGGGCATGTTCAGATATGTTCTTTTGCCACTCATTGATTCATCTGCATCACAGCATTTCATCTCGGAGGTGTGATCTGTCAGTGTTATTGTGTCGGTAAAAGAAAAAAAAAAACAGTCCTGTAGTGCCAAAAGTGACACAATAACTGCCTCTTAAACCAAACACTACTCATCTACAGAGTATTTAGCCATGTAATGCTGTCTTGGGTTCTTGTCAGCACATTGCAATTCCATAATTGAAGCAGGAGTAATTCCATGTCATCATTAAAGCCTTGATATTACAGATAATCTGACCATAAAGCACTGTGGTAAAAGTGCCACCCGGCTGAGCTGGATACGCAGCAGTAAAACAGCACAGCATCTGTAACTGCTTAATAAAATATACAAATGAGCCTGACAGCAGTTGTAAAAATTTCCATCGGCGTGTCACAGTGGTCCCTGCCGGGTCGTGCCCTCTCCCGCTGCCAAGCACCTCCAGCTGCTCTCAGCAGGCGAGAAGCAGACTCCCCTCCTCTTTCTCCTCCCCTGACCTCACCTCCAAGTGCCAGCATATCGCTCTCTTAATAGGGACCATCAGTTCACGGGGGCCAAGAGCTAAACCACAGCATAATTAGGATAATGATAATATTGATCAGATGGGGAGCAGCACCGCAGGGCAAGAGATGCGCAATCAATTACACATTGGCATTTTGAATGAATTGACTGAGTGACAGAGTCCATTTCTCCTCTCAGTGGTTGGATGGGAGTCTTTTCTCCCTCTCTCAGTGTCAGAGGGGACCCCGAATCTGACGGAGGCAGCATGTCCTGAGGGACACTTGGAAGGCACTTAAATCTACGTCATTATCGCAAAGCAGCAAAAAGGTTCAGAGGTTTACATGGCTGTGACAGGATCTGTACATGGTGTTTAGAGTAGGTTGTACAAGTTCTTCAGTGAAGAGCAGCTGTATATTTTTTTTTTCCAAAGGGTATAATAGCACAGTAAGAGCTTGTACACGGTGAGGAACAGCCTGGCATTACCAGCCTTAGGAGGTCAAATTAAGAGCAAAATGATCCATCAATTAGACAGCAGCAGGCCTGTAAGTGTAGCTGCTACAGCTGCTGCTGCTTCAACAAGACGACAGTTTACCATTAGCGCCGGTCACACGCGGCTCTTATACAGTGTGGTCACGACACATCACGCGGCATCAGATATGATTAATTAACTAAACTAGCATCATCAGCGGTGATGCTTTTACAAAGAGACACACGCACAGTGCGTCCGAGATGAAATCTGTTTTCCATGAGTTGTTTGCTTTTTACTGAATCACCCTTTTTTTTTTATCCATTTCACTCTGAACCAACATCCACTCATTTGTCTTTTAATTTGAATTTTTTTTTCCCAACATGCCATTCATTGACTCAGTTTGCTCTGAAGCAGCTTGCCCCTCAGGACTCTGTGAGATCTCAGCGCTCTGATCATCGCTCTAAACTTTAGACACATCAGTGCTTCAGTCATGGAATCACAATGCTGCCTCTATGGCCCCATCCACACATGTAGAGTCTTCACTAAACAGGACTATTATGCCTCTGTAGTCTGGTACAACAACTGTCGTCACCAGAATGGCTTCCCAGGTCATGATGACTGTATCTTTCTTTTGTTTTTTTACTTTGGCTCAGCCACTGTATTTGTATGATGCTTCACAGGATCAGTGTTATTAGAAAGGGGGTGGTTAATTTCCAGGAGACGGTTAACAAATGCTGCTCTCATTCACTGTATATTGTTCTGTTGCAGGCAATACTTAGATACAGTAGAAAGAAAGTCTTTAAAAATGCCTTTTCTCATCATGAATTGCCAAATTATGCAAACATATCCACTGCATTTCCTCATCAGACTTTAAATATGTGCCAGATTCCTAAAAATTCTAGATAGTTTCTTATAATTGTGTTAATTTTCAGGATATATTGATTAGTAGAAAGAAACATTTGATTTTGTGATGCAGTATAACGTAGGGGGAGGCTCAATTCAGGCTGTAATGATATAGAATAGGCTTTTCCAGTGAAAAGGTTAGATTTCATATATATTTGCCAGAAGACAGCTTCTTCTCCCCCTGGTGAGTTACTGTTAGTTTCCTCTCTCCTGTCAGGGCCCAGCAGCTTGAGGAAGCTGTGATATATGCCCTCCTTTCCTCGGGCCATACAGGGCCTTATAAACCCACTCAAAAATCTTTTCTTATGGGATTTCAACTGGAGAGTTTTTTAAATTATTAAAATCAAATTAAATTTGGCCTTCACAACAGCTTGGGTAATGCAAATTAAAGATGCCAGCTGTGGCTGAAATGTAATGAGTTTGAAAAGATGTTGAGTTAATTTCATTCTGCCAAGAAGAAAAATGAAATTTGATCGAAAGCAATTAAAACGATGAAGGTTTGCGGATGGAGACAGTTTGCATCTAGTGCATAAGCCTGAATATACTGTACATATCTACTATGAAATTCAGAAAAGGGAAAGGAAAATAATGAAATGACTGAAACCCAAGAAATTAATTGAGTTTAACAATTTTGAATTACCAGTACTGACTGCAAATCCTCTAAAAAAGACAGGAAATAGCAGCACTGATACCAGTAGTGTTATAATTAAGCTGCATGTGGTCAAACTAAAGTTTATCTTCTACATTGTTTTTACTTTTGCATCCTTTTTTCTTTTAATATTTGTCATCCTACCATGGTGCCCTTTCAATCTCTGAGCATGCTCAATGGGGGCTGGGAGGGTTAAAGATTATGATTATGGTACTACTCGTATTAACAATATGATTCTTTAACTATGGTTTGAATGCTAAGGATAGTAGCTTATTATAAATATGAAATCTGTATATTATGGAAAATCAGCACAGGACCTTTCTTTGGGTACATATAGGTTAGGGATTGAAATGGGGGAGGGGTCGGGGGAGGGGAGGGGGGGTCGCTTTATGAAGATGTTAACTTTCTGGTTTCTCAGCACAAAGCATACAAAAACATATAAACAGCAGTATGGAGTCTGTGAAGAAGACTTTACTGACATACAGGGCGCAAAAAGAGGACTCTCAGTACTATTCTTTAAACCTGGAGGAGAACATGCAGTTTACAGGTTGTATTGTTTTTCTTTCTTTTTTTTTTTTTGTTTTTAAAAAGGAGAGCGCCACCTGTTTTTGTGGCAGCGTCAGTACAGCATGGATTAACTGACAGGGAAAGCAGTATCTTTTTATAAAACAAAACTTTAAAAAAAACTATGTGTTCTGTATTAGCCTGAGAAACCAAACTTTTTTTCCCCTGTTGAAATTTCTTAATACTTGCTGCTTAGATTACGTCATATTAATGATTGATGATTTAATAATTTTATAATTAATTATCGGGTCAAGTATGTAACTTGATGTTTATTTATCTATTTATTTTATTTATTATTTATTTATTTAATTATTTATTTATTTATCATTTAGCCACTTTTCTTTAATGGTTATGGTAAGATAAAGATATGTATCAAAAAGAAACGCTTATTGGGGCTTTTCTCTCTTTCTCTCCTTTTTTTCCAATTTTACAATAAAAATTCAAACTGGATGTTTTGTTTCTCACAGTTGTATTATATTGAATTGGAGTGTCGAACCACAATGCAAAGAGAGGGGGAGTTGTTGCACAAGGATTTACTCCCCTCCACATCTCAAGGACCTTGAAAGTTTGCGAGTGCAGATGTTGCAACTTCGCCACAGCTCGCCACCCCGGAGTCTGTCACTGACGCCTCGTCCATGTTAAGCGATGAAACTGTGGCGATAGTGTCGTTGCCCTTTAAAGGATAACCAGGTTCCTGCTGCACGTCCACAGCTTGAACTTTTTTAAACATTTCATTTTTCATATGAGGCGGTTTCTGTTGAGTCTGCGTTGGAATCCATCATAAAACGCTGGAAGCTTCAGGAGAGGAAATGCACCTATTTCATACTCATGTGGAAACTCAGCGGTGCAGTATGTAGGATGATTTGGATTATCTGTCATTGTGGAGACTGGAGGCTTTACCAGTTAGCAGGTCACCTGATGCTGCTCTGCTGCAGGGAGACGCACTACAACTGAAATACGATGACATGACATGACTGATATATATGATGGGAACAGAATTCAGAAACAAAACCATGGCACATAAACATCAGACAGTTGGGAGGTGTGGAAGAGAAAGACAGGGGAACAAATAACGTCATTTTTACAAGCAGGAAGCGGTGAATTGAAATAAGGAAGGCATTGAGTATCAGTCAAGTTTACATACAGTAGCTACAGCATTGCTTTGATGCCAGAAGCCAAAATCTGATGCAACATCTGTTGACTTGCCTCATACACACACACCTTGTAATCACCATCTTCATATATCAGACGTCATTACAGCATCAGAAGCAGTACAGCTGAGACACTGCATTCACATTTTGAACAGCAGCGACAGATATGAAAAAAAAAAAAAAAGAATGGGAGGGACAAAAAAAGTAGAGCCACCGGCTCATGAAATAAATTGTCCCAATTACAATAAAGTGTGGCTCTTGGTCAGTGTGCACGGCAGGCAGTTCATCTTTATTACAATCAGTTAATGAAAATCAATCCCCCTCCTGATAAACTCTTATCTCCACGGCCTTTGCGCACCCCTCGTGCAGGGAGATAATAAATTAGGGTAATATTGCCTTTGATGAGGGAGTGAATTGCAAATTATTGTAACTTTCCAAGATTTATGATGCAGATGCTTAATTTCCGAGCTGGGTTTTTCGGGGCGTCAGGGTGCCGGGGGGCCATTTGTTAAAAGTTTGGTGACACAGGCTCGTTAATAAAAATACACACTCAGACAACCAGGTGCTCTCAGCTGTTCTCTACTGTTACAGTAGCAGAGAAAACGCTGCTGAAATGGCAGGAGCTCCCGGCTTGTAGGATTTGCAGGCCGTATTTTCCTTAGACGTCCTGTTTTACCTGTAACAGAGAATACATGTGAAGAAGCAGAAACCCAGGGGATGCAACATGTTTACTAAAGTAGGACTGCCAATCATAAAGTGTTACCCTACCCCTCCACTCCTGAATCTCTATCACACAAGCCAGGAGCGTATGATTTGATATGTAGGTCAATACCCATTCTGGAGTGAGCCAGTGGGTGAGATATGTCTAGTTGCTCGCTGTCACTCTGATTATTGAGGAGACACAGAAAGATTGAGTTGGTCAGGTATGAGAGAGAGCCTGTGGTATGAGATAGCTGTATAATCGCTGCGACTAGAGCAGTCTAAAAACACACACACACACACACACACACACACACACAAGCTCACAGAGAAATGAGTAACTTTTTGCTCTTTGTTCTGCAGCACTGACCCATGCAACAGGGTGTTAATGTATGTGTATGCTGAACGTCTTCTCCTCGGTGCAACAATCAGACTCTGAGTGCATCATTAAGCAAAATGCGTCAGCGAGAGAAGGTTAGGGGGTCTTACGAGTCACCGGGAACTGCAGGAACGACGCGAGGTGATTTAAGGAGCCACTTGTGAAACTGAGGGCAAACACACACAATCCCACGAAAGCAGCTGAATGAGTTTACAGCTATGGCTGACCAACATCACATGCATCATTTAGCATCGATGAATCGAGAGTCTAAACAGCTAAAATGCAACTTTTTTTTTTCTTCAAAAGATGCTGTTTGCACCTCATGTAAGATGTTTTCCACACATCACTGTTCATCCTCTACATGATCTGTATCATCTAATATCCTCTCTGACTTGAGGTATGACACCTTAAATATCCATTTAAAAGTCATTTTAAGCCCCGTAATGCTCCCAACACTTGATCATCTCGTGATACAAAAGTCTCTCCTCATCAAGGCCACCTCATTTAAGTCTAAGGAATATCTCGCATTAAGACAGCCATCAATCTATCCATTATCAATCAAGGAGAGGACTCACACACCACTATCTATTTATCTTGCCAAGTGCTCTATTAATATCAAATTAATTTCCCCATTGAGAGTATCAATCACTCAAGCAGTTTTTTTCTCAACTCATTAGCTTGGTAATTGTCCTTGTTTACAGGGGAAAGTCAAGACAGGATGGCTTGAAAAGGGTGGACGAGCAATCTATACAGGCTTGAGCAGTTTCCTGCAAACCTATGCTACATCCTCCCTGCTAATACGTGGACAGGACTCCTCTTCAGCCTTTCAAGTGCTGACTTTGGAAGATTTTACATATTTTTCATTTCCATGTTCTTTTTTTAAAGTAGAAGTTTTCAATGTCAATCTACATTTAAAAAAAAAAAAAGAAGCTTCCACATTTTAGATGTTCAGAAGTTGTCAAGAATCTCGCTCTCACATGGGGTGGATTATATAAGGCTGGTACTGCCTGACAGTGCTGTCAGATGGCTGCATCTCAACGGATGACATCGATCAAGACGAGGCCTGAAGCCGCTTAGGTTTATTTAAAATAATAAAGCAAATGGAAGGACACACAAACACAGCTTACATGTCACCAGCTCAGTTTACAACTCAACATTTATAGTCATGTATTTAGATAAAAGAGAGTGTGGCCAACCCAGTGGTGGAAGAGTTCAAATCATTTATTCAAATTTAAGAACGAATACAAGACTGTCAAAATACTCCATTACAAGTAAAAGTATGATCAGCAAAATGTACTTAAAGTATCAAAAGTAAAAGTACTGGTTCTGCAGTAAAATGTCCCCTGTGACTGATTATTATGTATGACATTATTAGATTAATGCATCAATGTGTAAGCTGCACATTTTATATACAGTCAGCTAGTTTAATCCAGTGGTTCCCAACGTAGGGGTCGGGCCCCTCCAAAGGGTCACAAGATAAATGATTATTGGGAGAGGAAAGAAGAAAAAACAAAGTTCTGCTACACATATTTGTTTTTTGGATCATTTTACCTCTTTGGCTCTTGAACATGACAGTGTCCCCAACCAGACGCTGCTTTTTTTGAAAGGGGTCACAAAATATGGGAACCCCTGATTGCATTTTTAAAAATTTGTTTTGTATTTTATAAGTGTATCATGAGTTTCTAAATGTAAAAATCATAATCTGAAAAGTAAGTAATAACAATATTTGAGAGAATGTTTGCCTCTGAAATGTAGTGGAGTAAGTATAAAGAAGCATGAAATGGAAAGACTTAAAGTACATCAAAATTGTACCTAAGTGCAGTACTTGAGTCCATGTACTTAGTTACTTTCCATCGCTTGACCGCCTCGCCAAGAGAAGACTGTGACAGTTTTTTACCACCAATCCACAGCCACCTCTCTTCATCCCTCTCCATCTCTCTACTGTCCTCCTAATATTACGAACGAGGTGATGAAGTCACCCAAGGAAGACTTGTTTTAGGCCAAGAATGTGCTTCACATATAATGGGTGAAAATGGTGACACGTTTCATTGGCCAACCACGCAGCTCACTGTGGTCTTGTCTTTATTTGAAGAAATGGGACATGGAGAGATTAAGTATGATTGCATGTGTGACGAAACATGCTGTCAGCAATATAAGGACCCAGATACTTTTAACTGAATTCAAGATATAAATGAAATCTACACCTACTAATTATAGAGCATTAATTCTTAATGTCTTCATAAGGAGTGTGCAGGAGCTTTCTTAATTGCATTTTTGATGGTGATAAAACCTGATCACATCCCTCTTTCTAATCATAGCGCTCATTGTTCACATATAGTGCAAATATCAGCAGCGTGCGCGTTTGTTGACTCTAACCTGGTGTTAACCACAGACTAAATCCTATTTGGAGCCATGCAGCGCTCTGGCAGACAAAAGCAAAGCCAGCAGCCAGCTCAGCACTCAGAGGTAACATTTACACAGGGGACTGAGAACATACTGTGGATCCCTACAGCTACACAGCCAGCTTGTCAAAACTGTCTTTATACTATGAGCTGTCAGGCCTTGTGGACTGAGGACCCCACCAGGACAGAAGTGGTATTACAAGCACACAAGTTAGGAAATGTAAAAGTATTAGTTCTTGAAAGCTTTGAATACTTGACCCAGAAACAGTAAATGAGTTCTATTAATGCTGCAGCGAGGTTCATAACCCCTGGTTTCAGGGACAATGGAAGCTGATAAACAGCGTCTTTACACAACAATTTATCATGATATGATGTGATGGAAAAAATGTCTATCCTCTGTCCAAGATACCAGGTACAAGAGTGACCAAAAAAAGAAAGAAAAACAGACCTTGTTCTGGAGTGTCCAACACTTTAATACAGAAAATTACAGATATAGCACACATATTAGTTTACTTACAATGTCTCAGAATAACCTACTAAAAACACAACAAATGTAAAAAATATTACAGTTAAAACATCTATACACAGGCAAATGTACACAATATAAAACACATATATACACTCTTTTAATATATTATTATATAAAGATTTGTGTTTTTTTTACCTTTAAAACTGGAAGCCAAACAGCTTGAAGAGGGAGTGTTTCACAGAAGATGAGAACTGAGAGAACTGTTGAACATCACGCTGACACAGATCAGATATTATGGATAGGTAGTTTTTACATACAGTTGTTGTTGGATCCTGTGTATTTAGCATGCCAATTTCTGAAATAACAGTTGGAAGTAGACAAAGAAATAACACTTAAGTACACAAAACTTGCTGTTAAAACCGTTAAGTGCTATTGATATTACTGGATTATACAGGATCTAGAAGCCACATTGCATAGAAACAGCTTACATACAGTATGGAGTTACATATGCATCTCCATACATGGTGGTGCGTTTGGAGGTTGTGCATTTTCTCAGTAAAAACGAAATATTTACAAGAAACTCATTTCTGTTCAGCTGCCTTTATGTCGGCACACACAATTATGAGTTTAACCTTTTTAAAGACTGTTGTAAACCAATTAATAGTGAGTATGTGAAAGTGGTGAACATGTTGTACTTGACCCCAAACCACATGATTGTATGTATTTATGGTTTTCTTCAAATGATGTGACCCAAGTATGCATCCACAGAAAATGTGAAGTGGGAAAAAATGCCATCTTTTATGATAGTGAAATCCTTCAAATGACAAAAACAGAAAAAGATCAAAACATTCACAAATCCCCCACCCCCCACCCCACCCCAAAAAATACAAATTTATATGTCTGAGCTCTAGTCACTCTTTCCTCAAGCTGGTAATGCTTCCACGTTCTGTTTGTCTCCATGTTTCTCTTTTAAAAAAATCATTTATATTCATTCAATTTTTCACAAAAGCAGCAGAACGAGGAGGAGGAGTGAGAGCAGGGAGCTGTTGAGCGCTGCTGCAGCCGACGTGTGTGTCACCCCTCGGTTGGAAAGACGAGGAGTCCTCGGGGAATTCTGCTTCAGTTTACTGGGCGGCAGAGCCTTTAAATCCTCCAGAGCACCGTAGGCTGCCATAGAGAACTCAGGGTCTCCTGTTGTCAGCAAGTCAAACACACAGGACTGAAAGTACACGTCCTCCACCTGCAGAGTCTCTCTACACTTGGCCGTGGCCCGCTCCACTGTATAGACCTGGTGAGGAGGCCGCAGAGGACCCAGCTCTGTGTTGGTGCCCTGCAGGCGGGGCTGCTGGCTCTGACGGCCCAGCGTGTGCTCTTTGATGAGCTCGTTACGTGGGCAGCCGTGCAGACAGAGCTGCAGACCACCGTTTTCCTCTGAAAAGTCCAGGGTGTCCTCTGGCATGCGGATGGCAAAGGTCAGGTAGCTGCCCACGCGCCGCACGATGATGGAGGTGCCGATGTAACGGGCCTGTATCTTCACCTGCCGGCCCACTCCAGAGCCGCCGCGCTCTACGATGGTCAGGCTGCCGCTCTCACCGCCACTGCGAGTCCCATCCTGAAAGGCCAACGGCAGATCTTCTGTGGTGGCCTGGTACACCTTCTGATCTGTACAGCCGTGGTAGGACTTGAAGATCACTGTGATCTGAAATAAGGGGAAAACATAAGATCAGATTTCAACATTTTGCAACACTTATTATTTTAATTTGAAAATATCTTCCTTACATAAAGCAACTGCAACTACAAGGTCACATATTTGCTTAAGCACTACAAAAAGATGCCCAAATTAATCTTGATAAAGAGCAGTACCAATTAAAGCCACAAGGTGGCAGCAGGAAACTGCTGTGGAGGGTGTTGATGGCCCACACTGGTCTTTTTAGTGACAGTGATTTTCTCTCTTATGCCAATTCATCATTACCGCAAAATGTCCAGAGGATTGCTGTCAATGATCCACTGGATTGTTACCACCCACAGAGATAACTGCTCAAATAAAATCTTTGTGTGGTCTTCACTAGCACCTATCCTTTCTTACCTAAAACAAATTACTAGCACTAAAAATAAAATAACAACTCCACTACTCTTCCCTGAATGCTGGCTCAAACAACACAGTTTCATAGCAGCCTCAAATCTCCATGTATGTTCCAACACTGGTCCTACGCTGGCACCGCTAGTGCTTGCTCCATGACTGACTGCGATTTGTATTCCAGCTGAGCTTTGAAAAATTGGGGCCTAACCTCTGTTTCTTCAATGTATCTTGACAAAGCGGTGGCTGTGGTTAGGTTTACACTTACGGGGATACTGTATTTGATGGATGATTTCCTGTCTCAAGTCTGGCAGTTGAAAACAACTCCAAAAGCATGATGGGGGCATGCGGGTGCTTGGCACAGACATACCCACACTACAGGTTCGCATTAGGCTGCACACCCTCAACAAACTGCAAATGCCTTTGAAAGAGTTTGTTCTGAAATCTCTGGTGCAAAAATCAGCCTGTATCATTAACAGAATCAAAAACCCTCGTTGCTGTCCAATTATTCCTTTATTTTTCCACATTATTCCATATTTACACAAAAAGCGCCCAGTTAATTATTTGACCAGAGGGGTGAAAAAACATTCCAGATCGTGGCGGTGGAGGAAAATGTTTGAGTGAGCGTTAATCACTACCATATGACCACCCATGTGTTAAAGGTAGAGCGCTCAAGCATGTCTGTGATTCAACACCGCTGAAGGACTCCCCTCCTCTCTCTTTTCCCTCATAGATCTGAAGGAGCTCCAAGACAAGAGGAATGCTGGAGGCTCGAGAGGCACTGTGGAATGACGATTAACTTCACATGTTTGATACTTTATGGCAATACTTGAGCTAGCAAGCCAGCACTCAATAACAGCCTGCTCATATAGGCCATTAGTTTCAGACTTAGTATAATCAGAGAGTTCATTTCTAATATGGACGTCGGTGGTTGTCGTGAGAAAAAGCACTGCACCCCCGAGCTGTGATTTTGTTTATGTTTGCCAGATCTTTCTTCAATCTCAGATCTTTTTCTTGGGAAATCTTGAACAAATTTATCTATCCGGGCCTCTGAAATGTACTGAAATACAACAATATAAAGACATATGCACAATGTGAGAGGGTTTGCGAGTAGACACTGCTTCATTTTAAGGGGTCAAAAAGGTTGATCACCACTGCTTTAAACCAGGGCTGCAACTAAAGATTATTTTCATTATCGATTAATCTGCCAATCATTTTACCGACTTTAATCATTTTTGTCTATAAAATGTTAGATCTCCTTAGAGCCCCCAGTGATGCCTTTGCTTTGCTTGTTTTTTCTGACCAACAGTCCAAAAGCTAAAGATGTTTGATTTACTGTCACATATGAAAAAGAAAAGCAGCAAACCCTCACAGTTTAGAATCTGAAAACAAAGAATATTTGGCATTTTTTCTTGAAAAATGAAATGATAAGTCAATTATCAAAATAGTTGTCGATTAATTTCCTGTCAATCGACTAATCGTTGCAGCTCTACTCTGAACCCATCCTTACCTTGCTGGTTGCCGTGGCGCTGGAGCCTAGGACAACAGGCACGTTGGTCACCTGCACCGACAGGAAGCGGTTGTCAATCAGAGGCCACGCCCCTTCCACCTTGCAGGTCTGAAACTCGTCTCGGAAAGTCCGAAGGTGCGGGTCCCCGAATAATCCACAGTGGGCGTATTTCTTCTGCTGACCGGCTGGGCCAGACACGAGGACCCGATTCTCGTAGTCGCACAGCTCCGTCACGGCCGGGCGAGATGTACTGGGTACCTTGGCGGAGGAGGTGGGCCCGTCGCTGGAGCAGTTATGCTGAGAGAATAACTCCTTAATGCGGAAGACGGCCGAGTGGTAGACCAGGTCGCCCCTACAGCTGCGCGCCTGCCGCCTGGTGCACAGAGCGTAGGCCCGCAAGGCGATGCAGTAGTCCACATCTAGAACCACATCCTCCTGCAGACCACTAGAGGGTGAGGTAGAAGCCACATACTCCGCATTGCAGCGCTGGATTCGACACTGCTGGCAGTGAGCTGGAAAACAAAAACAATGACCATCAACATTTTGTACTGCAGTATCATTAATGCATCACAATTACTGTAATAATGTTTGCTTCTCTACTTCATCAGTAACCTCCCTCTCTGCCAAACTGATGCTGACTAAATCTACCAATCTGACCAAAAAATGTAAAAGTTAAATTACTATTACTATTACCTAAAAATCTTAAAATCCATCTGACATTTACGGACACATTACCTCAGCACAGTACACAGGGCAGCAGAGTTAAAAGTTTTCCACCATCAAGTTTAGCTCAATCAGGAGAGCCATTAAAACCCAAATGCGTGAGCTCACGAGGCCACGATCCCACACTGTGCTCCGGAGTCAGTCAAAACTTATTTCCCCCAACTAGCCCTCACAGAAATAGCATGTAGCCTCGCTGTAGGAGGAAACCAACCTGTGTTAGTTTGCCTCAGGGTGTTGAATGTGGTTTGGCTGTTGCTGAAGGTAATTGAAGTGCATTAAGCTACACTACATGGCACGGTGGGGCTCGGCGTATGGGGGCAGCTAACTTGAAGAGGATAACAAGAGGAATATCACAAGGAGTCACACTTGTTCAGCAACTCAGGGTCCAAACTGGAAGCTGGGAGGGGGGGGGCAGCAAAGCACAGCATGTGATATTTGGGTGGTATCGCCTAAATTCAGGGCTTCCTGTCAAGTTATGACTCACAAGTGGGATATTTATTATCAAGGAAAACAAAGTACTACAAGTAAAAGTGTGGATATTCATCAAGTTCATTTCAACGTTGTGTTCCTTCTGGGTGGCATGTCTCATATGCTGACTGGGATATTAATTCCTGCTGTATTGTGGATATATTTTCCATTTCAGATCAGCATCAGCCAGCATCCACAAACACATACATCACTTTTACTGCAAAACCGGGATCAGTTGCAACAGACTGCTCCTCTATTGCAACAGAATAATCTTCTGTTTACTCCAAAGCTCCGTCTAATCTCCCAACAGCCTGGACAAAGACAACAAGATAAGCACGGAGATTTCACACCAGCGCGCATGAATATTTTTGCACCATTTCTTCCCTTTCACATACGGCTGATGCACTGAGGGGGCATGGCAGGTGATATCACAGTCGCTGCACTTCAGCCCGAGCCCTGATAAAAACTGAGATGGAGTGTGAGAGGTCAAGTTGGAGGCAGTCTGCATCCCTACTCTGAATTCCAACAGGCCTCCCCTCCCCACCGTCTCGCTGCGAGGTCACCCAAGTCTGCTGTGACTGACACTTTTTGACAATCACTGCCTGCACAGCCATCAACAACCATGCATCTCCCTGAAGGGTCTTTATGCTCTGGCACTTAGTAGGCTACCAACAAGTGTGAGGACCATGTGGGATATTTGAGAACAGAAAAGGAAAAAGCAAAATGACCACACACAAATGCAGTATTCATATTAGTATATTATCGATTAGTAGATTTTAGTTAGAGCTGGAGATAAAGTCACTGCTTTCAAGTGGCTTGGGCCTAGTCTTTACGTTGTAGACTAACAAGAGTTAAATATTCAGTATTGTCACCAACATAGTTACCATGAGTGCCTTACTGGACCCAGTGCCAGTTCAAAATTAGTAGCAAACAAGGCTGAAAACCCTTTTAGATGGGATTAAATGTTAGACAAACTATTTTTAAAAACAGATATGGTGGCTTTAGATACATCATAGTGATTTCACTTTGACAATGTGTAATTTAAATACTTAAACTCAAATTTCACTAATGTTTTGGACACAGCTGGACAAGGGTATTTTAATGAAGTATTACGTAACCTACATTACTCTACCTAATGTCTAAATGCATTTCAGCAACTATTTTTGCATATTTCAACCATAACACTCTTTTTTCTTTTCTTTTTTTTAAACGTAGGTGCTACATCCAGTATACAAATAGGTATTACAAAGTGCCAAAACAATAAAGAGGAACCTGAGAGGCCTCCAGGGGTCTGATGCTGGACAATAATTCAAAATGATTGTTTATCATCTTTACACACACTTTCAGGATTGAAGTCTTATGTTCAGCTATGATGGTTTGCAGTTTTCATGTCTAAATAAATATCATTAAGCTAAATTACGTTATATTCTTGGAAATCCTTAATGCCTGACAACTTTCTGAATATTTTAGTAAACATACTAACACTAAACATATCCTTATAAAAGTTAATTATCAGCATATTATTAATGCCCATATTGCCAGGGGACTTTTGCATTTTAACAAAATAAATGTATATAAACAGCACTGTTTTGAGAATAGTTTCTACTGATTCCCCAACAGAGTTAATACATGTTTAACTTCATCTAACAAGGCCAACAGTTAACAAAACTCTTTAGCAAAAATCTAATCAAATGTGGGTCTCGAGTGTGTCAACTTTGTAATAAACAAAAAATTAAGAACTAAAATATGAAATAAATAAACTTCATAATCCAAACAAAACACGCTCCTGAGTTTGGTACAGAGGCTGGGATAGAGGAGAGACAAACACGTTCAGAGGCCAAAAAGTTGGACCCCCATGCATGGCAGCTAACAAAGTTAATAAATGAAGCATGAATAGGGGAAAATACCATGGTCCCCACTGCTTTGCCAACAACTAAAACAGTCGAAACTAGGTGTTAAAGTTAAACTCGTGCCTTGAATAACATCGATGACCATTTGGTGTCCGATTAGCGGTATTTTCTGGTTAAAAAAACAAGCTCCGTGGTTTTCTTTTGGTCTGACTGCGGCTGCTGGACGCCAGTTGCTAGTGAGCTATGCTAACTTGGAGCTAAGCCGTAACTTCACACAACTTGGTAAAAGCTTAACAGCGGCGGCACCTGTGCTTTGAAAAGCGTGATAACTGTTTAAGCGGTTGGTGACAAATTGTTTGGTGTCGTTGTTTTACGCGAGAACGGTTGGAAAACTGTTCAAAAAGACGTCCGTAAAGTGGGTTAACTCGTGCTGCTCGACTAGCAGCGATACAAGTGTTGCAGCGCAGGCTGGAGGCTGGGATACTCAGCAGCAACAGGACATTACTTTGTCCCCGCAGTGGACGGGATACTTTTAAACAACAGCGACTCCCCAATCTTTAAACACCAAAAAAAAAAAAAACACTCAAAACTTAAGTAACTGTGTGAGAAACGTTCGCAGTCGTTAAAGAGTTAGAGTTCAGCCACACGAAGTTAACTTTTTCCATCTCCACCTCCATTCCGGGGAGAGCGGGACACGGCTTTGCATGCAGGAGAGGAGTGGAGGAGCACGGATTGAAAAAGCACCACTTACCTGGTCGAAACAGCAGCGAAAGTAAAACCATCGTCAACGTTACACAGTCCCAAAGCTGCCGCTTAGCCGTGATTTGTGGTCCGCTTCTCCCCATACCAATCCATTCAGTTAGAATGGAGTTCCTCGACTGCTTCTCATCGACGCTGTGGCTGCGGAAAATCAGACAAAAATTCGTCTTCCTTCCCAAGCGCTGTCATTCAAAAGGGGCCCCTGTCTTCAGGGCGGCTCTACGAGGGAGGGGTCTAAAGTGTAGACGGGGCCCAGAGGTGATTGCTGGCCAATGAAAGACTAATTATTCACTAACCCACTTGATATTTACATGTAGTGGCAATTACTGGGATGAGGACAGTGGAAAAGTGCCTTCAACAACAGAGGGGGCGGTGTGAAATTATAATTGCCCTGATTATAATTGAAGTGTCCGAGAGTGTTGTTGTTAGAATGGTATTACAACTGCTTATTATCTGTATATATACAATATATATCCATACTTGGGGCCATTCAGTATATTCAGAAGTGACAAGTAATACAACTTTTCTCATGCAGAACTGAAACAGACAAGTAGAAATTAAACTCTTTGCACTACAAAGCACTAAGGGACAACTGCCCTGTTTGAACCCCCCCACCCCCACCCCCTCCTCCTGAAGACAAATGTTTGTGTGTTTTCAGCATTAAGCAGGATTCTCCCACCTGTTGTTTTCTCACTCCAGACTTAGTGCTTAAATAATAGAGTTTGATTGACAATTGTGTGTATAAACTAACAGATTACATCTTGCTTAGTCTGTCTAGGGGATATTTTAAATATAGAGCCTGATAAATGCATAACAGGCACATCATTTTGTAGATAGAATTGGCATTATCCTGACATTACTGTCCGATGAGTAAGGACTGAGGCTGAGGAGAAATATAGTGCTGACCTATTACGTGGGTTTTTCTCCATTACACTGATTAGCTTTTATATTTGAGGTCAATAAATGCCTTCTTCAGTAATTTCTTTGGCGTTACAAAGTGGTGTTTTACCTGCCAGAAATCATGGGCATTGTCTGTTTTTGTCACTTAACAAAATTCTGAGAAAATACTCTGACCCAATTATTTTCTCTCAGCAAATCTCAGTGTGCTATTCATTTTTCCATTACTTTTTCAGTTAGCAACTTGTATGTTACTCTTTTCCTTTTGTGGCCAACTTTCCATCTCTCTCACTCCTTCAACGACACTCCGTCTATCATTTGCACAGCTGCTGTGAGGCCGGACCATCTGCAAGGCACATAGACTCACCAGCTTTCGGGCCTTCGCCTGAGACACACTCTGTGGTTTTTGTGCCATGCAAATAAAGAATTTTAATGCACCAACCAATTACTGAATACGATATTGGTATTAAGAAAATCAACAGTCAAAAAGTTTGCGTAATTTTCTAGAATTAGATTAGAAGTTAAAGCTTTGTTTTGGTGCAGCTGGAACATTTGGCCTGTAGCTGTGGGTCTCCCTCTGCGCCTCCCTCCTGACTTTATGAGAGAGAAGTGAACCCAGACAGTTATTGGATCACTGGTTTTTCTATACACATGCAGGCTCCTCCGGCCACACAATTGTGTGATTCAGGTGGCCTGTCAGTCTTGTGAAAGGTCTTCACAGGCCCATGTTGATGTGGGGCTGATATATATAGTGGAGGGGGAAACGAAGACAGCTCAACCCAAGTGGAACGTTTGGATTGTTCTGAGCTGCCAGAAGGGCCTCTGTCACACTGGATCCAGTGTGCCAAGTTTATCCCCCCAGAGGGCTCTACCTTACTCTGTTTGTTCAGCTAATTTTGGAGGCTTGGTTGGTTGATCTGCTTTATGGCTGCGCTTTATGGTCACATTTTAAATCCCCTCAAACAGGTTACACTTCGTATTCCCCATGACAACTTGTACACGGGGCGGTGACACAGTGTGTAAGAGGGAGATCTGTTGATGGTGTGGATATACTGTGCAGCAAATTAAAATGAATTCCTGCAGGACGTGTCTCACCTCTTACAGTGTTTGCCTTCGGGAGCAAGTGATGACATTTCCTGCAGAAGAAAACACATTGTTTACTTCAATTCATAACAGCTGAAGATGACAAAATGCTCAGTTTTAGGAATAGTGATAGAAATAATCCACCTGCATGCCTAATGTGCGTTACATAAAAATAAAAGACAGCAAAATCAAAGCCTATAGTTTCATTTAATAAGCTGCTGAGGTTCCACACTGCGGGACTGATGACCACTGAAGCAAACAGTTAATTGATCCAGGTGGACGGTAAGGATGAATTCAGCACATGAAAGAAACTCCGAGACCGCCTGTCAGGCTTGATGGGTGGAGAAAGACCTCTTTCTTCCCACGTTTCCCTATGAGCGTATTGCATTGCATGACCCAGCAATATGTATATACCACCAACACTAAAACAAGTTGGAGAGAGTGGGTGCACTACGAGTATGTATATCAGGTAAAATCAAGGCTGGTATATTTCTCCTGCTGACAGTGGGTCACTTGTTCTGGTACAATAGAGAAAAAAAAAGTCTAAAGAGGAAGTTTCTATGGACCTCAGAGAGAAAACTAAAGTGTTTTGAGTTTTGGACAAACATTAAGAATATTTGACAGAGACATATTTAAGAACAGAGGACCTAAAAGCAGTGCTGCTTTATAAAAACTTCAGACTTAGCGGCAGAAAATGTAGAGAGTGAACTCAGTGAAGCGAAAGAGAATGAGGAAGAAAGAATGGGAGAATGGGGGGAAGGGAGAAGGAAGGGGGAGAAAAAGAGGGAGTGAGGGATTGGGTTTCCTCTGACTGTGTGTCTGGGCAGCTCCACATGTTCCTCGTTAAGGTCCTCACACTGTGGGACCAGCTCCACACCGGGATGCTTGTTTTTGTTATTAGGCCCAACGTGCTGTGGTCTAGTGGAAGCCCGAAAACAGGGCCAGTCCAGGACCATCTCCTCAGCTCGCTGTCCTCAAACCGAGGAAAAAAATAACTGCAGTGACCTCACGCATCTACACCGCAACGTGGTCAACATACAGTACTGTTTGAAAACCTGCTGTTAATGCATTTATACATACATGAAACAGAAAAATGTATATTAAAATCTAATCTGATACGCATAAATTATACGTCTGTACTGCACATTTTAATACCTGTAAATACAAAGCTGCTAAATCGCACAGCCCTGAACCACCTGTTCTCTTTGCCCATTAACAGGGGCTGTAAACTTTAAACAATTTAGTTTTTCTGGAAATGCATTGTTTACAGAATAATAAAAAGTACAGTTGCAGGAAATTGTTGATGTTTCATGCTTCTGATTTTTGATAAATTTCATGCCCATCTAGATTCGTCAAGTGAGACATGTATCATGTTTCTTTTAGCAGGCTGATAACAT
Source organism: Macquaria ambigua (assembly GCA_008360985.2). Taxonomy (NCBI): domain Eukaryota; kingdom Metazoa; phylum Chordata; class Actinopteri; order Centrarchiformes; family Percichthyidae; genus Macquaria; species Macquaria ambigua. The sequence goes on from VMKM01000510.1 coordinate 140,222, forward strand.
CAGAGATTGGAATCAGAAGGAGCACGCCTGTAGCCTCCGCTAGCACCACACGGTTGCAATATAATAGACACACTTATTGAATTTTAAACAGGAACCAGAGCAAATTGACTTGTTTTTTTTTTTGTGTGTGTTTTTTTACTGAGGGCCCCTGTCTGAAATGAAGTGGCCTATAGCACAGCTGAGACAGAGTGAGAGAGAGAGAGAGATGGAAAGAGATGCAGAAAGCGAGTGTGTCTGGTTCAGGCCTCTTGCTGTTAGAAGGGATCTGTTATCTCAGCAGAGATAAGGGAAACTGTGGTGTGAGTATACGGGGCGGCGCTGATAGCATCTCCACTCAAGGATCCCACTTACGGCACCCTGATTGATAGCTGACAGCACACACGGGGGTGGGGGGGCTTTTGGAGTGTTTTTGTAGGTACCCCTTATTAGGTATCCATGCAGGCATCTGTTTACTGTGTTCCTTTGGATCTTTGCCTCTGAGTAAACAGGAATTATCACACATGCATGTCATCTGTGTAGAAAGTCCGGGCCCTGCACTACCTGAAATCTGAACCTATGAGTGTGGAAACAAAGCAATGATATATTTTTATTCATTGATTTCAATATAAAAGAAATCTTTTTTTTTTTTCTAACTCACTCTGACTTTTCTGTTTGTTGCTTTGGTTTTTCACCACACTGAACCAAACTCCTCTCTTCTTCCTCCCTCCTTTCTCGCAGAACAAATGTTGACACAGCGTCAAGCCCCGTGCTCATGAACAGACAGTCAACTGACAGGTAACCCTAGCTCCACGGTCGCGGGGTCACCCCGGCCTGATGAGGGATGATGGGTAAAATAAATGGAGAGCAGCACACAGAGGGACCTCTGATGTCCTCAGCCTAAAGGGAGAGAGTTCAGGGCCATTTGACCTCTGACGTAAACCCTGCCTATGTGTTTGTGTGTGTGTGTGTGTGTGTGTGTGTGTGTTTTGAGGGTTAAACCTCTCCCCGATCTTGAATTCTCCAATATTTTTCTGCTTTTTTTTTCCTGGCCCAAGTTTTCTCAAACAAATAAATCAAGTAGCAAAAACAGTTCAATGTATGGCTTCACTGAGCAGCCTGTGAAGCTGATTCCAATGCATAACTTTGTTTGAACATGCCTCGTCTTTCTCTTTTCATGACGACACTCCCCTGCTTCTAGTCACCCGAGCCATGATGCATTATGGAAACAGGCAACAAATTGCTCTGCAATGACCTATGACAACTCTCTTTGCTCCCAGAAATTGAAATGTTAGTAACACCGCTGCACCCACCAGCTCAAGAATTAATACTCAATATTTTCAACTTTCATTGTGTGGATAGGTGTGAAATCATGTTTGTGCAATGCAGAAAATATACTTTATTCCATTTTTAATTCTACTATGCGTTTTAAATAAAATGTACATTTTATTTACCAAGAAAGAACAACGTAGTCAAATCTCCTTAACGGCCAAATGCTAAATGTAAAATTCAAAGTGGGATGTTTAATTGTGTTGGATGGTGCTCAAACTCACCATCAAATACAAAAAGACCTATGACCATCTCATGCTATCACCAAGAAGACCCCAGGAATCCTCCACTACTTTCTTTTTGCATGCATTTTCTTCTTTTCATCCTTTACTTTTCACTGATGCTGTCTTTAGCAAGTGGTTAATATTTCGGGGAAGATTCTTCTCTCACCTTCATTTCAATAGATTTGAACAGATCTTTATAGCATGCAAGTAATCATGGAAATAAGGCTGGGTTTTAAAATCCCTTTTCAGATCTTTGGCCTGACGTGTACCGTCTTAAACAGCAGGTGTAGGTTTTTCCACTCTCAACCGCTTACCCTTTACACGGCTCGAGGCTTAATCTGCACAATGCAGATGATGCTTTTGTGATAAAGCGTGTCCTTCAGTTAGTCTGCAACAGTTGGTATGTATTGTTTCTGCCCTGGCCCACCCAGACAACTGCCCTGAACCAGGAATAGATGGATAGACAATAATTCATGAGTGTTTAAATTTAGCCATTCTGATCTACCAAAGTTTTAGCCAAGAAGGCATTCGGAGAATGTTCCCTCCTGCTTGAGTTGGTTTAAGGCAGCGAAACATGGAGGAACATGGCAAGGGTGTACACTTCTATCAATCAGGTTTGATTGACTCACTGCTGTGTACTCTGAGTGCAGATCTGTTAGGTGGAGAAAAGTCCACATGAAGTGCTGGGAAATTGATATGGCTGTTTTTCCCCCCCCTTTGCTTTTCAACAGATGTTTCTCACATTCAGATTTACTTTAAAGAAAAAGCCAGTCCTTATATGGTTATAAGGGACCATGCATGTCACACTCCATAGAAGGTGCATTTAAAACAACCCATGCTATGTTTGTGTTTAAAGAGGTGCTATCATTGACACGCAGTACGTTAGTGAATTACTATATTATCTATTAGATCTCAAGACAATAATTTTCACTGGCAAAATAACATTCAAAACCAGTCCAACAGTGTTTCTTTCTATTAACATTATTTTATCTTTATTATGTGTGAATCTGAGGATGTTATGAGTAAATGCCAGAGAGAAGAAAAAAATAAACTTACCTTGGATCAGTGTGTTTGTGGTATATGCTGTATTGTGAATTGGAGCACTGCTCTAACAGGAGTTTGAATTGGAAGAAGCAGTTAACCCTCGTTCCCCCTACAACTTCAGCCGGCCAACTAAGAAGCAGCAGCTACAGGGACAGATAGCCATTGGAATCAAGGCACATGACAACAGCTGTCTGTTTCAAGAATCGGCACTTTGATTAGACTAGGATGGTAGTGAGCGATGTGGCCTAATTCCCACATATCTGGGTAGGGCACTTCTGTGAAGAGAGAGAGAGAGAAAAAAAAGCATTGAATGGAAAAAAGATCACATGCATGCATATTCAGAAACACTTGCAAACACACCCACACTTATACTACAGTTATGCTACTTATATTCATAGATATTCACAGGCTAGAGACCATGTGTCACACTTGGAAAGCTTCCCATATTCTCTGAAAGTCCATCAAACACACAGACAGAAGGATGTGAGTGCAGCCGACCATTGGCCCCAGTGTGAGCTTAGCATGTGTGCAACCTGAATGAGACCTCTGTCTCATATTAAGGATTGATCCTCATCCCCTGCTACCCTGCAGCCCCACCCCAACGGTATCTGTCTCTCTCTTCTTTTACAGCAATTCTTTAAGTGTTTTGGCTTTATTTTTGTTGTTCAAACACTCTGTTTATGCTTGGTAACAATCACCAAAACACTATGGAGCCACAGCTTTACCTACGTCCAACTCTTTCATGTGGCGTCGCTGTTAAAGCACGATATGAGCAGAATTCACAAACAAGAGGGATCATGCCCCGTAATGTGTGTTTGGTTATCAGTTGGCTGCTGCAAACAGGCCGAGGAGATGTGAATGTGATTAACCTTGCCAGACTGACTCAGCGTGCTCGCTCCGGGATATAAGCATGCGTTCCTGGTGATTTATAGATGTGGAGTAGTCAGCCACAAGGCCTCGGGGCTGAGGGAAAGAGAGAGCAAAACAACAGTACTTAATTCAAGTCTGACAAATATTCTGCAGGAAATCCATACAGACTTTCAGACCCCCTGGTTCTTCCACAGTTGTAAATTGCAACTTGTAAACTCTATAATTCCACATTAACAAAGCTGAAAGAAGAAAAAAACATTGTCTGCTTTAGTTTACTTTATGCAGTAATACACCATACTGTTTCTGTCTTGCCCAGACAGCATAGAAAATGCATCTTTGCAAGCTCCCTGGGAAATGCGCCTTGGAACAGATGTGAATCTCCAATAAAAGTGATTCTTAATCCTGCATGCATTTTTCAAAGTTGTGAAATTGCAAAATACCTCATAGGCTGCATATGATTCATCCCACATTGTTCTTTCCTCCCTCCCAGAGTTTGTTCTATCCAATCTTTTTAGGCAAGCAGCTGTTCACGCAGACAGCTGCGCCGGCCATTCATTGCAGCCGAGAGGCAATTAAAAAATCAAGCCAATGTTGTGTTTCAGATGATCCATTTCTATTTCTACATATAATCCCTGCTCTCATGCCTTCCCTCACTTTTACGTACACACACACCAGCACCTTCTCAGGCACACGCACACTCATGAACAGCCCCATCAAGAGTGTCAATGATGGTGGTGGGGTGGTATGGAGATTCACTTTTTTTTTCTAAAGACAAAAGCCCCAAATTGCAGTGACATGGCACCGTTGGATTTGAGGCATTATTGAGGCCAGAGCTGAGAGGAGCCATGTAATCTCCAAGACTTACTGGTCCACAGATTTTTTCCATATCTTCTTCAGTGGAGGTATGCGGCCACACAAAGTCTGACTGGCGTCACAGTGGCATTCAGCGGAGGGTTAAATCGAGCTGAGGCCGTGCCTTGTGCCGCAAGCACTGATGCATTCTTATAGGGCCGTGCACACGTAAACACACACACATTCATACAAGAGCTTGCATGCCCAGTTGTGCTCCCTTACAAACACACACACACACACACACACACACACACACACACACACACACTGTCCATGCCTCCAGTTGTTCCGTCCTCTCACGGCACACAGCAGGTGTGAGGCGGAGTGTGATAGAGCTGGGCGGGGGTGGCTGGGTGATCTGCAGTCTTAAGAACAGCTTTTCTATTGTTTCTAATATGTGTGTGCTCTTTTGGAATTGATTTGGAAAATTTAATGGGATTAAGCCATTGGCCATGCACTTTGGCAATCAACACAACACAAGCACAGAGACATTTATGAAACATGACATATTCAGATTTGCCATATGTAAAAGATTCATATTCTGCTGGTTGTGGTTTATTATTTTAACTTTTGGGGCATTTTGACAATGGTAAACAGAGCAATCCCTCTCCTCACACAATCCTATACTCATCACCCATAGGTGCCAACCTGGCTTGAGTGTCAAAGCCCTCAGCCAGCTGCAGTCACAAAGGCAGCGTTGGCCTCGTGTGAAAAGACAAGCCCTTTCAGTAGGAGATTCAACAAATCAAATGCATCCTCAAGCTGCCACAGTGCACTGCAGGTGAAGCCGAGTCAAAGGATGAGGTGATGAGAGGACACTGGCTCGCTGACTCGGAATCAGACGTCAAGCCGGGATGCAGAAGAGCAGCTTCCCGTGTCAGAAAATTGCAGAAGCAGATATCTTATATCAGGGGATTAGCCAAGTTATTGTCATGATTTAAATGCTGGAATTAAAACTAATCCATTGCAAAGAAAGATGATATTCTGTATAATATGACAATAATATGACAACTTTCCAATACCTACCAAGCTTTACTGAGAAAAGAAAAGTTTTTATTTTCATAATTTGCTAGCAAGGGTACAACATGAAATGCTGAACAAGCAATTATTTTTCTACTCTCTAGACAAGTATCCCTGCTGCTGCCAGCTCTTATAGCTGCGACTCTTTCTCAGTTCTTGGAAGCAGAACGAGATCAGTTTTCATTTTCCACAACTTTAAGTCAAATGTGCCAAGATTATCATCCTTCAATCAGTGTCACATGGTAGATTCAAGGTAAAACAACTCCCTGCCTTATTTTCTCTTTACCGTCCACTAAATTAAATGGTATTTTAATATAAAGTTTGCTCTTCTGCTGGTTTACTCTGTGCTCTTGCCGTCTCTCCCTGCATTATTCCTGGCAGATGCCATCACTTTGTCAGTGCAGAGCATAATTGTCCCTAACCAAAGAGATGATCCACATGATTTATTTGTAATGGCTGGTGCACAGACAGACCATTATATGCATTGAATGGCAGGCTTTAAACAGCTGCTGGCTCACTGTTTCCACACATACTGAATATTTTTAAAAAGCACCCGTTCTATAGTCTGGGAAGAAGGGAAGTATGGATCATATGGGATGGTGATTTCTGACTTCCTCTGGAGTCTTGTCTAATGATTTCTGAGGATAAAGGGGCCATCATCTTTCCTGCTCTCCCCCCATACCCAAGTACTTCCTGTCTGCCACATGTGTGCTGCAGCATCCAGACGTCCATAGTATTCTTTTTTCTTTCTTCTCTCAGTCCTGGCTGAGTGAGAGAGCTGCCAGTCGCAGTGCTACAGGCCGGGATGAATTTCCTAAACTTACTTTGAATATTTAGAAATTCAGAGACCTTCTCTGTCAAATGGATCCTCTGTACTCTGCTGTAATTAAATATCAAATCAAACATTGCTCTTCCTTCTTCTCCTCTTCATCCTTCTCCTCCTCTTCCTCCTGCTCCAGACAGGAGCATTACAGAGTAATAGCAGTCGGCTAGGAGCCCTTTCGTAATTGCCTGGGCTCATGTGCTGTGGAAAGCCAGGGCAGGGGCCAGCGGCATCAAAGCCTGACTGATCATTCCTCAGCCTCCCTCCACTGAAAAGGGGGACAGAGGAAAAGGAGGGGGAAGAAACACAAATACAGATGGACAAACAAACCAGGGGAAGTCAAAACTGAAGCAGATGTGGTGATAGCAGTAGATGGACAGATAGACGGACGGACGGGAACAGAGGAACCTTAGCCGAACGGATTCACTTCTCCTCCTCCTCCTCCTCCTCCTCCTCCGCTCCAACACCTGTTAATATTTAACAAACAATGGGGGTGGCACCAGCAGCAGGGATGGAAAAAAAAATCAAGAAAAACAAAAAAGTGATGTTGAGGTGACATCATGGATTATTAAGGTGGGGGTGGGTCTAATAAGGGCTGGTTTGGCCTGGTCGGTAAAGAGAGCAGGAAACTGAGGCAGAAGCAATTTGAGAAGCTGAGGCCTCAGTCTGCAGCTGTGCACTCGGTTTTTCTCTCCCAGCTACACAGCTGCAGGATTGACAATACTGCAAGTATTTACCCATGACCTCTCCTCTACTTCACAATCCAATGCATGTTTATTTGACACATATGTTACAAAAGAATATACATTAAAAATCCATTTTCCCATAAGCTCAAGCTTATTTCTAGAGTTGAGAGAAAAAAAAATGTAAGTCTTCGTAAGATGAGAAAGATATCTGTGTAGCCGCAGGATGCAAAACTTAAGACAGTACGTCAAATATTGTCTAAAGCTTTTAGAAAGTTATGCTTGGCATCTTTTTCCAGAGCAGTTTGAGTCAGTGGAGCAGCTTACTTCTTATTCATGTCATGTGTTTTTCCATGGAGACATTATAACATGAGCAGCACTAACATGGAAAACGCGCAGTCATCCCAGCAGATGTTGTCCAGAGCACAGAGATTAGCGAAGACTACAGTAAAACAATGAGGTGAGGATTTATACGACTCTGCTGGATGATGCTGCTGAACCACACACTGTGATCAGAGTCGCATACTGACAAAAAGATCTCTGCAGATTGTGATGCTCCACTTTTGAACCACTAATCATGTGTGTGTGTTTGTGTATGCGTGTGGAGGCGTGTGCGCTACATCGTGCCAACTATAAAGAATTTATCTCTGGGATCTTTTTATTGGCTGTGTTTAAAGTTGCCAGATTGTGAGCAGCTCTCTCCTTTGAAAATATGTGCTGCTTGCAGTGTCACAGTGCTGCATTCATCTTTGCAGACGCCTCAATTACAACCCACTGATACCCTTAAAGTCGGAGAGGAGCTCAGGAATGCTCTGGCGGGAAAACTGCCAAGCATCACTGCAAACACCATCAGCTCCTACACCCCACAGAGAGAGAGAGAGAGAAAGAGAGAAGGAGAGAGGGATGAACATCAGTATGTTTGCAGACCAAACCAGGAGAGAGAGGAGGAGAAGGAGGAGGAGGAGGAGGAGGGGATAATATGTGGCACCACTCTGAGAGCTGAGCCCTCCACCACGGCGCTTTTGTTGCCAGATCACAACCAGATGTGCCAAGTGTGTCCAAACAGGAATGACTGTGTGAAGGCAATTTTCAGCAATTTGTCAGATTTTAGAGTTGCCCCCTCTCCGCCCCATGCCTCCTGAAAGACAAATACAAACGTTAGAGGAGCACAACAATCATTTCAAACAGGCTCCCATGAACGCTTGCTCCACTCTTTGCCTCCAGCGCAGCCCTGTGATGAGAGATATACAGTATAACGGCTGAACACAGAGGGGCAAGACAAGGCCTGTAGTATTGACAAGTAACCACCCACCTAACTTTCATGCATCAGCATTACTGAATCTACCAATCCAAATGTGCAGCACATTTATTTACTCTTTGCTTGTAGAGTCAAAATCCCTGACAGCGTTCACACACCCTAAATCCATCATCTTAACCCACTCTGGACAACGCAACCAAAACAAAGAGAGAGATAAATAGAAAAAAGGTTGTTAATCTTTTTCTAGACACCTTATAAATTACAGCTTTGCTCTCAATGTTATGCAACCAGTTTAGACCAACTTTTGTCACGGCTCACGCTACTTCTTTCTACCTTTTCTACATACATATTATAAAGAAATATAACAGCACTTCAAGAGGAACTCCAATGATTTTACACATTGAAGTCTGTTTACAGGTCTTGGGGAGTATTACTGCACATGTAAAAAAAATTGTATAAAGCCTGTTGTGGTTCCAGAGGGAGCTGTGCAAAATCAGATAAATAGCCTCAAGTGATGTCACTTAAGTCAGCGCTGGCTGGGGCTGAAGACTACAAGTTTGAAAATGAAAAAAATCTGGAGGTGTGGAGTTAGAAGGAAGAGAGGTTTCCAGACCTCTGCAGCCCGCTCTTCATCTCTGCTAGTGGCTCGAGGTTACATTAGCCGCTACTAGCATAACCTGAATGTCTGACCGAACTGTCTGCGTTCGAGTTGCATTGTGGGTAATGTAAGCAGCAGGTTTTGACAAGGGAGAAGAATGCATGGATTAAAAAAACAATAACTCTGGTTCTGATGCATCAATTTTGAAACTTTTTTTATGAACTGCCCAGCGTTGGTTATGTTATGGGAGTGCAATGCTAAATCGGTGGAGTACTCTTTTAAGTCTCCTAATAATAATCACGTTTTCCTAGACACTGGCAAAGAAAGTATGCTTTGTTGCCTCTACCTTATTTTGGCCTCTTTCATAGGAAATTGAGGGCAGTGTCTCGTCGGCAGCCATGAAATGTGTCAGCTCAAGGGATTGGAGAATGGGGGGTTAGGGGTGGGTGGTGGCTGGTGCAATGATGCACCTCACTCCCTGCCGCTCTATCTAAAAATTCCTGCACAAACAACACAGTCCCTGTCCCTCACCTGGGAAGAGGATCGTGTGAACCCAGCTGGCAGCACCCCCCAATCAACAATCTGAACAATCTGAAGAAATGCATTTTGTGCCCTCACATGCCATTGCATGCAAGCAAGCAATTCACTGACAGAGGTGAGGAGGTATGGTCTGATGAGACTCTCAGCTGCATTTCTGGCTCAGGGTGGTGGTGGTCACGAAGGCCTCGTCGCAAACACACAAGCAAACCAGGAGCATCAGACAGGAGCTGATTCTGTTTAGTGCACTGTGGGAGGACACATGGCACTCTTAGATGCTAATAAGCAAACACGTGGAGGTCGTTGGAAGCTCCTATACAGCTGCATCTTCATTGTTGTGTCATATGTGAATTCTTGGTTGTTTTGCTATGGAGTTAAGTCTTCTCGCTGCAAGTTTATTTTTTTTTTTTAATGAATGAATCCCACCCACCGAGACCTTACTCTGTCCCTTTCCTTGAGTCACACATTTGGAAGGCAACAAGTCTGAATCCTGGGACCAATGAAAGGGACAATTGTGGGAGGGTTTGCATAACGTTGCTGTCAGTCATGTGTCTTGTTACTCCGTAAGAGAGCTCAAATTCACCACTAATGCCTGTTTTAATTTGTTGCCTCATTGCTCTGGAATCTGGGATAAATTGCCGCCGTTGTTCATCTGGGTAGTCTTGCTAGGAAAGTTAGTGAGTGTTTACCATATTTATGAGAGTTTGTTGTTCTGGCTTACATAACTTTTTGCTTATGTTTATGGAAAAGGGAATGTCAAACAGACTACCACTCCATATTTCAACATAATTACATTTGCAACACACTGTATGTACTGTACTCAACGGGAAATGTATCTCATTGCTGAAATTTACTGTTTTGGTATCACACCAATGAAAAGTGAGGAAAATTCAGTATATGTGGGCTTGACTTTTGATCAAAACTAAAATTGCCAGATAGAAAGACACGTCGGCTGTTGCGGTGTAGACTGTCATAACCCAGAAATCGAGTCAATTCCAGCCAGTAAAGCTGTAAAGTTGTGGGTTTTCCCTCCTTGGGGTGTGTGTCTAGCATTACAGCTGAAAGATGGACAGCAGCATTGGAGTTTACTTACAGGAATCTGTGTGGGTGTGAGAATGGGTGCACATGAGCATACTGTACACTTTTTTTTTTTATTTTAAGAGAGAGGTACTTTTTTTTTCTTTTTCTTTTTCATGTTTGAGTGTGTGTGCTATGCTTGTGGTTGATCCAACTTATGTGTGGTGTGCGCATATGTTTGCGTGTTTTTACCATTGTGTCATGAGGGAATCTTTTTTTTTTTCTCTTTGGTTTTGAGCGACAGGCAGAGTTTGTGCTGGCATGTGTGCAGACCAGATGCGGGTAGAATATTTTAAACAATAGCCTGGTGTAAGAGTGTGTGTGTACGGTATGCATCATTTGGCTCAGCAGTGGATTATGTTTGTAGAGGGAATATCTTTGTGTGTGTGTGTGTGTGTGTGTGTGTGTTTGGGTGTGTCTGTCAGTATGTATGTGTGAATGATTCTTTATCTTATAGTATGGGCCCTATATGTGTGTGCATGCTGTGCCATGCATTTGCATACCTGTGGTTCTATCTACGAGTCTTCCTTTGACACAATTATGTTGGCATGCACTATACGCACTTATGCATTATACATACAGTCTGATGGCATGTGTATGTGTGTGTGTGTGTGTGTGTGTGTGTGTGTGTGTGTCCAGAGAATGTGCATTAGTGCAGGCTGTGTGTGTTTGTGTATACAGACCCATAGCAGCTGCTGGACACCACCTGTGGCCGAGCCCTCCCTCAGGCCTGTTGTGGCTCCAAATAGTCCCTCCGGGCTCACAGGGACTCAGACTCTGGATGTCAGAGATGGTCATGCACAGGCAGAGCTCTCCCAGGGTGGATGGATTGCTCTGCTATGTCTGTTTTATAAACCGCAACAATTTTATCCTCTAATGCAAAATAAATCAGAGTACTTTATTTGCCTTTTCTCTCTCTCTCTCTCTCTCTCTCTCTCTCTCTCTCTCTCTCTCTCTCTCTCTATCTTTCCCTCTGTTTATGCTAGTCCTACAGGTTGGTTTCTTCTTTGGCTGGCTGGCTGGCTGACAGATGTCCATCAGCTCCATCGTTTACCCCCACCCCAACACAGCCCCAGGCCCCACAGCACGACAAGAAAACCTGGCAATAACTGCTCCATGAAACACAGCCCTATAAATGGACACCCTGTATTCTGGCTGTCAGGATGTTTACGATGTTTAAAAAGCCACTTTGTTTTCTAGTATATTTGTTACTGTAATTGTAATGATCTGAATCATAAACTTGTACCCTAATCCTTCTATCAGCAGTCAGAAAATTGTTTATTGTCACAGTTTGTTTCACATGATTTTGCCTGTTTGCTCTCCCATCACTGGATTGTATTTAGTTCTCCAAACTGCACAATGTGAACAGAAACTTTCTCAACGTGAATGTACGTAATAATGACATACAGCAAGTTTCTGGCCCTGATTGTGAAAAGTCCAAAGGCTCAGCTTTCATTCATTATCTCCCTAACTTAATTTCCGGCCGAGCGGCAGATAGTTACAGCTCATAACTTTAAGGTATGATTACTAATAACCTGTAATTAGTTTCTTGTTAGGGAGAGAGCAGAAGAGAAGAGAAGAGAAGAGAAAATAAGGAAAGGGAAGGGAAGGAGGAATGTCACAAATGAATAAAATCCTGCATCTGCAAACTGGAATGTTAAACTGAATTACAAACATTTGCCTCTCCAAAAGAACAATCTTGTTTGTCTGCCTTATCTTTGTTTACTGCTACAATAGCCTTGTACTGTCTCCATTTGGCAAACAGATAAGAATTGTTTTCTAGAAGTAAAGCCGGAGCATTGTGATAAATAATTGTTAAATACCCCAAATTGGGCTTAGTGTTAGTAAGTCATCCATTAGTGAGGTCCTCGTGGGCCATATTTTAAGAGAGATAAGAAGAAAAACATAAAAACAGGTGATGATGTCTTCTTTATATGCACTAAAATAATAGAAAAGAGTCATAATGTTCTCCATTACTCAGTGCGTGGGTTTTTAATCTACATGTGTCTTACTCACTAGTATCATGGCATTACACATTCCCATTTTACATCAACATTTGTCATTTTTCCAATGCTGAAATGGCAGACAGGTTTGAGAATGTATGTGTTAGTAATTTGGAAACTTAGTTGTGGGGGTTACCGGTGTCATATCCCACAATGCACCGCTGAATTCCTTTAACATGTGGTGAGTCAGGAAAGGGGTGGTTGACCTATGCCTTCCCATGAGCCCCTTGGGAACAGCTTTGCTCGGTTGCTCAAGAAATCTAGGATCACTGCACAAACCGCTGTGCTAGTTGTGACTGGAATTGTAATCACCCTATTCTCCTTCTCTCCCTGTTCCTTCTTATTTCTCTTTTTACCCTCTTTCAACGCCGTACGATTTCTTATTTGTGCCTCTTTTCTTCCCTTTCTTGTGTCTGTTTTAGTCTTTTTAGTATTCAGCACAACACCAACTCCACACGTGCAATCCATTACGCTAGGTAGAAGAGGGAGAAAGTACAGGAAGCTGAAGGTGAAACGTGTTGCTTTACTTTCCTCTGTTTCCTGTATGAACACATTTCTACTGTCTGTGCCTAGGGTAATATCATTGCCATATTGTTCAGACTCTGTAGAGATGTGATTTTTCTCTCAGATAGATTCCTTTTAGGACAACAGGGTGAATATATTGTTTTCGAACCTTACACTTAAATTGTGCACTTTCCATAACAAACTGGTTGAGTATCCAGGAGTCACAATGACATTTTAACAGTGGTAGAATGTAATTCAGTACATTTACTCAAGTACTGTACTTGAGCATAATTGTGAGGTACTTTACTTAAGCATTTCCATTTTCTTGTACTTAAAGCCCCTGAAAACTGGATTTCAAACCTTATAGTTTTTCTTGGAAACATTAAATATTCATGACTAAATAAGCAAAACCTTACGTTAAAGTTTTGGAAAACACATGACCTTCTGCATTATTCAGTAGGAGAAGCAAACAACCTCAACAAACAACCCAAGTTCTTTATTGTCATATGCATGGCCATGGATTAAAACACTTTATTTCCTCAGTTTTCCCGTGATAACACCTTAATTTTAATTTGTTTTATCGAGATCACAAGTTATTTATGTCATTATCTCAAAATAACAAATGTTGTTTTCCCATGATAACGGGATCATTTTCTCGAGATCTCGAGATAACAAAACATTGTTTTCTCGAGATAATGACATAATTAATTCATAATCAAGATCACTTTGATTGTGCCGCAGATAAATCTGAAGCCTTGCTAAACGTCTTCTTAGATGACACACTGCGCCCTGTGTCAGGCCTTGATTGAAGAGAAATGTGATGCGATGAGCCATATGCTCCTGTTCATCTGACACTGCTACACAGAATGCAATGGTTCCTGCATTGATTTAGGCCTTATATAGCCTCGGCTACTATATCTCGTTATCTCGGTTTATTATTTCGAGATAATAACTAATAAATATAATAATATAACATTGACAGGGACCATTCTGCTGCATAATGAGTGCTTTTACATTTGCTACTTTAAGTATATTTTGCTGTTAAAATGCAAGGTTTTGAATGCAGGACTTTTACTTGTAGTGGAGTCTTTTTACATTCTTGTATTTTACTTAGTAAAGCACCTTTATACTCCTCATAAGATATGTAAAGGTAGTTTAAAGAACAGATCACCCCTCTCTCATATGAAATACAGTATTTGCTAAAACAAATACTCCACAAGAAGTTCATATAAAAAAATGGTCTGTTGATATAATACTGTTGTATAATTGTTGTATTGAATAGAATATTATAAATAGTCTGTAATTAATGGCTACAATGGCACAATCGGGCCACCATAGAATAAATAAATAAACAGAACAAGGTATTCAACATGATCACTAACAGCCAACATGACTGGACAGATAAAGAAATGAGTAGTACCAACAGAAACACAAACGACAACACAAAATCAAAAAGAAAAACACCACCATCCTTAAGAATAACCTCTTTTCTGCCCCCTAATAGTTTATACTGCCATGTCCCACAAACCCATATTAAAAAAGGATTTACATTATGTTGTCAAGGACAGAATCCTAGTTTTCACAACAAACACTTTGAGTTGTGCATCACACTACAGGTGCATTAATCAAGGCCAGTGGATCCCTAATTAGTGGAACAACTTTTATCAAAGAGAACTAGTAACAGATTCAAAGGTCTCACAGATGTCACTGAGGCCTCGGGGCGTAAGGAGGCTGGAAGGGGGATCTGGGACAGGGTCATGAGAGGCATGTGTCCTGATGGCTTTATTGTGGCAGTGAAAGGGGCTGTGTTTGGGGGACGGGGAGCGGCTCAGCTCTGGTCCGATGGTGGTGGCGGTGGGGGGACCGTTGGGGGGGACGCAACTAGTGGGGAGCAGAGATGGGAGAATGGGAAGTAGACAGCTGCACAGGGGTGAATAGGAGGTCCCTTTGTGTCCTGCCAACAAAAATCTGTGACCAATTATCTGTGTCTGTCTCTCAAGGGGGAATTCTTGAACACTTTGGGTGGGTGTATAGAGAGGATGCATCAGGGGCAGAGAGAGAGAGAGTTGGGGTGCACCGGTGGTGGTGGTGGGTGGTTGAGGAGTTGGGTGCTGCATTGGTTACTTTCAGATCTTGCCTTTTATTTTGGCCTGGAACTTTTTAGAGGGATTACAGGGAACCTATAGCTTTTCTATTTGTGTTTTAGGTTGCTAATGTACCAAACAAAAGCACATAATAGTCAGAAAAATGTTCTGCATTAAATTCAGTGCGTGCAGCCAAAGGTAGACCCAGTAAGAATATTATTTTGCATCTCCTGTGCGTCTATTTTAAGCACAGGAAAATAACAATTTGTCCCACAATTGCTGAATTACGCCTGCCTGTGCCTCAGCCCCACCCCACTGAGAGAGCTTCCTATTTGTGTGGTTAGATTTCCAGCTATGTGAAAAGTGTGTCCTACAGAGAGAAGGGGAAAGCGGTTGAGAGAAGGGAAGTTGGGCCCATGGATGGCTTGTAAGCCATGTGTTAGACATTAAAGGGCTAATTACAGTTTTAAAAGCCCCGTGTTTACCGCTGAGAAAAGCCTTGTTAGGTATATTTTACTGTCTCCCCTGAAATTATTCATCCTTGACAAGCTCAATTGACATTATCATAATTACAAATGTGATTGCTGCTTAATCGCTCCAACTGCTGTTTCACCGTTTTAAGTGTCTGCAGCGGAAGTCAATAATGCTCAACTGCTCCTCTCTGACCATTCATCAGAAAACAGGATGCAGGATACAGGATAGTTGTCTTCTTGTAATGGCACGCTTGAAAGGAAAACTAGCACAGTAGTTAACGCAGGTACTTGTACTGATGCCATTCATCATTTCTTGTTGACAGGAGAGAGGAATCAACACGAGCAGTAAAGAAGTGGTTGTCCTCTTGCTGTTGCCTTTGGAGTTAAATCTGAAATAGTGCTGCAGTGTGTTTGCAGGAAGAGGATAAAGGCATGTTGTGAACTCTGGCCTAGCCGGGTGTGTTATTGCATAGGTATAGAATAACTCCGCTGCCGCTGACCCTGCGGCCACCTCTCCTCTCCAATCCCACATGGTTGCCAATAGCGATGACTCCGGCTGATCTTCACCTGTCAAAGCAAAGCTCTGACTAAAGACTTGCAGCTTGAGGAGAGGGAAGCAAAACAAGAGGAGAAGAACAAACAAGCCAACAAGCGGCTTTGTGTGTGACTCAGATGGGATTTTTTTTTCTTCTTACATTTAGAGGGTTTGAAAACAGTACTGAGATTTGCTCGTGCTTATGAAAAGCTGAAAAAAAGGTTGATTCAGAATTATACTACTAGTCATCTAGGATTTCTCCTAAATTATATATTAGCTTACACAATTTCAACTCTGTTAATGTTAAACTCCTTAATATTTCAGCTGTGGTTGATTTGGCGACACCCGTGGTTACCATGGTAACAGTAAGCGCAGTTAAATGCTACAGGAAACACTTCTTGAGCAGCTAGTTTGTCAGAAATACAACAGAAAAGCAGCTGTATGTCTGTTTACAGTGAAAGTCAGACAAACTCACACTGTTTTAATAAAGAGGTCAGTCAGTAATAACTGCAACAGCAACCTGATTTCATGCTGCACACGTTACCTTGCTGACGAGGTGTGGAGCTCTTCATCTAACAGCTCACTGTGGCTGCTCCTTCTTGTTCCATTACTCCCTTGCAAAAATTAAAAATGACTGACTACCTTAAAAAGACCGTTGTCCATGATTAGCGCTAGCTGTGACAAACACATGCATTTCCTGGGACTGCTTCACAATAAAAGCCACCCAACGTTTCACCAGTTGAATGCTTTTAATGTGAACTAGCAGCTAGTGGAGAATGTTTAGATTAGCAGCAGTTACTTAATACAGCTCTGATACGGCCTTAGGAGGGTAAGCAGTGAACAGTTCCTGTGAATGCATGTGTGTGAAGGCAATTTGAGTCCAGCCTAGGAATGACGGACTCTGCTACTTACAATAAAAATGACTATATAGAGAGGTAATTAAAGAATGTAAATACTTTGAATGGCTATTGTTGACAAAATGCAGAGCATAAATAGAGTTGATTTTATGAAAATCTTAAGTATTACAACTTTAAGCTGTTATGTCTTTATGTGAATTAAACCAGAGGTCTTAACTTAGTCCTTCAGTGCCTTCAGCAATTTGAAAAGAAGAGAAATCCCAATCAATCAATCGGCAGGCAGCAGGAGGCTGGGATTGTTTTGCATTTCTTCAGTTTGTTTCTTCCTGGGATTTTTCTTCTCTTGACAGGAGGTGCCGCGAGCATACCAACAGTTGAAAGAGGAGTCACATTCTTTCAGCACAGATTCCTCCATCCCTCCTTTGTTCAAAGTTTGTGTTTGTTTGAGGGGCTTTCCTCACCTTGAACTCTTTCTGTAGATAAGTAGACTTAACCAACCACAGACTGGGTGAGGCTCAGAAACTGCCACCTTATTGGCCTCTCTGGCACAAAACGGAACACTTGAGATTTGATTTATATTATCAGAGAAAGTCTCACTGTTACCGAGTTACAGATGAGTGGCAGGAGTCACTTGTTTCAATTCGTTTACGGTATGTGGTCACATTCTGTTGTCATAATGTCAGGCCAGTGTTAGCACGTGGGCTATTTTATTGGCTTTTCACAATTACCCGTGTCATGTGGTTTCTGTCAGAGTGAAAGTACAATGAAAACGTTCCGTGTTTATAGTAGGAACAATTCTCAGGAAACTTGATTGAAGTTGTCTGGCTTAAAGAGAGAAGCCTCCTTGTAAAAAGCCACTAAGTCCTCAGTTCTGCTTGACTAGCGTCCAGCCCCCCTAACTCTCGGAAAGATGGGAGTCAAACATTCCAGCCTGCGGATCCCCCTCCTTGGCAATCTCTTTAGAATTAAAAGACAAATTTGGCCCCAGATACTTTCCCTGGGAGTTCTATTTGTCTTGTATCAGGGTTAAGAAAATAACCTCATGTCTTTACCTCAGCATTGGTCGGGGTCAGGGGAGGGTGGGGGCTGGGACTGGAGGACGTGAATTCATCCACAGGTCATTGTTACAGTAGAAAACAGCATGGGGATGGTCACAATGGAGCTGTAGGGCGACCAGACTCTCTTCTTCTCCTCTGTGGGTTTGTTCACAGCGAGAGATCTGCAGACGGCCCTTTTTCTACAAAGCTGTGGGGGTGAATGTGGAAATTGAGGCTACCTGTTGCATGAAACAGCTCAGGCATTATGCATGCTGCCGGCCCGCCACCCTCAGGGGAAGGAGAGTGCAGGCTGCTGATGGAGACTTGGCTGTGGAGCCTGAAAGCACATCTGGTACACGTTGTGGGCTTTTTTACTTTTTTTTTCTTAAAAGTGCAGATGGTCTTGAATCGTTTTTAAAAAAAATATCTCCATTCTACAAAAAAAATTATACAGAAAAATAGAACCTAGGGGAATTTTTCACTTTCCCTTTGGGGATTTATTCTTGCTGGTTCAGTTCCTAAACTGTTCATGGACACGGAGAACCTGCACGAAAGAAACCAACAGAGAACAGAGATACAGCTGCAGAGCTACTAATGTCTGTAGAATAAAAACCTGTTGAAGGAACAGAACCACATTCAACCAGTTGTTCTCTAAAGAGGTTATGTAATGAGACCCAAACAGGTGATGTATGCATGGGCAGCAGCACTGAGCTGCGGCCGGGCTCCTGTTGATGTTGGCCATGTTCTTCAGGATCTGTCTGCAGGAACGGATCTGAGCCTGTTTTCAGGCCTTCTTCACTCTTTCCCATTCTCTTTAGTCACTCCACAGCTGAAAGCTATATTGTGCTCTTCCTATCCACATGTCTAATATGACAGGCTTGAAACAAACAACTGTAAAAACACATTATAAACTAATAAGAGCATACAATTAAGATCTGTGAAAGAAATTCGGTGACAAGAAGCAGAGCACAGAGGCTGTGACTTACTCGCCTCTGCATTAGCCCACACCACATGGACCTTTTCTGACAGTGCCCAGCGTCTGTTGACTCACCAAGGTGCACCTTGCCAGCTATTCATACCTTCCTCCCACTCTCATTTTATTTCTCCAGCAAATCAGCCAGTTAGCCAGCTAACCAGCTGGGAAATTCAAGACTAAAACAAGAGGTTTGACTTCACTACACCAAAACTACATCTCTATGACTTCTCCTACTGATAAAAACCACATCGAGTATTTGAATCATGTCAGGAGTATGCTTCAGAGGACAACAAACTTCTTCAAAAGAGGATATACCTTCTCTGCCACATCAGTTATGTCTTCTAAAACATATTGCAGCTGTGTTATTAATCATATTTACACCGTTAGTAACCGTTGTGACCTTGTACTCACAAAAGAAATTGCTTGGATCTGGGAATGTGGCCATCGCTACAAAGGAGTCCAACAGATCAAGACACACGAGCATTCAGTTGTCCAAAGGATCAGACAGGTCGCAAACAAGCCAGATTATCTAACCCACCTTATTTGGAGGTGAAATAGACATTGAGCACACCCGAAACGTCAGTAATAATCTCTCACTGCACAGAAAAATTGTGTGCGTTCACAACCCAAGTATGGCAGGTCAAAGTTGAACCAGAAAGTCAGTCTGTAAACAGAAATGAATGTTTGTGATTGTTTGGGTAATAATTTTAGCCTTGGCCTTTGCTGTCTCTTAAATACTGTAAATTGTATACCTCTAACCCTAACCTGTATGTAGTCAAACACTAAACATTGTCTCCAGCCACATATCACTACCAAGAGCTGAGGGCTCCATGTAACAGTCACAGTGAAGTTTTCTCTGAATTATTATTATTTCCTATAAAAAACCTGAATCGCTTTCAGACAGGACCATTAAAACCAACATATTATGTTACATAATTAAATACATTCCCATTCTACAAAAGTGTTTTGGTTCAAAATTCAGTCACATAGATATTGCCAAATACACAAAAGCAAACATCAAACAGTAAATTATAGTCTTTGTTTGTGACCCAACTCTGAGCCCATCTCTGCACACAGCTCATGGAAAAACAAAGTGCTGTGCTGTTCCAGAGTGGACAGACTGTCTACAGACGTCTGTTCCAGTGGTGAAGGCCATGATGATGATGATGATGATGATGATGATAGTCATGCAGACGAGAGGTTTGTACATCCATGCCCCTGGAGAACCATCGAGGAGCAAAGATGGGCTCTCCCCCACCGCTCCGGCCCCAGACTGAAGCCCCTGTCTGGAATGCAATCTGCCTGCCATCTGCAGGCCTCCACAGCTCTGTTTGATATTCAAACAAACACCTGTCAAAAGTCCATGTCTCATCTCACACAGCTCTTGGAAATTGGCAAAAATCTCAACTTCTTCCTCGCACCAAAAACAGAGGGGAAGAGGGGCAAATGTGGGTTTTATTCCAACCATCTGTGCATGTGTTAAATATAGATTTTTATGGAAGGCTCAAAGGACTAGTTCTACTTTCCACTAAAATGTCAAAGAATAATAGCCCAGTCAAGGTGCTGCATTCAGTGAGGTGTTTGCACAATAAATTATTTCAAATTCAATTTGGTTTTTTCTTCTTAACATCAGCTGGAACTGCTGATTGAACGGTGGGTGTGCAGTCACGGTGTAATGATGCCAAGAGCTTTGGAGGATGTTCTCAGATGGAGGAATAGTCATGGAGCCTTTGTACAAAATCTATCCATGTCCCCCTTTTCCTCCTCCTACTCTCTGCTGTTTTCCACATCTCTCTTTCTCTCTCTGTTTCTCCCTCACTCATATTGAGATGAAGGGTCTGCTGTAGGATGACGGGGTGCTGCTTGGCAGCCATCCAGGCCCCACATCTGCCTGACTGCTGTTCTTCTCTTTCTTTTCCACCAACAGCCCCCAACAGTATTGGTTCAGTTGTCAGCCCTTTTCAGGGTCTGTCTCAAGGTCTGCAGATGTGTTTCTCAGAGCAGCTATGATGGACTCTTGCAGAGATCTCTAGTGTGAGTGACTAATGGCGCGGAGACATCTCTGAAGGCATTGAGGAATGGATTTATCCAGTGTCATTTATCACACTGCCTGTCAGTGCCAATATAAATGCCTGATGGAAAGCACACACTCGCCTTTGAAACCGACTCAGTTGCTCCACAAAACTGGGGAAATATGCAGCGAATCATGAGATAAAGTATGCATACAACATTTGGGAGACAAAGATATGTATCCATTTTAAAATTGGAAATAAATTCAGATTGCAGGAACAGATTAAAGCATGGAAAGTGCACGTTCCTGAGAAGAAAACACCACAAGTTCACGGCGAGTATGAAGAATACTTATTTTGGTCCAAGACATAAACACTTTTAGACAAGAATACGACAGCTTCAAGGCCACCTGGTTTTCCCATGTCAGTAACTGTGGCCCAT
Source organism: Macquaria ambigua (assembly GCA_008360985.2). Lineage (NCBI taxonomy): Eukaryota > Metazoa > Chordata > Actinopteri > Centrarchiformes > Percichthyidae > Macquaria > Macquaria ambigua. The sequence continues at coordinate 161,433 of VMKM01000510.1, forward strand.
ACAGACCATCTGTGGAGGCCGTATAACTTTAGCTCTCCTCATCTTTTCTCTTAGAAGGATTTTATGGCGTGCGTCTTGCATCTGCCATCAGTGAGGTTTAGAAAGCTCCTCTCTCCAGTGTGTCATCTCAGCAGCCATCCTACTATGAGGATAACCTTGAATTAGTCACTTACACATTTACATTTGTCATAAAGAGCAATGGAACGTAAAACAGCATCCATTATTCATCCACACTGAGACAAAAATAAAGGCTATTCAACCCTTTGAATTTACCTGTGTCTGTCAGTGAGAAGATGTGGTGGTGCGTTGATAGACAGGCACTGCATGTTCTTGTGAGATCAGAGTTACTGGATGTATGAATCTGGGAGAAGGAACCTTGTGTCCAGATGCCAGAAAGGAGACTTTTTTTTTTCTTTTTGTGAGTGGAATTATAAAATGTTGCAAGACTCATCCAAAGAATAATGAAGCAGACAAGAAGCACAGCCGAGTGCATTTTTGGGACAATAAACCAAGCGCCGAGTTTTATGTAAAGATGTTCGAACTGGTGAGGGGGAGAGAGACACAGAGAGGGAGAGAAAGGTAAAAAGGAACAAGGAACTGACAATTAGGGACAACTAATCACCAAGTGTGTAGCCAAGCGCATCCCCCCACGCTGGTGCCAGCGCTTGCACTGTGCTTGAACCTGTGCTGAATGCCAACGGCAGATAATTATAAACCCGCAGGGCAGGCCTCCTCTATGCAGAGGGAGGGATGGAGCCTCAGCCAAGCCTGAACTCCTGACCTTCTTCACACACCAAGCGTCTGTTGTGGGCTTCGGGAGGTGCAAGATGGGTCACAGCAAGCCGTGAGGCAACTGGGAGAGAGGGGTGGTAGAGGGCCAGGGGGGAGCGGGTAGAAGGATGGGGGGATGGGTGAGGGATACAGAGCAGGGAGGGTGAGGTGGGGGATGCAGGGATTTGAGGGAGGAGGTGCTCACTGGAGGGTCACTTTTTTGTTGGCATTCTTTGGTGAGTGCTCCCGACCAATCAGAGAGGAGAAGAGACCACTTGACAAATCAGAGTGAAACCCTCAGTGAGAGAAATCCCTTTTGTTATGCCTGTTTGGTTATCTCCTCTCACTTTATCAGCATTCATTAGGAGGGGAAACGTGGTCTGTTCAATTCCTTTGTATACAAAGAGAAGCCTTTGTTTGAGCTTGGTCATCTTTTAAAGTTTTCTTAACTTATCAGATTGTCGCAAATTATCAACAGGTAATTATTTAAATCCTTTGATTCTTAATAGCTGTAAATTCATGATCTTGTGCCACTAAACAATTAAGAGATCAAGTTTACAGACTGTTAGCAGAATATTTTAATCGCAGTATTAGGGAAGTAACAGCCCAGCTCCGTCAAAGATGCCTTAAAACAACTTCAAAGCCTCCACACCCACAAGTTACATCTTTTGTGTTTCACACGGAGCAGAAATTAGCAATAACTGAATTTCAAATTGTGATTGTGATTACTGAAAAAAACGAATCCCATTATTGTTATGTGTTAAAAAGCAATGCCTTACAGCCCAACACTGTGTAGCTGTAATGTTAAAGAAGAATGTTAAATAACATGTTATTGTACTGCTCATTTGTCAGTGTGTAACCAATGATGAAATACAGACAATAGTAGCAATAGATAGTTTGTAATGTGGCGTAACAACATGGATCAAACCAACAACCCAAGTGAACTCCTTTTTTAATCTTTTTTTTCCAATTCTTGATTTCTTTTATATACACGTAGTTTTGATTTGTCAGGTGTTTATCCACTTTTATCTGTTTATTTATGTGTTTGAATTTCTTCTGCAGTTTACGTCACTGTTTGACGTTGACAGGACAATCCTTCCATTATGTTCTTGTCATTTACCCCTAGTCCAAATATGAAAAATTCTGAATAAAAATAAAATAGCAGCAAAGTCAATGTCACTGTGACGCACAAGAAAAAAACACGGAGAAAACACTCCAAATAAAAAAAAGGTGGGGAAAAAAATCTCATCTAGAGTCCCAATCTTCATTTTCCCGTCTTCTCTGTGAAGTCAGAAATGTCGGCGGACCACCTCGGCTCATCTGGCCTCCTGCTCTCATCATGAAGATCTCTCTCGCTTTGCACTTTGCCAATTTCCCATGATTGAATGTAATTGGGACCAGATAACCCCCTCTCTCTCTTTCTCTCTCTCTCTCTCTCTCTCTCTCTCTCCTCAGCAGTCTTTGATCACTTCTGACCTGGCTCCAGCTCAACTCTGACACACAGGCAACCATTTCTTGGGTGGTTTGTGATTGCTCACAGACAGACAGCGAGATATATTGAGTATTGATGTGTGAGCCTCACAACAATCCAACCTTCTGCAGTGATTGTTACAACTTTATTCTCTGGGAGTTTGTGCAACACGCCGTCTTACCGGCATACATGCGTCTGTGCAATAGAATAGTGTGAGATATTTGTGTGGAGTTGTTTATGCATGTGTGCGTGCATTTCATGAGTGATTGTCTTGAGGGAATAGAACAAGATGTGCGCAAAGATTCCCAAATTCGATTCAGGAGATTTGTAAATCCTGTGCAAATTACTGTTGCCTCTTTCTTTTCTCCCCGCCGTACTCCTCTTTGAAACTCGTCTTCTGAGGCAATCACTCCCAGATGGAGAATATTAGATGTAATCACTTCCATTTGCCGGCTCTTCTACTCTCACTGCGAGGTGACATGCAGTCTCCCTCTGACATCTCCTCACAATGGACAATTACTGAGCACTCATCAATCACTTTCAGCCAAGAACTTTGACACCCAAAATCTGGTAGAAATCATCTCATTTGATAACCTAGAGAACTCAGATCTGCTTATGTGTATGATAGGTTCATATTCTCTCCATTGTGTGTGAGTGCCCCTATCAGTGCTATTCTGTGCGGCATTTCAAAACTGTCAAGTGCACTCAGTATAACTTTCATAAGCCCTTTACTTATAGTGTAGAGCACATACATACTGGAAGAGTTGCTTTTGATCTACCGTTTGATACAAACATTGTGTCAAGGGCATCGGCTCAGCTTTAACGATAGCCGTGCGCTTACAGCCATTCTGCTGAAGAGAAACTGTCTTTCAGTCTGCCAAATGGAAAAGCTGAAAATCACAGATGAGGGAGGCTGACGTGTGTCCACCTCTCTACCTTCAGACCTTATACATTTTTTTATCCATCTACCTACATGTCAAAACCTCTTCTTCTGTCCTACTTTTTAATACATTCCTCTTCCTCCCTGTTCTTCTCCCCTCTTGCCCAACCACCAACCACCAACCTCCCTCCTCTCCCGCCCAACCTCACCTCCTACCATCCCTCTCTCTATCTCTCTCTCTCTCCCACCCTCTCTTCCCTCTATCCTTCAAGCTTTTCCACGGCTGACCTGCAGTTCACCCCTACCTCCACACCATCCCAAACCACAGACAGAGGGTGAGTTACAGCCCGAGATCCAATGTGGTGCAGAGCGGTCCTGGATCCTGAGCCAGATTTGGGTCCCGCAGGGCTTATTCGGCCCCCGTGGCCGGTCTGCTCTGTTCTGCTCAGCGCTGATGGGGTCACACAGACTCCAGACATGCACACACCGCTCACATCATGGCCCCATGGAAGGAAATTCCTATGGGTTTGGGAGGAATAAAGGATGCAAGATTGAGGGAAAAAAGAGAAGAATGTTGAAATGAAGGAAAGAGGAAATCCTGTTTCACTGAGAGAGACCTGCAACTGCACTTAGGTCAAAGTGACTCCTCTCACATGTGTCCGTTCCTGAGAAAGAAGCAGAGTGAATTTTGACATTAATCTAATTCTAGGCACGTGCTCCTTTCTGTTTTTCTCACGACCCTCATTTGACACAGCCACATCACTGACCTTTGGATCTGTCATTTGGCAAGCAGAAATTATAGTTCATGTGAATCAGATGTTACAGAGAGGAGACCGAGTGCTCCTTCACTGCCTGGCAGTTCAGCCAGAGGAGGAGCACCTGTTTCCAAATAAATCTTCAGATAAAAATGATATACTGTACCTCGATCATACGTCTGGAAATGTGGAAATCTGATTCCTTGCGCATGCATACTGTTTTTTTATCTATTGCCCCAAGTTATACGTTCCCATTTTGCACTCCCCTTATCTTAAGTAAATCCCAGAATTCAGGATTTAAAGCAGAGACCAGAGTCACATGTCTCTCCAGCCGCCTTCATCCCAGAGAGACTTCAGAGCATTTTGACCCCAGGGTCCCAGGGTTGAGGTGGAGGCCCAGCCAGCCCTCACTGGTGGAACCATGAACCGTGTCAGGTCATGTCAGCTCTCTGCTCAGCTCCCCTTACTTGAATGTAAATAAAGCCAGTCTGGCTTGGTTCCACACCACCAGTACCACTCACCCTCTTTTGTAGGGCCAACAGATGACATCCTAATAACAGGAAGGCGTTCACTGTAAAGCTCTTGTTCATCTTCTGGGAAATAGTAAAGTAGGGTAATTAATATCCTAAGCTATGCAACCTTTGCTAAACAGCTGCTAGTGCTGCTAGTGATAATTATGTGATCATGGTAAAAATTCTACAGCAGTAGCACAAATAGTCATAAGCATATCACAAGTGTGCTAATGCTAGTGACTTAGTCAGTTACACAGCAATATCTAGCTTAAGTTTGCTAACATTATCCACCATAAGCTAATGGTCATACCAGACAAAGAAAAAGGCTGTAGCAGCAAAACCCCTAAGAGTATTGAATAGAGCAACTGTTTGTTTTATTGCTTATAGATTCAACTTTTCATTTGTAAGTGCAGGAGCGTGTTATGTCTTCTTTCAAAAGTTACATACCCTTGTTAATGTAGCCTGAACCTCGAATTGCAAACAAGGTCAATTTTGAGTCTTTCTATTTTTTATTCAATGGAGGTTTTATATTTGTAAAACTTTCCTGAAGCCGAGAAAAGCGATTTAAAAAACCTCGACGTCATCATTATGTAAAGTCTATGGGCTGAGCGAGAACTCACGGGCGGGGCCAGTGGGAGAAACACTACTGCGCATACCCCGGAAGGAAACCCAGAAGCTAAAAATGTTTTTGGCGTATGCGCCAGGCGAGCAATTCTTATTGGACTGAATAGGCGCCATCTTTGGGTCCGGTATCCAGTTCTTATAATACACATATGCTCCACATTCCCAGATTTTTTTCATTTTCAAACTCAGCCCCAACCGATGCTGACTCAAGTGACACTTGAGGCAATTTATCAAACTTTGCGCAGCCCCCTCTGGAGTCACAAATGGAGCCACAGATTTTTTCACATATGCAGTAGAATTCCCCAAGACCTATAAACAGACTTAGATCCTCTACATGCAAGTTATTTAGTGTGTTGTTTTCTAACTATATTGTGATCTAGCAGGATCCATGAGGCCTTTTCTCGACATAAGCAAAATCCAATTCAAGCTTTGCTCCATTCCCAAGAATAACCCATTTCAACTGGGCATCTCAGCCCCAAAGTAAAGAAAGAGCGGAGAGACCTGGTCCCAAGAGGTCATAAATTGTCGAGGCAGACCCAGTTCGCTCAGGGAATTTTGCAGGCAGAAGCTCCCTTAAAGAGTCTAGTGGTCTCTGTTTCTCCCAGAGTTTAACCCTCTCACCTCTTCTCATTGGCCGCTCTTTTATTCAGTAGGCTGATTTATTGGAGTTCACAAGGGAGAAAAACAAGCATAGCACAGCCCTCAGCCCTGCCTGTGATAAATGACCCACGCTGCTATCTTCATCTCAAGTGGGACCTACAGTTCCAATGGGTGAGAAATGGTATGTGTGTGTGCACGTGTGTGTGTGTGTGTGTGTTCAGTTGTGTGTTACCTCTGGTCATGTTTGCATTATTTTTTTTTTGCATACAATGTGCTGATGATAGGGTGAGAAATAGCAAACAAAGCCTAAAGGGAGAACTCATATAAATGTCTTCTTTAGTGATAGAAATAGAAAGAGTGAATGATCATTTTATGCTTGTAAAAAAGGAAACAAAAGTATGATCAACACATGATACAAATATTTTGATATAAATCTTTTCACTGTCTTTAACAACCCCCCATCCGTGGTCATGCCCCTGGCTGCCCCAATGCAACACAGCCCCTCTTCTCCCCAAATGAAATTCTTTGGAAAGTCATTTTATATCACCCTTTGACTGTGCATTGAACTGTAAAACCACCCCATTGGAAACAAAATAAAAGGATAGGAGAGGGAGAGAAGGGGGGATGGGGCAAGGAGGAGAATTATAATTCTTTGCAGGCCTTTGGTATTAACCCAAACACCAGAGCTGTCAGCAGTTCAGAGAGGGAGGTGCGAGGGGCAAACATTCAGTGTTAATTGGCACTTTGTAAGCTCTGAGCCTTCCTTTTGTGAGGGAAGTGGAAGAGAGAGTGAGTGAGCAAGAGGGGGGAGGAGGAGTGGTCAGCAGAGGGGGGTGAGAGAGAGAGAGAGAGAGAGAGAGAGAGCTCTTGTTCTTGTAGGTTTGTTGGGCCTTGTTGAGGGTGTTTACGGTTCACTTCTTATCCTTTGTTAATTGGGCTTTCTCTCCCCCAATGAAAAAAAAAAAGAAGAATTCATGTAACCCCCAGCCTGCCACCCATGCTCCCTGTGACTCTCCCCACCAGCCGGATCAGCGAGAGAGGGATAAATGACAAGAACATAATGAAAGGATTGTCCTGCGAACGTCATTAAACTCATACATACACTCAAATCTCTGTATATGACTCCTTATTTAATCATTTCAGATGCAACTGAAATGGTTTGGTTGTGTTAGCTAGTGCTTTATATTATATATATGCTTTATATTTTGCATTTGCAAAAACTTGTGCACATAAACTCGAATTGTTCCTTTTTTTGACGTTGGTTTGGGAAACTAACAGCTGTTCATTGGACTGAATTTTTCTTTCTTGTTTCTCCAGGTGCCAAATTATCAAAAGCGAAATCAGCAGCAAACATTTTATGGGTTAAAAGTGTATTTCTGCTAACATGAGGCCATTCTGATGCCCTCTGTGTTAATGATGATACAGAAGAGCAGGGATAGAGCAAAGTCAGACCATTAGGTACAGGATGTAAAAACACCCCGTCTCTCCTCTTTGTGGATCCTCTCCTTCCGCCGATGTGTTTGGAGTTATCTGAAATAATTAAGGAAGAAGAGACTGGCAGACAGCGAGAGAGAGAGAGAGAGAGAGAGATGGGAGGGCACCTGTCTTTGAAAGAGAGAGGGGAAGAGGGGGTTGTTGTTGGCATGAGGCTGGTGCACTCTGCTTCACAGCACCTCTGGCCTCTTTCTGTCTTTCCCTCTCTCTCCCACTGACTGATGTAAATAATAATAGTGCCAGTACTGAAAGGACACAGGTGTCAACCATTGTGCTGCACTGAATGGACCTGGGGGAAGGAGGTCAGGGGTCACAGGGCCACCTCAGCCACCTCTCACACCCACAGTTTTTATTCACACTGACGCTCCCTTTCATAGCCCCCCCCCCCCCCCCCCGTCTCTCTCGCTCACTATCTCCTTTTGTTATCATAGCTCAATGCTTTGTGAAAACTTTTTCAGAGGTCATGCACAAGCTCAGTATTCAGGAAGATTAACATTCTTCTCAAAATTAATCGGCTCACACCACTACGTAGATCAATGGCTGGTTTCAACCTGAAGAGCCAATAAATGAAGAAAATTAGATTTTAGATCATATTTATTCCACAGGTAATTTGTTAAATATTCATGGGCTTCTTCTGTCAATAGCCCACAAGTCTTGCCTACTAGGGCTAACCTACTTGCATTATACAGTACATGTTCATATATTTGTTTTATGCAGCAGCATTATGTTACAAGCTATTACAGTTCACCCACATACATGCTTCACTGCTATGTTGCAACTCAGTAAGTACTGTAGTTTCAAAATAAATCACATTTCCGAACTGATACGGTACACACATACAGTGTGTTGTGACATTTTGGGAAATATGCCTATTCCCTTTCTTGCCAAGTTAGATAAGAAGATTGATACCACTCTCACATCTGTCATTTAAATATGTAGCTGGAAACAGCAGCCGGTTAAGTTAGGTTAGCTTAGCCTAAAGACTGGAAGCAGGGGTAAACTGCTAGCTTGGCTCCGTCCAAAGGAAACAAAGTCTGTCTACCAGCACCTCCAAAGCTCATTAACATGTTGTTTAATTCATACAAAAACTGAAGTATAAGAAAGTTAATTTGTCATTTTAGGAGGGGCTATGTGCTGGATATTTCTTAGCTGGGATCAGTTGCCAGGCAACCAGTGGACACTCATGGAAGTTACTGGTCTTTATGCTATGCTAGGCTAACCGGCTGCTGCTTCCAGCTACATATTTAGGCTACTGTACAGATATGAGAGTGGTATCAATCTTCTTTTGGTAAGAAAGCGAATAAGCGTATTAACAAAATGTTGAACTATTTCTTTAATGACCAATTTTTACAAGATAATTTTATGAATGTATTTGACTTAAAATAGTTGAGTGACCAATAAAATTACAGTGCGTTTTTAAAATTACAGTAATTATATATTATTTGTGTGTGAAGTTCCTTTCAAGTAATTACTTTCAATTGCTCCTTTCATCATTTTCCAGGAGTACTGTCTCCCTGTGTCACATTGTGGGCTTACACCAACATAATACATCTGTGTGTTACCTCTTGGTCATGGTTTAGTCTGCCTTCTCTACATCCACCTTCACACAGAAAGCTCCTGAGTCCCATTCTCACCAGCTGGTCACCCATTCCCAAGTCGGTGGGTGATAAATGTCACACAGACACATAATACACACACAGTGTTACAGTGAACATGCATGACGCGATGCATGGTGTGTGTGCACCAAGGCCGCTCTTTCTGTAGTGCTCAAGGTAACTGATGGATGAAGCTGGACAGAGATTTGTGGAGCAGTGTCCTTTGTGCTCAAAGAAGCAGGACAAGAAAGAATCATAAATTGGGACTGGTGCATGATGGTTGAGGTGCACTCTGCTATTGTCATGGATAGGTGACTATTTATGGTCTGAAACATGACATTTCTGCTGCATCAGCAAACGTGCAAATATAAAAGCGAGGACACACTGTACGCTATCTGGAAAAGGTTATAGACTTATTTTACATTTCATTTGATTTTACTACTGTAGCACATATACAGATTGTCTTTCTTTATCTGTCGACATAGAGATTTAATAATGTGCCGTATCATGGATATTAAAGCAGAATTCCACCTCCATTACAAACCTCTGTAGGTAAGAGTCCAATTGGCCAATCAGTCCGCCACCTTTCAAGTTTTATGTGTAGTCAGTAAAGCAGCCAGCCTCAGCTTTGGTCTTGGCCTTGGCTGTTTGCAGTCATAATGAAAATGTTTGATCTTGATATAGAGTGCCCAGCTTAAAACCCTGCGGGAAAACCTCCATGATACTGAACCAGCAGGATAGCGATTATGTAAGTGCAGTGTAGTTTAATTTACAGCATGTACTGCAGTGGATAATAAGTGAGAAAGACAAAATAAATACATCCATGGACGCATCAAGGTTTCAATGTTTGATACTATATTTTGTGTGTGTTACAGTGAGTGTTGTGGGTGGATGCTCCTCAGCCTATACGATCCACGCTTGGTGGAGATGGAGATGCTAGAGAAGGGTGAGAGGATTTATTACCTAGCATTAGGAACACTAATCTGTTGCAGGTGTTTCTGGCTGTTCTCCCAGGCCATGCCTGCTCTCCTCCCCAGGAGGCCCCACCATGTTTGTGTGTGTGTGACAGATAGAGAGACAGAAGGAGCGAGAGGAAGGGAGAGAGTTCTTTCCACGGCATCTGCAGGGAGATTATACTATATTATCTCCGCAATCCTCTCAAATCATCAAGAGTGTCAAGATAAGGACAAAGAGAACATGTATTCCAATGACGTCTCCCCATCTGTCATATCAATCGAAAGGCCACAAGAAAACAGCAAAGTGCAAGAGAACGATACAAACTTTTATATTACAGATTCAAGGCCACCTCTTCTTGCTCTTGGAGAGTCATTTCTATGCATCTTGGAGAAAGTGCTCTTCTTTTTGTTTCTCAACTTTTTCACTCTATTTTTTAGCGAGGCATTTGTTTTTGACAATGACAACTCACTATACAGTAGAAATCCACTCTATCAGCAGGGTACAACCTCTAGGGTGTATTACAATAAAGAAAAGACCACCAGGATGGATTGAGCCAACAGCTTCACAGGAAGCCTGCGGTGCTTTTGGGGGATGATGAACAAAGACACAAAGGAACCCGCTGAGAAAGTCCTGCTCTGTAGGAAGTCTGCAACGCCTACTGTGGCCAGCTTTGGAAAGAAGAAACTAAATGAAACAGAGAAGAATGGAGATGGGGAGGAATCCAGGGGTGGAGAAGAGTGAAGACAGGAAAAGAAACAGGGAGGGTGAGGATTGATATGGTGATGGAGGTTTAAAAAAAAAAAAAGAATCAGATGATTCAAACAGTGCACACAGAAAAAAGGACCCAGTTCTTTTTTCAACCAAAGACTTCAGTATTTAAGATAAAAATATTTCAAACCAAATTGCTACATCACCATCAAATGCGTGATGCTCTGATGTTAAAGACTTTTTAACAGATAATTGACTTCACTGGTTGCTGTAGACAGGATGAAGTAATCTTACTTCACTACTTTGGCACTACTGCCCTCATGTGGACGTTCAAAGTACTATGTCTTTCAGATTAATGCCTCTTCTTTTTCCAACAGGTTTAGTATTGAGCGTGTACTTGATTTATAGTAGTGTGTATGACTGAATGTTTAAATCACACAATTCATTTAAAAAAATCTCATTTTGAATGTTCAAAGATTGTTCCAATCAGTTTTAAGATACTTTTAAATTATAATGCCTTAGTTACCAGTAGTTGCAGAGTTTAGGTTAAATAGTTCTTTGTGCTGTGATATTTCTTTTTCTACCTCAATGAAACCGTTTATGGTGTGTTTTAAGACTTTATGCTCTGAAGAACATCTCAGGTTCGATTCCAGCCAGGTAGCCTTCATTCTCACCCGTTCTCTCCCCTTCTTTGTGGTCACAACTATCTATCAAATGAGGGCAAAAATACCCCCAAAACACTTTTTACAAGCAAGAGAAATACATTGTGATTGGGGGAAAATTTATTTTTATTTGTTTTCTTCTTTTACCACAGACTTGCAGTAATGTCAAAGGCTTGATGTTCCAACCACCACTGAATCTCAGTTGAAGAAGAAGATGTGTCCTCTGCTGTTCAGCAACTTCCTTTTCCTGACTCGTCTCTCAAGCAGCACGTTCTCCTACTGTGTACTCCCCCATGTGCTGTCTTCGGAGCAGTAAATCAGGTGTCTTTGTTGTTGTTGTTTATTTGCATCTAATGTCTATTGGTGCCTTAGCTTATGGGCCGTACTGACTGTACTGTGCAGATAGGAATTAACCCCTTTTTAATCTCTTTGAGGTAGGCTAAAAGGAAACAAACCCAAGTCATAAGCTTTTCTGCCCTGTGGACATTTTATAACTGGACCTCTCCCAAAAGCAAGAGGAGGAAAGGAGGACAAGGTTCAGTTTGTTATATATAGTAACCTGATGCATTTGGCTGTAAGGAAAATGATTTTCCAACTGCAAAGTTAAAGATTAGGGTAAAAAGTCTGGGTGTACTAGAATATTAAGGCTAAATTTGGGTGGTGGAATATATCTTTATAATAATATATATTACAGACAGGGCTGCCCACAGCATCATCATGCCCAGTGTGTATCAATAAATGATAAATTTGAAGTCAAAGCTCTAAACCAAATTATATCTCATGCATTGAATCTCAGACATGTATAATGGTACTACAGATGAATGTTTCTCATGGGTTGTAGTTGTAGGAGTTCTGGATGATATAGGCTGTGAGGGAAGGGAACCAGTCTTTGCTAAGACTCACAAGGTGGGTGAACCACGGGTAGAAGAGCTCGGACTGTCTTGTAGCTCCTGTAATGATGATGTTCAAGGCTGCATCTGTGGCAGGGTAGGCTGGTACATTGGTGATTCCCCTAGGATACAGAAAAATACTGCTTGTAACCACTGAGGACAGCGGCAGTAAACAATATGCTGAATAAGTTGCAGCATGTCAATATAAGAGTATCAGTGACTCTTATCAGTGATCACTGCTGTAGCTGTGAGACACTTTGCGTTTGGACTTTGGTTAATAACCCTCACTGTATACTTGACTAACCTGACTTTCTCCATAGCTGCTTCAGTGTCAATGAGCCCCAGTGTACATATAGAGATGGACACATTGCTCTTCTTCATAGCCAGCTCATGCTCAAGGGCCCCGAAGAAACCATTCAAGGCACATTTTGTTGAGGTATACGGTGCCACGAAGGGACTGGGCATTTTACCTGTGAAGCATCAATAACTATTAGGGGTTTTCCAACACAATTTTGTCAGATGTAAAACATAAGAATCAATTGTGGCCTTTATTTGGCCTCATTGAAAATCGTTAGTACTCACAGATTTGATCTTAGCTAGTGCATAGGTACAAATTAAGAACTTTTTAGGATCCATCAGTATACGTAAGAATAAAATTTACATGTGGTCGGGACTACTTATAAACTCATCTGATAAACTCAAATCCTTACTGTGACGTATGACGCATTCTAGGTCATGAAATAGCAAATAAATCACAACTGAGAGGAAAATAAAGTATATAAAATATTTCAATAGATTTAGCATTCCAGTATTTTTCAGCATTTAACAAAACAATCTCAACTTGAGATCTATTTAGCAGCTGCTCTGGAGCTTTCGATAATAGCACATGATCTTCTTCAGCAGATGGAGTTTTAGACTAGACCTTAAAGCGTTCTGTCATTTTTTTCTAAGGTCTTGTAAGAAACTCCACTATAAGTGGCCAGAAAAAAAATGGAAATTTGAACATCTAGAATTCCATGACTGACGATGAAGATCACGTGAAACAATTGAAAGCTACTAAATAGACCTTGAGGTAAGATTGTTTTGTCAACTGCTGCATCCAAGGTCAAAAACTGACTTGGAAACTTAACAGTTTTCATTATGTTGGTCATATATGGTTTGGTCTAACAAAGTATTCTTTATTTTCATTTTTCTTTTCCTGGGAAAGCACTTTGTAACTTTGTTGTGAAAAACTGCGATACAAAGGAAGTTTATAATATATAGTTATTATTAGTAATATTATTTTAAAAAACCCTGAAATATAATGAGGCCAAACTATTATTTGTAATTAAGGCGTGAAAGTAATAATGTTTCATAGTTTGCTGTCATCAACATGTGTATGAAAATGATGTGGTAAACCTACCTAAAAGTGATGAAACAATCACCAGTGATCCTTTACTTTGCTCAAGGGAGGCCAAAGCTTTCCAAGCCATCTGAATATAGCTGAAGAAATTGACCTTTGGAAAGTACACACACACAGACACACACACACACACAAATCAGCGCATTCCCCTTATTTCATGTGCTGATAGACCATCAAAACGCTGCACTACCTTCATCAGCCACCTGGTGTGCTCCACATCACCCTCCCACATGCTGAAGGGGCTCGGGCCAATGTGGTTGAGAACCAGGTAATCCAACCCTCCAAGCTTTTCCTGAGCAAAATCTACCACTTTGTCAGGGTCTGACTCACTGGCCATGTCTGCTGCTATGTAGAGAGCTTTCTGTGCTCCCAAACTCAGGCACTTCTCTGCCACCTGCAAAGATCATAAAGCACATCAAGTGCAGTTGCAGAGTTTAGAAAACACTTGTGGCTTGATGCGGGCACTTCAACCAATTGAAGAATGTTTGTAATTAACCTACAGCCAGATACAATGTTGTATTATGTCCTACTAAATTTCTATGAATATACGACATGATGGACACAGAACTCCTCAGGCAGTTGACAGAATTATTAGCACTTATTGGTTCATACATTTATTGGTTTGAGGTTTGAGTCAGTTTGCATGTTATCAAGTTCACTCACCTGCTGTAGAACTTTCTCCCTCCTTGCTGTAATTACTACCTGGGCTCCAAAGCGGGCATAGTGATACGCCATTTGTTCACCAATACCCGTACTGGCCCCAGTCACCAATACCCTGGCACCTCGGAGAGATTCTGTGAGACACATGAAACACACAAAAACAAAGACATACTCATACGTGCTGTAACCTCAGATACGTTGATGGAAATGAATAAACATTTACATTTGAGTGCCACTGATACAGCCTTTGAAATTTTGATAACGATACTGGTATTTTGCCTGGGCAGGTATTTGTGCCAACAGGTCTATGATATAAACTTGGTAAATATCAATTTGTATGTAGTCATTTATTAAAGTATTTCAGAAAGCTCACCTCAGATCTATAATACCTTCATCCCCATTTCCCCCTGAATCATGCCATAAAAAGATAAACCAGTCGAAGTCCTCCATATGTTGTTTCAGCATATTGAAACTTCTCAACTCTGACCCATTGCTCATTGGACTCATAGTGTACAAAACCTCTGACCCTGAGGTAGAAGGAGCTGTTACATACACCTTCAATCCTCTGTCCTGCTGTCATTGAGATTTCGGTAAGATACACGTTTTATAAATATTCTATTCCCTCCTTAAATATGGAGGCACATATCAGCACCTTTTTCTCCCTGCCTTCATAAATTCAGCTAAATGTGCAATCAACCACACTTTCTCCTCCTGTTATTTCCACGTGTACAAAGACATGTGAGTTAGAGTTTGCTGAGATTACAGGCAAAACTGCACTTCCAGGATAATGCACCTTTGTGTGTCTACAGATGCCGAGTGCATCTGAAACAAATCAAGTTTCATTCTCCAATTGTAAAATGCAGTCATATGAAATGTCAAAATATTATCTTTATTAAGCTGTAGTATCAGCTGTGGTAGTAGCTTCTAATAAGGTGACAATGTTGCAATTGTTGAAAACCCTACATTACATTTACACTACCCCATTGACTCAAACCATATAATTTCATTACTTGTGGAAACTCGACTGCACACTGCATCTCCACAACATGGATAAATGCTGTGTTCTCTCTCTGCTCGGGCCTCGGTCACAAGCATGTCAGATTATCACCAATTACTCGCTCAGTTTGTGCTTCCCTTCCTAAATTTCCCCAGGGAGACATTGAACTTCATCATCATCATTATTATACACAGCTATTTTATGCAATGCAGAGCCATGAGCATGTGCAGCATCCCATCTTCTAAACAGTCACATGATGAGTTGGTCCATATTCAAGTGTGGACCATGTAGTTGAGGCTGCACAGTCCAGATTATATGGTCCACATTGCAATGTGGAGCCTGTAGACCATGATGTGACGGGTGAGGTGATGGGGCATCATATCAAGACTGCTGATTAAAGATTCCTTATATTTTAGCATTTTGAATAATTTTATTAATGCGTTACGACAATTTAGTAAAAAAGAAACATGCCTGTTAAATATTACAATAACACAATACTCAGTTGTGGAACATTTCCTGTGCCACATTCCAGCAATATATCCGTACATTATTGATCTTGTGATATGGGATTTTGGTCATCAAAAGTTTATGTTTTATCAAATAATACTGAGCAAATATCATACCAAGATTCAGGAAAATCATTAGTACTTTGTCCGATTTCTGTCAGGTTGAACTGTCCTTTGTCTCACTGACACTTGCATACATTTGTCAGATTTAGCTGCAGATAACCCTGGGTTACATACAACAGATCCTTTTTGCAGCCTATAGCTTCCAGTAGTTCTTCAACCAATAAAACAATTTCAAGTTCAACGATATAGATACGTGGGAGGAGAATCACACATTTTTAAAAAAACATGAGAAACGTATTCTGCTGTGGATGATTTCGCATTTTGTGCGGCAAATTAAAATGATTCTCTTAGCTGGCCCCATGTGACGCTGCTCAGACAATATGACTCAAGCCCAGATTTTACAGATTTGCACATTTTTGCAATATTCTCACAACTGTTTATTCGAAAAGATAAATGCAAAACGCATTAAACAGACACATTCATGTTGCGTTACATAGGCAGCATGCATCCAAATTGTTCTTGAAGGGGGGAGAAGAAAACCCAGCCTTATCAAAATATACAAAATATGCAAGACAAAGACTTTCCAAGTCATGTCCAGTCAACTGAACTGAATACCAAAGGTGGACGCGAATCAAGGTGTAGACACACCTCAGAGATAATCAAGAAAAATGGGAGACATTTGAGCTCAGTTTCTGAATACTTATGTCAATGTTGTCAATGTCAAAGTTTTTTCTTCTTAATACATTTGCAAAAAACGTGTTTACAACTTTAGCAAAAGGACAAAAGGAAACATAACAACGTGTGAAAAAAGTGAAGGGATCTGAGTACTTTCTGAATGCACCGAAACTGTAGATAAGTAGGTTATAGGTTGAAGAGGTTAAGAGCTGAAATCACATTCACTTTGATCTTGCACTTGCGTCTCTCTTACCTGCATCAAACCTGGGTGCAGTCCACTTGACAGCTAGGAAAGCAACACATATACTAGCTAATAGGATTTTTGTAAAAGTTCGCATTTTATAAACGTGTTGGTAATTAATTTTAAGCGCTAAGTGTTTAAGAGTTAGCCCAGACTTTCACAATAGTTTTCAGATCTGCCTTGCACAGGAAACCAAATGCCATTTTTAATCCCTCCTCTCTCTTTATGTTGACATGTAACGTTATGAAGGGGGTGTGTTGTTCAGATAAGACGTTTATTGAACTCTAATCCGGCCTGACCAGCTTCTCAGATAGACATAATAAATATTTGTTTGGTATTTAAAAAAAACACTCAATTTAATCGACGGCTTCAAATTGAAATTGTGATTAAATAGCTATAAATGCAAATAAGTCGAGAAGAATGAATCTGCCGCTTTTAAATAACGTTAGCGCTAGCTTTTGAAAGGGCAACTTTATTGACACAACCCCTGTGCACAGGAATAAGGCAGGGTTGTCCTTCAGTGGAGCTATCCAGATAGCCTTCACTCCAGCTCATTGTTGGCGTAGTTGGAATAACAGTACATAAAAGGAAACGACACTGCTGTGGACCATGGCTGCAAGGATTTTGCCCGTTGTGAAGTTAGTATTTTTAATTTCACCCGCAATTCCCATTATGTTAATGCTGCTGTGGGTGCTAGCTGCTCGATTAGCCAGTTAGCTCCCTGAGGCTAAGTTAACTGTCAGTCTGCCAGAGAGCTTTCCACTTTTCCTCTCTAACCACTTTGCTTAGTGGTTCGATATTTAGTTAGTTGGCCCAATAACTCAGCAGTAAAATATTTTTATTCCATATATATATCCATTAGGTTTGTACATTGGCCTAATTTACCCGAATTTTCTTCGTTCGCTAACGTTAGCTAATGTTTTATAAATAGCAAACTAACGTTACTAAGTGATCATGTCTTTGCATCAAGGGACACTCTTAAGTGGTGTACTGTAGTAATAGCGACAAGTAATCGTGTTTTCAATCGGCTTGACATGTTTTTCACTGGATACAGGGGTGTGTAATCCTAGTTTATAGCCTGACTGCCTCTGTTCTTTTATTTTCAGACTGGCCACCAAGGTGACCATTGCAGGAGGAGCTCTCTACGTCGCTTATGACTCTGGTCTGTTGGGAAGCAGTGAGCAGGGCTCAGAGGCCCTGGGGAAAGCCAAGGCTGCGTTACCCCCCGCCATAGAGGAATGGATGAAGTACTTCGGCCTGGAGGTACAGATAAGATGCACTGCTTAAGCATAGTTCTGATCCAGGACGGCCCTGGATCTGGGCTAGTAGGCATGATAATGCAACACAAGGAAGGAAAATATGTCAAACAAACACATTTGTATTTATCTTTGTTTTAGAAATTGGCCTACAGAAGGCCAATATATCATTGCTGTAGACAACCCAGACAATGCTTTTGATGATTCATACAATACATGAATGAATGAGTTGAATTTTATTTAAGTGTCCTGCCATCTCATGGCCCATCCCACATGGTATTATAACACACCTTTACAAGATAGAAGTATTGCAGTTACAGTACAACAGTGAACAACTTCCAGCTGTTCTGGCCACACATCTGTGACTTAACAATAAAAAACAACAATAGTAATCATCCACCTCTTACTGATATAAGGTTTGCTTCCTGACTTCCCATGGATTCACTAATCAAGTTGCCAAATTGAAGTTTTCTTTTTCAAACAACCATTTCAGCAACTCACTTGTATCCTTTATGTCATTAAATAAAATATCCTGAAATTTCCAGTACAAAAGACAGTAAAAAACAAAATGATACGCATTCTCTATTTCTCCCTGATCACACACAGGACACAGGACAAATTCGACTTTCTTCTCCTAAAACAGCATACCGACCCATTTCAGTGTGAAGAGGCTAGAGGCAGTATACCTGCTCTATTCTGAGCACAAATAGACCTTTTTTTTTCATTGGCAGATTATAAAGAACACAATTTTCAGTAAAATAACCATTTTTTATTTGATAATAAGTACGCAGTTTTGGTTTAATCCAGATCTCATTAAGCCCAGCTGCGTCTTTTCAGAAATTACAATAAACAGTAGACAACTTATTTCATTTTGTGCTTCATATTCCTATTCTGGTGTAATTGTGGAGTAATATGACTATTCCCACTTTTCAGTGAAGCACCAACCTGTCAACCCTCAATCATTATTGCCACTGGCAGGCATGGCGCACTATTTAACTACATGATGTTGAGTAGTATCGCGGGTGAAGCGTGATCAGCCAATTATATCTTTAACATTTCAAACATTATCTCTTTGTACTGGTTGTGAAGTGATATAAGATTTTCTCCACAGGCTCAGCTTCCAACCATCCCTAAGATTGAATTCTCCCCTGTTCAGGCGTGGAACTCTGGTAAGAACTGAATGAAAAACTTTTACAAAATATTGTAGTGTCATGAATTTGTTTTTATGAGTGTGCCCAGATTTTAAATTGTGGTCATGCACTTCACTTGTCAGATGCAGTGATATTGTTAGCGTTTCATTGGGGCAGTAATCAATTTCAGCATCACTATTGTGACTCTGCAATTAGTATTTTTCTATTGGTTAACACTTTAAATGCTTTGTATGTTTTCTCTGTGTGTCAAACCCAAACCATTGATTTGTAT
Organism: Macquaria ambigua; assembly: GCA_008360985.2. Lineage (NCBI taxonomy): Eukaryota > Metazoa > Chordata > Actinopteri > Centrarchiformes > Percichthyidae > Macquaria > Macquaria ambigua. The sequence continues at coordinate 180,574 of VMKM01000510.1, forward strand.
TTTATTGCAGGAGTGCGGTGGACAATTTCCAGTCTTTCGGAGGCTCCAACAAAAGCTAATGAATACTCAAATCAGGGTTTGCAGTACCTGAAAGACCTCACCAAATGAACAGGAACTCGCTGGACAACCTGACATTTATCAATCTTTTTGAGTTTTTGCACTTGAGAAATGACATTACCTCTTCAAAAGTTGTAGCCCCTCACAAGAAAGAAGAAACGGCCAACATGAAAGAAAAGTGTTTATATGAAAAGAAGTTGTGAAATTCGGCTGCAAGGAGTGCAGACTCCTGAATGGGTACTGTGGTTCTCTAAATGATGGTGGCATTGGTTGGGAGTTGTATTGTACATAATGCTAGGAGGCAAAATGTATTTTTAAAAAAGTTCTTTCATTTTGTGTATACCACCAAATTTAATTTTGCTCAACACTGTCTAACATACAATATTGTACTCCCCCTTGTTCTCAAACCACTCATATGTTATGAAGAGAATGTCTGTTGTATACATGCAGTTTCACCATTTGTGACTAAATAATACATCAGTCTTAAAACACGTCCAGTCTTTAGTTTGATTTATTGAGGCGATATATATATATATATATATATATATATATATATATATATACTGCATGTGGATCATGGCAGTGTGTTCAAAGACCAAGACAAAACAAATGTGCAAAAATCTTTATTACTCATGATAGAATAATAATGACGCCAATGGCCTGCTGACACTGCTACAACTTCAGAACAGGAGGTGATTTGAAAGCATCAAGAAGAGCGCACACGGCCATTTGTAACTCCACTTTACACAACACAGAAACACTCCACAGCACCAGTAGCGGTGATGTACAGTGTTTTAATTTAATTTAATTTTTTAAGGTTGGATAAACAAACAGTACTGATTCTGCTGCACATTGCCACTTCTCTACTGTCAAAATAAGGTTTGAAAATCTCCAGACACTCTGTTCAGATGATGCATGCAGAGTTTTGACAGCTAAAAATAACAGTAACAGTTACTGATTGACTAGTTTACTGATGGATACACTGAATGACCCGACTAGGACACACTAGTGACAGAGTTGGAATGAAATCCATACTACACGCATACATGTTTGCAAGACAAAGTTATAAAGACCAGAATTAGTTAGTTACTGTCAACAAACTGGTTTATCAGTTGATTATACCTGTTAAATGTTCAGTTTATAATTGATGTATATTAATTAACCTTTCACTAAAAGCTGGTGGTGTTTTGATGAGATAGTCGTATAAATGAGAGTAATCACGACAGGCAACATTACAAGGCATTTTACACAAGTTGTACATATTAAATACTGTCATCTGTATTGCAACAAGTTTTTTTTTCTTTTTCTCTTCATGCGTGTGATATAAAGCATTTATTCTGCCTCATTTGCTCTCAAGGAAAAAGCATTTTGGGGGGAAACTATGTAGCGTACCATAACCTAAACATGTAAACTTTATACAATAAAGTGCTCCCCACAATATCAACAGTGAGATTATACAACCAAGGATGGTGTGTGTTATATTTAAAGAACATTTTCATACTGCATTAAGAGCAAATCACTGGGCTAATATAAACTGATGGTTGCAGAAACTTTCCTCAAGCTGTCAGTGTCAAGTCAACACTTCTGAATGAAAACCAAATAACAGCCTTCATACGCAGTGATTCATTAAGTGCGGAGATAAGAGTATGTACAGTATTGCAGAATGAGAAGCCGGAAGGCACTTTATGATTTGTGTGGGGTCAAATTTAAATGAGAATTTAGCAAACTGCGTCTTCATCACCAGTACAAAGGATCTGATACCATACTAAACATGGTGCAAAGGTGCAGGAGTTTATTTCCGCATGAGCGTAATTCATCCAAAAGGCTTTTGAAAATATAAGGGCCCCATTCAGGTGATTTGACAATGCTGCTTCCATTCATCCCTTCCAGTACTTACACTAGATTTGATGGTTAGATAAATACAATACACATATTTATCTGCCCATTTAATTCAATAAATGCCTCAGTGGAAGACATCTAGCCCAAACATAATGTGTATATCATGCCTACTAGCTATTTAGATGATGCAAAGAAAAATGGCTTCAAACGGATATTTTGAGCAGCTTATTTAGTCATACTGGGATTTAATTAAGATAATTACTTTAAGGACAGTGAGTATCTCAGAGACAACAATGCAAATGCAGTAACAACTGCACTTTGCAGCTGTTGGGCAGTGCAATCCTGTCCAAACTTAAAGTATAAAGTAGAGCAGCAACAATAAAACAGGTTGGCTCCCTCTCCTCGAAATAGCCAAGCATAGCGGTGCTACAGTTCTGCTGTGCATATGAAAAACAGATTGCACTTTCTTCTGAACAATAAAGCATATTAACGATTCAACCCTGCCATGGCTTTGAATAACAAGATTATAACAACGAGTGGAACCGAAGCAGATGGACGGAGGCTGGAGAGTGAGATAAAGTGTCCACTATCTCTAGGTGGTTTTGACCAGGTCATAGACATGGATATGAAAGTCATCATCATATTTGATATAGTAGACAGAGGGCTTGGCTGGGACCTGGTAGATGACCAGGCCTGTTCTCTTAACCCCCTTGTCAGTAACGTACTCCACTTGTTTCCCCACCAGACTCTCCGTCTCTTCTCCTGGCTTCCTGTCTGCAGGCAACAGGTGCTTGTTTTCTGAGGAGTGAAACATTTGAGTTAGTTTGAAAATTTGCTTGTGTATAGCCCACCAAACACCACCTACTTAAAGTATCCCACAGTGGGTATAAAATATTGTCTGATTTGGTTTCTGAGCAAAACATGCATGAAAAGTATTAAAAAGGTTCTGTATTATTCTTTGAATTGGTCCATCACCAATCATTACATTACTCTTGCTGCAGCCTAACCAGTCCTATTTTCTCAATTGTACCATTACTTCAATAAATTTGCAGACCTAGAAATTAAGAAAAAAAAACATTCTGCAGACTTTTCAAGTGTAAGTATTATTTTTATTTTTTTTATTTTTTTCTATCATGACTTAATTAAGCTCTTAATCTGTAAACTGAAAAGTATCACAGACACAAAGGCATTAGTATCTTGCATAATGCCTCAGCATTCTGATATTTTACGAAGGTTTCTCACTATCTGAATTAGACTTAATTAAGAGTTGCTGTGGATGTTTATGTGTGCCAAATCATAAGAATATTCTCAAATTGGAAGCTGCAATTTGTGCATGTTTAAACACGTTTAACTCTGGAACAGCTCCAGAAACAGTCGTTTGATGAAACCACTAATTAAGAGTCTTGGCTCTCATTTAACTGTGGCAAGAAATATCTTCATGGCCATAAATATCTAATCTCCCCAAGAAAACCTTCTTCCTGATTTAAACTCGCTTTGGTTGTAAACTTTCACTCTTTACAGCATATGTCAAGAGTGCCTGTGTGTGTATCAATTGCTGCAAGAAGTGTTTAATTTAAAATAAGTAATTTTGCCTGTTTGCTACTGGGAGTCAACCCCCAGTGAACACTATGACTGCTAGTGAACTCACATGGTATCCATGCCAAACAAAATTTAACGATCTTCCAAAGTGGAAAAATGATTCACGTCACATATAAAGCCTTAGGACAAGATCATCAAACACTTAATAAAGCTTTGTGAAGTATCAATTCGTCTTTGTTACATCCAAATTAGCAGTACCTGCTTCAGGCAGAATCCTGAGGTCTCCATCAGCGTAGTCGTCCCACAACTGGTACATATAAAGAACAGGGTCCTTTTCATAAGTGATATAATACCAGTTGGTCATGATTGGCGCTCTGGAGAGGACCATGCCTCTCCACTCATTCTTCTCTCCGTCCTCCTTTTCAAACAGATGCTCCACAGCTTTGCCCACCAGCTCCTCCGCCCCTGGAGGTATCTTGATCTTGTTGTTTACTGAGGAGACACAGCCGCGTAGGAATATAAATGTGAGAAACACAGCAATCTATAACCCAACTGTTGCGTAACAAATGCATATGACCTTTATTATATGAAAAATGTCTTGGTTCACATCAGAGTCTGAAACATGAGTTGATCAAGCTACCTGGCGCAGATTAAAAGAGACAGAGGCTAACCAACTCACCAACTTTTTCAGACAGGACTTGTAGGTTCGACACTCTCTCGTCCTTGAACAGCTCGATGCCGTAGACGCAGTCGAAGCCGTCATACTTCACCATGAAGAGAGAAGGGTTCACACTCAGCCTGTCCAGTACTGTTCCCTTCCATTTGCTCTGGTTGCCCTTCTCGCGCCAGTTGTGCTGAATGCGGACTCCCAGAATGCTGTTGGGGTCCGGGGTCAATGTGTCACTCAGCTCACCGCTACTCCGCTTTCTGGTACACAAATACAAAAGGCGTTACGATATCATGCTGTATAACTTACTATGCAACTTTCCAGTATTTGATCACATATAAATACTTGCATTTGAGATGTTTCTGAAAAGTTAGTGTAGGTTAAACTGAGGCCACTTCAAATAACCTATGTTTATTATGTGTCTTTGCAACATTATCACCATCAAAACCTATTTTAATATTTCATATGCAGCTGATTATTTAAATCAGAATGCAATAGGATTTTTTGTCATTCATTCCAGTCGTAAGCCCATTATTAGCTATTGGTTAATCACCAGAGGTTTATGGTGTTTGTGACATTATAGTTTACTGTTACATTTTATTATAAAACCACCATTAATGGCATCATGTGATGGCATATATACAATAGCTTTGTTTCTACATACCTGCCCCTTTTCTTGGACATGCCTCCAGAAATTCAAAGGCTACTGATTAAGAGAAAGACAGGGCAATGTTCAGTTATTATGTGAGTGAACATGACAGCTGCCAAACTAAACATGTACTGTATACAACAGCATAAGGAAGGCCTCTACTTCAGCTTAGAGGCAGGCCTGTCTGAGCAGACCTGTGACAGGCTGCAGCCTGCTCAGCAGAGACTGACAACCTCAACAGCCAATAGATTAGCATGATGGAATAACTTCCTGGGTATTTTACTTTAACTACACAGCCATGGAGGTCACTGTTTTCTACTCTAGCTTGTCATATTTAGTTAGCAGATTGCACAAGTCTCGCCTCAGTTTAGGATTAAAAAGCCAATAAACACAACTTCAAAAGAATGTCAGCCATTTCACTGTATCTGACGAATTACAGTATGTAACGTTAGCCGGTTACATTTTGGTGCAAATAACTTACATACATTAGCAACATACATATAAAATATGACGAGGCGAGCCCGATAAACTACGCGATAAGTCGTACCGTCTACCACCTGTCCTGGACTAAATCCAACACACCTACACCTCCCACTGTATTGTCAGTAACACTCGTCTGTCCTAGCTCTACCTCAATGCAGATGTTACTGTCAGATAAGTGGAGGCGGCTAGCTACATCCGCTCTTCGGTGTCCCTGTTGGCAGGTAACAAACACCAGCAACAACTAGGTGTTAACAGCCGTATTCTCCCTTCGAAACATATTTCCATTACCTTTACGCAGATTTCATATCAGTATTGTTCTGTTCGTCTGGCAGAGAAACGTTGCCACACACCAACCCGCCTATGTAAATCTCGCGAAACCTGTGGAAAATGGGAGATGCGGAGGAGAGACTCTAGTTCCCAGCGAGCCTTCGGTTACCATGACCGCAGAGACGGACACGAACAAGCGCGCAATGAATAGTGGGAATTGATGTTTTAATGACAATGATATGGACTTTTAACGACCGGAGTTAAACAGGTGTTGTAGACAGTGCTGCATGCTGCGTTCGAGTGTTTTCGGAAATAGCGTAATTACGGTATTAGTGCGCATGATCGACATGAAAAAGGACACACGCAGACGACCACAACCGGTAAAGTGAGGTCGGGATTTTCTGTGACGCACGAGGTGCCTAAGATTTGACTTAAAGGGACAGACATTATAAGAGAGGTGTTAAAGATATAAAGCTATTAGAATCAAATATAAAGTTATTATTATGGGTCCAAGTTCACTCTTTCTTAAATATTTAAATGTCATTGTTAGGCCTATGACAACATTTAGCAGTAGTAACACAACACTGAATTGCATGGTGCACATTTTGTCCTCTACGTCACTGCTGCAGAAGAAATTACATCTGATCTCTAAAATAAAATGAAGCCCACACCGGTTCATCTCTGTGAAGTATTTAGGTCCATTTTAATAATTTCAACCTAAACCATTAAAATGCACAACCTATTTGCCTATGACTCAGACCTGCAAGTACAATTGCAAATAAGAGCACTCGAAGGCGTGGGTGGTGAACAAATTTGAAAATGATCTTAAAATATTAATTGAATGCATATCAGTACCATGGGCATCATAAATCTATAGGACAGAAGGACAGCTAGTCACACCTAGCATTCAGGGTTAGTGAGTATGGGCAAATAACTGGCCATGTCAGCTGGGTACCCGCCTTCACTGATGTTTCACAGCAGGATATGCATACTTTGTCACCTCACCTCACAGAAAACACCTCTCTGCACAACTTCCAACAGACAAATATCACACCTATATCACCTAAACCTATATTATCATTATGTTAAGTTGCACAATACAGCTGCAGCCTACAAGTTACAGACTATAAATGCGCACAACATCAGCTAAACTAAACAGACTGCATCCACTCAGGTTTGACTAGTAGTTCAACTGAATGCACTGCTGTCCAGTCATTTTTATAGTTTATTAAATAAAACGATTACAGCAGGGCCCCATTTATGCTCCAAGAATGAAGCTACCTACCAACCAAATATGCGATCATGAACAAATCTTTGACCCATAAAATAAACTTTTCCCCTCCAAAGCTGTAATGACTACAGAATTCCTGGTTTTATGGTAGTGTCACTGTTTGATGCATATTTTCAATACAACAAAAAATGAGTGCACAGGAATTTACTTTATTTTTAATTCAGTTTATTATTACATTCAGCTCAGTATACTTTTGAAACTTTGGAATGAATAGAGTTGTGCCTGACACATTTTGAATGCATGCAAAGGTGACAAGTGGGGATGACAAAAACATAAATTATCACCTCATCTCAACAACCACAGCACTGCATTGTTAAACAGATATTAAACAACATGACACCACATGTTTGTATATTGTCAAGAGCCAATCAAGCATATTGACACATTACCATTCAATCTAATTTGGCTTATTGTTTTGTAACACGCTTGTAATCCATTCCCTGAAGGACGATATGCGCGTGTAGACATCAGGGGTCCTGGGGTCTCCGCATCGCCGGCCAGAGAAGGACACGACGCCTGCTACAGCTCCATCACACACCAACGGACCACCTGAATCCCCCTGAAACAGGAAAGATAGGAGACACTTAACAAAAGGTGCACTTAAAATATCCTGTGTGATTTCTTTCAATATTAGTTGCTTAGTGCAAGTCTAAAATAAGATGGCAAACTGTATCATTTTGCACAAGATCTTAACATCATTTGGAAATTTAAACAATGTATAATGTCCCTACGACTTCACACACTTAAGACAACTCCTTCAAAGGTCACTTTGGGTGCATGATCAATGTCTAACCAGTATTTTCTCACCGAGCAGAAGCCTTGAAAGCTGCGGGCCCCAGTACCACAAACCATTGTCCTGGTGATGGGAACACCTCTCCATCTCCTACGGCATGTCTGCTGTGGCAGAGTGGTTACGTTGACTTCCTGAAGCCTGTTCGGTAAGGTGTTGTTATCTCCTACATCCCCCCAGCCAGCTGTGAGGCACTGACTGGATGTATTCAGTCTGCCACTTTTCAGAGGGATCAGCTGCACTGCTTCAGTCAGCTGGACGGTGCGGTTGAGCTGAGACAAAGAGATTAATGGTAGAAAAATACGGAAAATGTTTATTGGGTAATCTTAACATCATGCTTTATGCTTTTCGAGCAAACTAGAAACTATCACGAAGAGGGATTCTTCTAATTAAAATCTGATACAGGATAGTAACCAGCAGGTTAAACTGTCCTCACCTTTAGGAGCATGATATCATTTGCATGTCCATCGTAGTTGGGATGTGGAATGGATCTGACAGCACTGAGCTCCTGCTTTGTAGGCTCATTACCGGACAGGGAATCAGCTCCAACAACAACTGTGTATGGTCTAGAAATCACAATTAAATGATGACTAGACATCAGATATGATGTTAAGGCTGCTAATCATCTCTCTTGACAGAAATAATTTTCCAAATCGGTCTCTGTGTCTGTTTGGAGAAAACAGCATATGAGCTAATAAAGCATAATATAGGTTTTTAGATCAGTTTCCTCTCTTCAAATCAGTGATTTCCATTCATTTCAGTACAGTGGAACCATCACCTTGAAGAGACTTGAAACATGTGCAGTAATTCAGAACAGTGATTATTTAACTGCCTTCAATTATTTGTCAAAGTTACCTTTGTTGTCAAAGAGAGCATCCCTGACTGTACATTTTTTTTCCAAAATTATTCCTGCCTGTAACTAAGCTTCATTTTGACAACAAAATAAAACAAAGTTGATTTTCATACTGAATTAACATGAAATTAAACAAGTGGCTGCAATGAAAATAGGAAAAATTGTACACAACAACTATGGAATAAAGTTATAGTCCTGAAGACATTGTGACGCAGAAAGAAAATTGTGTCAAGAGAGGTTTCAATCAGCTTTAGCATTATTTCAAATCCCGAGGTATCTGTCATAGTTGTCGAAGTAGTTTTTGAAAATATTTTTGTGTGTTTTGTTAAAATATTGGTCTGTTTTTGAATTCTTACATAGTTATCTCACAATGTGCTGCTGTGAGCACAAAGTCCTCTCTCACCAGGACTCCCCCACAGTTCAGGCGACCTCGCACTTGCAACAAGGCCATGTAGGGGCGCGAGTGGGGGGCAGCATCTCTGCCTCCAACAATATGAGAACCCTCAGCTGCTGAAACACAAAATCATCCTTCATTATTTGCCTATGCTTGTTTATTTTAGGTTTGTAGTTAATGTAGATTTTTATATATTTATATATATATATATATAGCTTACCATTCAGGACAAAGAGCAGCAGTAGTGCGAAGCTGACTGCCATGGTCTCTGGTCAAATCCACACCTTCCACTCTTGGTCTTATCATGTTTGGAGAAGAGAACGTCTTGCTTATTTTGTGGTCTTTATTGCTTCAGTGTGTTTGCTAACATGCTGTGTTTTTTTTTGTGTGTGTGTGTGTTGTTGGTGGGATTGCAAAAGATTTTCAAAACAGGGTTTCATAATTAATGCAAGAAATGGGTTAAAGCTATAACGGCTTTAAAGACACTGAGGCGCACAATGCTCTGAAGGTTCATCTTACCATATGTGTCACCAAAAAGGAAGTTATGCACTTGTTTAGTGATTAACAAGTGGCAAAGAGAAGTAAAGTGCAACATGTGTTTGTGTGTGAGAATGTGTGTTTGTGCGTTGAATCTTACAAAGTTGTGGTTTATTTCTCAATTGTAGTGCCTAGATTTGCAAAGCGTTGAGAGTTATTTCACTTTCCTCTTTTCAGCAGGTTACATCATTTGTGTGAAAAACAGTGTTTTTAAGAAAGAATGTGGTTTTGTGTAACGCAACGTACTGCAGACTCTGAATAATTCTGCTCTGACATTCAACCGAGTTTCTCAGCTGTGTGGGATTTCTGAATTCACAGTACTTGTTGCCACTTTTTAGATGGACAGAGTATGAAGTACGTCGACACTCAAAAAGAACAATTGCATTAGTTTTATTAACTCAAATGCCATTTTATATCCCGTAGGAAACAAAATAATACAAATTAGGTTTGATTTTTACACAGGAAGAGCTACTTAGACATAAAAATATCTCCGCAACACAATAAAAGTACGCTGAAGCCAAACGTCTAGTAGGATTGTTTAGATTTAACTTTGCTTGCATCTATAACATCTTTCTGGCCTTGATGTATTTAATCAGTAAATAACACAGATGTAACACCGAAGCTCTTTGGTGTGGATCTACATGACACAAGCCTGCTCATGCATTTCTTAGAATTATGCTGAACCCGAGACACCACAGTTTCCAACCTCACATGTCTTCAAGTGAAATGCTTTGTAAATGCATCTTATGTACTGGGGACACTGTAGGCCAGAGACGTACACACTGATCTTTGTTCCTTTTTCTTTTATTGTTTTTTCTTTTTTTGTGTGTGCCTCCTGGACCAAATAAATAAATAAAACCGCTTATGACATTTTCTTTTGCCTGATTAAACACAATGCAAGATGTTCATCTTCATAATGCAGGTGATTTACTGTATTTTACTGTAAATTGATTCTAATGTAATCACTGAATCAGTGTAAAGTGCACCCATTCAGATGTGGGAACATTTTTCATTGCTTCTATACTTTGTTTAAAAGTATTCACAGCCACACTATGGACACTGCTTATTACTGATTTCATCGTGTTGCATTCATATCTTGGAGCTCATAGCTGCTTAACATTGTAATAGGCCCTTCACTATGGTTAGCTGAGGTTATAAAGCTTTATGCTAAGGAGACATTGAGCTATATATTATACTTGTAAAAGGGTTCAAATAGCTCTGTTTCTTTTCCTGTTAGCATAATACACGTTTTCATTTTTTATTATTATGTTTTCAACACACTGCTTCTGTAACAATCTGCCTTTCTGTAATAAAGTCTCTTGACCTGAGTGTCATCGCTGACCTGCTTCTCAGACCAAAGTCAGATATTCATTAATGAATATCTGCCAACACAAGCCAGTTGCTACATACTACATCAAACTTACACTAAGATTTTTTTGGATAAATCTTTTCCATCTTTTTTATCTTCACCTCCATGGCCACGTCCCTTCTGCGATGGAAATTTGTGATATCTTGGTTGATTATGGTATCTTTGATTGTGGTTCTGGAGCACATAGATGATGTGATCAGCATGTGATGAGTTTTAACACAGTCTGTACAATGTATTTATTGTCCCGCCTTCATTTCATTCAACATTTTCATTTGCATTTTGCATTTTGTATAGATGACATTTTCAATCTCTATTTTGTTCAATCTGCCCCCACAATTAAAACATTCACAAATATGGTGTTGTGAGTTATTTGCTTTCACGTTTGCATTGCACTTCATGCACCCCAAAAATGACACACCTCAGAAGAGTCGATCCAGGCTGTCCCATCAGTCTATTGAGAAGGAAACAAAGTGTTTGTTTTTTTTCGAATTAGTTTGTCTTTTTTGATTGAATATTGCAAAGATGGACAGAATATCAAGTTTAAGTGCAGAATCTCTTTATTATTGTTGTTGTTGTTGTTGTTACAGAAGGAAATTAAACATGGTATTTGAAAGAAACCTTTACTTTGAATTTCAGTCACACTGACGGAGCAATCCGAGTCGCTACAAAACCTCCATACTACAGTTAAGCAAGACTTTGTGCAAGATTTTTACTCATAAGATTTCTGGACATCGAGGATGCTTTTGATCCAGGGAAGGTGTTTTGATATATCCGTATAGACGTTGGGCACATCTGGGTAGTTGCAGTTGTAGTTCCTGTTGAAGGACACGACACCAACAGCAATCCCGTTGCACACCAGAGGACCACCAGAATCACCCTGTGAGGAGGAAGGAGCTTAATTTGTTCATTCATTATTTGATTTATGATATTTGTAGCATTTCTATACAAGAAACTAGTTGACATGTTCCATGAACGGACAGAATACATACCTGACAGAATCCTTTCTTTGTTTCATCTCCACCTGCACAGATAACATTGGCAGGAAGACCACCCCATGCCTTGTCACAGGCTTGCAGGTTAATGACAGACACATCCACCATTCTCAGCTCATTAACACCCTGACTATTACCAGTTGTAGTCGAACCCCATCCAGCTACACAGCACATTTGGTTTTCTTCTACGTTGGTGTCAGAAGTGGGAAGTGGAATTGTTTTTACCACGTTGTCCAGTGGAGCCCTCGCAGACAGCTGGAGACACAAAATCAGAAAGTAAAAATAAAAAACTAGCAATGTCTAATTTCATAACATACTTCTTTTTATTCATCAACCTTTAATTTAACAAACAATTTCTGGAATATGGAGCTTGAATATTTAATGTCACCTGAGAATGTGTACTTACTTTGAGGAGCATGATGTCATAACCATATCCTTCACTCACATAAGATGGGGGTCTGTATCTCTCTTCAATTAATCTTATTTTTTCATTATTGACCTTCTTGAGATTGTGAGCACCAAGAACAACATGTGTAGGTTCCCTAAATGAACAAATATTGAGAGGTTGTCAGTACATTGAATATTTAATATAGTAAACAATGAATAATATATTTCTTATTAGAAAAGGTTGGTTTTTGGAAGTCTTTTTAAATAGTTTTTAATTACATCAAGTAAAGATTGCTAGAAGAGGAAAGGTAACTCACTGGCGGTTACAGTGCGCGGCAGTGACCACAAAGTCTTCACGGATGAGGAATCCTCCACATACATGATGACCTCTGTTGTTCTGCACCGAGGCCATGTACAGCATCGAGTCCTCCGGGGCCTGTTCCCCATTTATGATTTCAGCCCCAAGTGCTGCAAAGAAAAGTAAAAATCAAAGTCGATCCAGTTGGAGGTTAAATGGTTGGAGGATAATAAAAAGATTTGGGAATCTTACCATTTTGTCCGAGACATGTCAGAGCATGAAAAAGCAGAAGTTTGTGCAGACCATGCATGATGAAGAAGGACACCTGACTTGTCTTCTTAAAGGTATCAAGTAGCCCCTTTTATACAGCAGTTTGCTTCGTTGGAAAGTGTGATTATCATCTATTGTATCTTGAATTCTAACCACATCCTTTGTGCAGTGGACGTTTGCAAGTTTGCAACTTGTGTTATCTTTGCATTATCTTGTCTGCTTGTTATCTAGTGTCTCAGCAGCCTGAAGCACATTATGTTATCACTATGTGATTAGTTTAACACAGTCTGTCACATGAATTCATTCTTCCTCTTCTTACTTTTTATGTCATTCACTATTCACTTTTGTTTTACTTTTTGTATTTAGGACACTTTCAGCCTCTTGATTTAGTTCATTCTGGGCCCCTTTAGACCTCCCCTCCTCATTGTTTGTGAATATCACTTAGCTACATTAACTACACATTGACTTTTAAACACAGTTGCAACACCTATATTCTTCACTGTGGAAGTCAATGTTTTTTGTTTTGGGTTTTGGTGAACGGTCCACTCAGTTAACCCATCTTATTCCCTTCACTCCATTCATAATTTATTTTCTGCATCTTTTAATCTCTGGATTTTATTAATTGTGGACCCTTTTGGACCTACTTCTCCTCACTGTTTGTGAAGTTCACAATATTTATTTTTAAATTGGGTGAATTTAATGAGGCAGTAACACTGTGGTGAATATATATTTGATGAAAAAATGAAATGCTAACACTAAGATACCAGATACTAATGATTTTTAGCTGTTTCCATTTGGCTGTTTTGGGTTTTGGTGAAACAGCCAACATTTCTTTGAATTCTGTGATGAACCAGACGAACCACAGAAACCAGTTTTCTGCTTCAGTTTTGAGCGATAATGGTCTCCCAGTCACAGTTATGAAGCTAATGCGCTAGTTTGATCCCTAAAGGAGCATCTTTAGGTTTATGTAAGTTTTAATTACATTGTACAGTGTTTGCAAATAAAATGTATTACTGCAGACTTTATGTCTTGTTTGAAAGTGAAATAAAATGATTAGTCCTGTTTGTAGAATAAAAATCACTTTGCCAAAGCTGGATTACCAACTGGGTATAGCCCCAAACCATCAGGGGCCCTGAAGGTTCCAGGCTCACGTTGTTGCAGTTAGTTTGTGGTATTCAATACATTGCAAGTTTGTTTGTTGATGCACTACTAAAGCTACTAAAACTGAAATGACAGGAGCCTTAAGGCAACACCTGCATTCTTATCTGCTCTTGAGACCCCATCTAGTTGAGGGGCCCTAAGTTAGATAATGTCAGAACATGAAAAATTCGCAAATTTGTGGAGATCACAAGAATACAAAGTCTTCACTGATGAGTGCATGGCCTCCGTTGAGGGCCTCGAGGCAATATACTGGACCAAGCATTAAGTTCCCTCTGGCTTTTCCCCATGATTCCAACCATAAGCTCTGAAATAACAAGACAAATATTGCAGTTGAGTTAATTTGCCATTTGTAGGCCCGAGACTAATAATCAGATTTGGCAGTTTTATCAGTCTGTCCTAGACATGTGAGAACATAAAGCAGAACTCTGTGCAGACCATGCATTATGTTGGCAGAACACTCAAACTGTCCTCGTGGGGGAGTCAAAGACCTTTTTCATCTACATCATTTTGACCTCTATGGCCACACTCTTTCTGCAATGGAAATTTACAGCTTGTGATATCTTGGTTGATAATGGTATTTTTGATTGTGGTTCTGTTGCTAGATTATGTGATGAGTGTGTGATGAGTTTTCACACAGTGTGTCACATTAATCTATTCTTCATTTCATCCAATATTTTCATTTTGATGTTACATTTTATATAAATTACACTTCCAATCTCTATTTTGTTCAATCTGCACCCTTTTGGATCTTCTTCTCTGTACTGTTTGTGGATAATTTTTAACCGCATTCATTGATTAATCCTGGAGGCAAATTTGTAAACATAGATGGACATGTTCACCAAATATGATATCTGACCTTGTATTGTGGGAAACATAAAATTTTAATGTTGACGTATATTTGGGTAATATCACTTGGTGTGGTCAAGTAACATGAAATAACTTACTTATAATGTTAATAACTTTAACAAGAGTTTCAGTGAAGATACATACATGAGTATGAGATAGGTAGTCCACCTCTTTGGTCCAGACTGAAATATTTCAACAACTATTGGATGGATTGCCATGAAACATTCATGATCCCCAGAGGATGAATCCTACTGACTTTGGTGATCCCCTGACTTTTCCTATAGCGCCATCACGAAGTTGACATTTGTGGTTTTGAGTGAAATGTCTCTGAAATGTGCTACACACATTCATGTCCATCTGAAGAGGAACATAACTTGGTTGTCCCTTAAATCTTCTCATGAGATGAAAATTTAAATGAGTACCATACTTTGGTTTATAACCAAGCACCTGCTAAACTAATGACTTTACCATCAGCCTAAGCTGTACTTTGTGTTTAGAGCTAATGTTAGCATGCTAACACGCTAAAATAAGTGAACATGGTAAACATTATACCTGCTAAACACCAGCATGTTAGCATTGCTGACATTAGCATTTAGCTCAAAGCATCACTGTGCCTAAGTACAGCCTCAAAGAGCTGCTAGCATGGCTTGTCTTGTTACATCACTAATACTTCTATAAAATATGTGATGTCATTTACTGATGATGCTAGATGGATGGACATGTGTAACAACTTGGACACATTGGAGTGGTATCTGAAGGTGTGTGTGACATGGTAGGATGTTGCAGTTTTAGCTTTTTGTAAAAGTCACAGGGAGTACACACTCCATCCAGCTGGGCCGCGTTAATGTTTAGAATAAACAACTGACAGATGTAGTACATTTTCAGATTTCAGATACTGTAGATGTCCATCCTGTCCGTCCTCAGAAGCAGCAGATGTTAGTACTTTCTCGTTTGTTTTTATCTCCTTACCTCCACAGGTTGATGGTGGGTTAGTCGACGGCCCCCCCCCCCCCCAGGTTTCTGTTGCAAGACTGCCAGTCGAACTTGTTGAGACAGCAGGTGACACAAAATCAGAAAGTGGAAGTCTAAAACTGTCAAGTACAGAGGCTGAGAGTGGCCATTTTGTCTCTTGCTCCGATTTGTGACACTCTTTTGGACCCCCTCCTCGCCCTGTTTGTG
This sequence comes from Macquaria ambigua, assembly GCA_008360985.2. Lineage (NCBI taxonomy): Eukaryota > Metazoa > Chordata > Actinopteri > Centrarchiformes > Percichthyidae > Macquaria > Macquaria ambigua. The sequence goes on from VMKM01000510.1 coordinate 196,442, forward strand.
GATACACCTCAGCCACATCAAGTGAACCTTAGTTTGATGAGTGAAAAACACAGGCGCAAGACCAATTTTATTTGGTGTGGGTCTACTTGACACAGCCCACTGAAACATTCGTTTGAATTCTGTGACAAACTAGATGAACCACAGAAACCACAGTTTCCAGATTCAGGTTTTATCATTAGTGTTCTCACAGTCACAGCTGTGAAATTCCTTTCATCATTAATGGACAGCGCAAAGTTTAGCATTATTACTCAGTCTGTTAATGTTTTATTTGACCGGAATCCAAAATGTTTAAATGAAATGTCATAAAAATCTTATCAACTGGGCCTACTGCAAACATCAACATGTGTACATCAACTAATATACAATAAAACATACACATACACGACCTTAGGTAGGAAAGGTCAATGGTAATACAAAGAAACAAAGGTTTATTTCATATTTGTATTGTTTTTACATTAGGGTATTGCAAATTTGACTTTCTGTACACCAGCTATAGAAAATGAACCAGGAAAGAGTTGCCTTTTAGTCTCTGCCAGGCCTTATCAGTGCAACCAGAAATAATATATTCTACATCAAAATATATATATATGTATATATTTAATTTAAATACCATTTCTGTCTTTTGATGAAGAATGTAACCACAGAAAAAAGTAGAGTATTTGACATTGAAGCTTTATTTGGTATTTCAGATAAAGAGCAAACACTGACAGAGCGACTTACAATAATAATAGTAATAATAATAGTTTTATTTATAGAGCACTTTTCAAGCAAAAAACACAAAGTGCTATCCAAAGAAACAAGGAAAAAAGTATGCCAGTTGTTAAGAAAGGCCATTCTGTAAAAGTGAGTTTTAAGACTTAAAGGCTGCGACATGTCAGCCGTCCTGACGCTGAGTGGAAGGCTGTTCCAGAGCAGAGGAGCCAGTACAATACAATAAAAGTATGCTGAATTGTTACATTTAACAATCCTTTTTTTTGAGAATTGCTTTGATCCAGGTAAGATATTTTGATATATCCGTATAGACGTTGGGCATGTGGTAGTTGCAGTTCCTGTTGAAAGACACGACACCAACTGCCTCCCCGCCGCACACCAGAGGACCACCAGAATCACCCTGCGAGGAGGAAGAAGCTTCATTTGTTTATTCAGTTTCTAAGACTAGAAACCAGTTGACATTTTCTATCAATGGATAGTTTACATACCTGACAGAATCCTGTCTTTGTGCCATTGCCACCAGTACAGATAACATTGGCAGGAAGTTTAAACTGAGGTGAATCCCATTCTTTCTTACAGTCTTCCAGGTCAACAAATGGCACGTCCGCCACTTGCAGCTCATCAACAACTTTTCCACCAGTTCTTGTGGAACCCCATCCAGCTACGCGGCACTTTGCTTTGTTTTTTATTTTAATCTCAGTCTTTGGAAGTTTAATCGGTTGTACTCTTTTGTCCAGTCGAGCTTTCTTAGACAGCTGGAGGCACACAAAATCACAAAGTGAAAAGGATCAATTTATAGCATACCTCTTATCCTCCATCATATCTCAGGCTAAAAAGGTTAAAAAAGAAATACTTGACAATGGAGTGAATAGTGATGTCAGTGACAATTCTGGGAGGGACTTAAACTGAATTAAAGAGAACATGAAAGAGATTTTACTGTAAAAATTAGTCTCAATTTCACCTGAGACTGTTGGGCTGATTAAATATCTACTTACTTTGAGGAGCATGATGTCGTTACCAGTTTTAACGTTTTCATAAGATGGGTGTTTGCACTTCTTCACACTGTATCTCATTGTGTCTTTAACCTTCTTGAGATCGTGGGTGCCAAGAACAACACTTTTCCTGAGCGAATGATCATTGAGAGGTTGTCATTAGTTTTTCTTGAATTGTGCCGACAAAACAAATAAAATAAATAAAACCGATACATCTTTTTAGCAAAATATTGGGTTCTTTTGATTTGATTTATAATTACTTGGATCAAAGATTGCTGGAAGAGGAAAAGTAACTCACGAGCGGTCGCAGTGCGCAGCAGTGACCACGAAGTCTTCGCTGATGAGGAATCCTCCACATACATGTTTACCTTCGTTGTCCTGCACCGAGGCCATGTACAGCATTAACTTCTCCGGGACATTTTTACCATTTATGATTTCACTCCCAAGTGCTGAAAAGATAAGAGGAAAAAAAGTTAGTTAATGTAGCATTTGTAGACAAGATACTTATAACCAGATGTGGTAATCTTACCGTTAAGTCCAAGACATGTCAGAAGACAAAAACACAGCAGCTTGTTCAGACCATGCATCATGTTGGCAGCAAACCCAACCTGTTACCTTCGATGGGAAAAGTCAACCCTTTTATACAGTTTGCTCAGCAAGTGACCCCGTGGTTTACGTCTGCTTCAGCTTGACTTCTTTAGCCGCATCCTCTGTGCATGGGTGCAACCTTTAATTGTCTTATAATGAGTGCATGTGGTCAGTTAAGACATGATGCAGTACTGAAATTGTTACAGTAAATATAAAGCCTGCGGTTCTGCTGCCTCAGCAGCCTGAAGCACATACGTATATTATGTGATCAGCATGAGATGAGTTTAACACAGTCTGTAATATTAACCGATTAACCTTTACTGTCTTCTACATTTATTATGATTCAATTCAGTTTTCCTTTTGTGTCTATGGCTCTCTGCTAGTCTCTGTATTTTGTTATTTCTGGGGATTCTTAGACCTTCCTCTCTCACTGTTTGGATACCACTTAGCTACTTATGCTTAAATGAACTTTAGTTAGATGAATTGAAGTAAAAAAACAAAGTTGTTTCTGTTAGGGATCTACTTTTTTAGCTGTAACCTTTGAGCTGTTGTTGGCCTTTGTCACCGCAAAACTAAATGAGTAACAGAAACCGCAGTTTCCAGCTTCAGGTTTGAGTGTCGGTATTCTCATGTTCACAATTAATGCTCTAAAGTCAGTATAAACTGACTGGGTTACTGTAGGCTGGCCCGAACAAGTATATGGCCCTCTGGTTGTTTATTAAATGGGAAGAGAATGTGTGAAGAGGAGGCATCACTCAGTGAAATGTAGAATTAGTCTTTTGTATGAAATAATTCCCACATAACAAGAACATATGAGAATTTCTTTCAGATTCAAAGCATGGAAGCATGCAGAGGAGAGCAAATAGATTAAAAACGGCTTGTTTATGTGGTGTGGCTGCATAATTTGGATGAGAAAATTGCAAAAATGTTCCATTAACTTTCACAAATGTGAAATATTTCCGTTATGTTTACAGCAATGCAAATACTTTAGGGCAGTGTGTTTGATCTTGTAGTTTTTGATATTGCTGGTGATGTTTACAGCTTTCTTTCTTTAAGCCAAGTGAGTAGGATGACACGTGTAAACCAGTCACCATACACTAACAGCATTTTAATGACAGATTTAGAGAGTTACATATCTTACACATTACTTGTGTCACATTCTTCAAACTTCAAAAAAGTCAATTATTTTACACTCACATGGTTTATTTCATTGACAATAGTGATCCAGTCATTGCCATGCATGTAACACAGACTTATTTTGAGTAACTATTCATTTCATTCTCCAACCATTTTCATTTTGCATCTATGACACTTTCATTCTCTTGATTTTATTCTTTTTGGGGACATGGTGGCCCTCCTTCTCTCACTACTGTGTGGCCTTGATACACTTGATACACGTATGAGGCGAGAAATGCAGATGCAACACCAGCGTACTTTGCTGTGGCTCTACGTGACACAAGCCGTAACCCAAACATTTTTTTGAACTGTGTAACAATCTTGACGAACCACAGAAACCACACAAAGTTTCCAGCTGCAGACTTGAACACTGAGGTTCCCAAAGTCACAGATATGAAACAGTTTCAGAACAGTTTTTTTTAATCAATATGTGCAAAGTGCCATTTTGACCGTGGTTTTGTGAATATTTTGTTGGATAAAGAACCTTTGCATTTGTGTACACTGACGAAAGGTGTCACAGATGGAAATACATTTTTCATTTGGCTGACAAAGCGACTGACAAAGTGACTTAGACAAAGAAATACATCCATGATACAATCAAATGTTTATACAAACACAATTCAAAACCCATTTGTAATACTGTTACATTTAACAGTTCTTTTTCTGGAGAATCTTGTTCACCCAGGGGAGGAATTTTGATATGTCTGTATAGATGTTGGGAAAATTTGGGTAGCTACAGTTATTATGGCTGTTAAAGGAAACAACACCAACTGCCAACCCTTTGCACACCAGAGGTCCACCAGAATCACCCTGTGAGGAGGAAGAAGCTTAATTTGTTTATTCATTATTTAACATGGGTATGCCATTTTTAAACCAAAAACCAGTTAGCATTTTATATGAAAGAACAAAAAGCATACCTGACAGAATCCTTTATTTGTGCCATATCCACCTGCACAGATAATATTGTCAGGAAGGATATTTTTCCATTTCTCCTGACACTTTTCCAGATTAATGATAGGAACATCCACCTCTCGCAGATAATCAACAACTTCACCACGAGTTCTTGTGAGACCCCATCCAGCTACGCTGCACTTTTTCTTTTCTTTAAGGTTCATTTGATGACTTGGAAGTTGAATTGGCTTCATCAGTGCTTTTTTGCCCAGGCGAGCTTTCCTCGACAGCTGGAGGCATAAAATAAGAAAGTAAAAGTTAAAAACTGGCCACACCTCAATTCACAACATTAGCCTTTTCTCCAACAGACATCAAGTTAACAAATAATTGTTGGAAGATGGAGCTGGTGATAGTGCCGTGAAGTTTGAGTGTTGTGTTTCCTCGGTATACACGGGTCCGGACCTCTAAATATATCAAACTTTCCAGGATTTCAAGTCTTCTGGTATTTGGTGTTGCACACCTCTCAGGTCACAAGAGTGCAGGGTACAATAACAGGATATCTTGGCATCGAGTGGAAGTAAAGCAATTTATGCTTCATCATCCTCCCAAAATATTAAGCTGTAGGCTAAAGCTGATAACTAATGAAATTAAGAAGCGTTTTACTTTATTTACTGTGATAACTGTGTTGACGTGTGTATTATTTAAGTAGCAGAAGTAAGAAATGACCTGGGGACGATGCATATTTAATCAATATGCAAAACAATATAAAGACTAACAGGCACTTACAGTTGTCTAACTATCAACCAAACTCCGCAGGCAGCCAGGAATAGTATCCACAGGCTAACAGGCTACATACGTACATAGAATGTAACCGAGCCCCAAGGCCCAAAAGCAGCCTCTTCAGTATTCTTAAGCATAGGGGCTGCAGCTCGGCATGTACAGGAAGTGTCGAGGGCTGCGAGTACTGTATGTACCATGGATGTATTAATAGAGCTGGATTAGGCGCAGCCAATCAGCCTTGCTGCTAATTTGTGGCCACTCACAGTACTGCAACCAAAACAATCACCTGCAGTCCAAAATACATTTTCTCCATAGACCCCCTTTACAAAAGAGACTTCTGTGAAACTGCAGGACACCTCAAACTGTAAACAAGCTCAAATTATTACTTTATTATAAATTTTAATCCATGAAGGGTATATATTTGTGATGTGATGCTATCCCATTATAAAGTTATGGGCTTATGAGCTGCTCGAGCAATTTTCATATAAGTGACTGGGCGACATTTTTGAATCCATTATCCAGTTCCTATAATACATCCATGATGTCCATGTACGAGAGCTAGTATCAGCAGCAGTCGAGTCAAGTCAGGTCGCGCTGAGCATACGGTATGGGTTTGTACTGAACGGTCTCAGCAGGGAGTGCATACAGCTAGGTTAAGCCCAGAAGGGAAAGCATGTGTCAGTCAGTCACCACCTGCACCGCTTAAACCAAACTAAACCTTATCACACAGTATTCGAGTGAGTTTTTAACACTGTTTAAGGTTCATAATGGAAATGTTTCCATTTTGATTGTTCAGTAACATATAAAAGCCAAGTAGGTGGGAGAAAGTGGGGGACTTTGTCATTATCACACCTCTAGTGCAAGCATATGGCTACTTCCTGGAGGCAGTATGAACCAGTGCAGACCCAATACATATCAAAAAGTACAAAAGAATCTGTAGATCAAAAGAATCTACTAGCTGTAGCCGGTGAATTTCTTTTTATTGTTATGTGATAGGAAGTGGTTGTTGCTCTGAATGGTTCTGATAGTCCTGTGTTTTGCTATTTATTTATTTTTTTTACATTTACCCTGCATGGAAATAACACGTTCTTTTATTTACTGAACCTTATGGAATGTAACAGAACTTACAGTAAACGCAAATAATTTGACCGTAAAGATGTCACTTGGGACTATGAGGTTTTAATAGATATCTACTTACTTTGAGGAGCATGAGGTCATTCCCAGAAACAATGTTTACATAAGATGGGTGTTTGCACCTCTTCACACCGTATCTCATTGTTTCATCATCAACCTTCTCGAGATTGTGGGTGCCAAGAACAACACTTGTAGGATTCCTGCATGAATAATGATTGAGAAATTGAAGGAATTGTTTCAGCTATATTTAGGTGGATCAAAGATTGCTTGAACTGATTGAAGAGGAAAAGTAACCCACCATTTGTCACAGTGTGCAGCAGTAACTACAAAGTCTTCGCTGATGAGGAATCCTCCACATATATGACCTTCCTTGCCCTGCACCGAGGCCATGTACAGCATCGACTTCTTCTTGGCCTTTTTACCATTTATGATTTCACTCCCAAGTGCTAAAAAGATAAGAACATTTTAATTAATTAATGTCTCATTTGTGAGCTGGAGAATGATAATCGCATTTGGTACTCTTACCGTTTCCTCCGAAACATGTCAGAATATGAAAAAGCAAGAACATGTGCAGAGCATGCATCATGGCAGCAGCACTCAGTCTGTCGTCTTGAGGCTGTCAAAGACCCCTTTGTGCATCATAGCGTTTGCTCACTTAGCGAGTGTGGTTGGAACCTTCTTCACCTTGATTTCTCCAGTCACATCCTGTCTATGTTTGTTTCAACTGTCCGTTGTGATGTGTAGACATGCATTACTGCCATTGTTACAATCAATGTAGCAACTGCTTGTGAGTTTAACACAGTCTGTCACATTAATGCATTCTCCCTCTTCTTTCTACAACATTTTAATTTTCCTTTTGCATCCGCCACTTTAAATGTCTTTCAGTCGCTGTATTTTGGATGCTACTCAGTGAACTGGGTGAATTTAATAAGTGAACATAATAGATTTAGAATCAAGGTTCTTTGCTGTGGATCTGCTTCCTGGTTGTGAACTTTATGCTGTTGTGGGTTTGCCAAACAAACTTATTCTGCCAAACAAGATTAGTAACAGAAACCACATACGATAGCATCAGGTCACAGTTTTGAGACGTATGCTCTAGTTACATTTCTTTGATCATTTGACAGCAGTCTAAAGCAGCATATTACTCAGTCTGTTAATGTTTAAATTAACCAGAATTAAACATGTCAAGTAGCCTACATCACATTCCCAGCAGAGAGGACAGACCAAAGATTTATAGTAATAGTTTCTTTTTGACCATAAGAGGATGCCACTCGAACAACAGAGACAACCACAGCTGTGCCTTTCTGCAGTACATTAAAAAAACCTCCCCCTGTCTAAGCCAAGCAATAAGCCTGTCAACTCATCGCTCAACTCCCCGAGCTAAATATCGCTGTATCTAGTTAGTCTGTTCGTTTAAGGCATTGTTTTGTGGGTTATTGATTATAGCCCAATGTTAATAGGTTAGCAAGTTCTTATGTATCTGTCTACAGTGTGTCTGCTGCAGGTAGTCAGTTCCAAAAGCTTCCAGTAAGGCTATATCTGCAGTATTTTTCTCCTGTTCATTTTGCTGCCAAAGGGAAATGAAATGCAAGTTAAAAGTGTCTTGTCTGTGAAAACAATAAATACTAATTTTTGCCTCATTTTTGTCCAGAGTAAAAACTTTGACCCATTTCTTAGTAAGAAGGCCTTTTCCCCTAATAGCTATCTCTGATTATGCCATTTGGATGAATGCTTTTGCTTAAAAGGGTTTGTTTTAAGCAACCTAAGAACTGCTACCCATAGACCACTGTCTTTGTCACAGTGCTGTGTTACATTACACACCTGCACACACGCACACTTCGTCATTTAAATGTTCATCAGGTAAGGCCGCACTTATTCAGTGTCTGCTGCACCACGCAAGTCTTACTACATTATGTTGTCTCTTTCCACATCTACATTTGGACACCATGAAGTGTAACATTACATTCAGTATATTTTCTCTCTGCTGTTGCTGTTGCTTTGGTTAGTACTTCATGACGTCCAGCAGAGAGTGCCAGAGTTCGTGACAAGACTTTAAAACTTGCTCTGCTTTTTGACCGTCAGAGGGTGCTGCTTCTCCATCAGTGCAAATCTAATGTGAAGTCACAAATTGAGCTGTCTGATGAATCTTCCTAACAGCATCTGTCTGCCTTCTGTGGTCCATTAAGGTCAACTCATTTTAAACAAAACAGTGAGCATGTTTTTCCACTACAAATACATAGTGTCTCACAGTTCGTGACCTTGAGGTTGTTTACTAAGTGGGACAGTGATATATGAAAAGGAGCCATCCATCTGTGGACTGTACCCTAGTTAGAAATTAGACATTTGTATGTTATAATTCCCAGATTACAAGAAGGTATAAATCCACAATAGCTAATCCTGTGCTTTACAGATTTTCATATCAGTACAACATCCAAATGAAGGCAGCCAATAGCCTGATATCTGATTATGTGGTGCAGTTTCATGATTTGGGTTTTAAAAAATGCTTAAAATCTAAATTGCTGATAAACAGCAACAATAAACTTGAGAATCCTCCTGGTTTAGGGATGAAACACAAGACCTCAGAGCCTCAGGGCCAGATCAATTTGAATTCTCCCGGATGCAGCCACTGAGTCTGGAAGTGCAGGACAGGAGAGGAGAAATCACTGCGTGGTAGCAGAGAGCTACTGCATTGATTTGTTTTATTAGCGGTCATTTTTGTTTTAATGTAAATGTCAGTAGGGTTGAGATTGATCTTTCTGTGCTCTCCACACTGTCATCATATTTTACTCTGGCTTGACTCTTTCTTTCTGGCTGAATATGTTACTGTGGCTGGACTTATGAGCTGCTCTGTAACAGTGAGTTATTACATACAAGATAAAAAGAAAAAAATAGATTTTAGAGGCACTGTGTCACTATCATGCGTTTTCAAACCTTCATATATATCTGGCCTGCAGTTAAACCTCACAGCTTGTCCAGACACAGCTGTCTTGCTAGAATGCTTTCGGTCTAAATTTCACTGTTACTGCTCCACAATCTGTCTACATATGCGTCTATGGTACAGAACAAAATAAACATTATATACAGCTTGTTTTTTAAGCCCTAGTTTTAGCCAGGATTTGAGTGGAAGATTGTTTCCTTGTGTTGGAGTGGATGTAGCGTCCTTACATTTTCAAGCCAGTGTCAAGTTCTTTCTCCTGCAACACGATGACAGACCTTGACAGAGGAAACTGACATTTGCACATCTTGCTAATTGTATGATACAGCGCACAGGTTTTAATCCACTAAAAACCTTCTCACCTGCTTTATTTCAAACCTCCTTACAGGAAAAAGAAAGCATATTTTGACACTGAACATGAAAAATTTTGCTTTTAAGGAAGAACATCCACCTGTTAAACTTCGAAGTTAAAAAAAACTGCAGTGTTGAAAAAATATCGTCATGCATGCAGTGACAAAACACAGAGTCTGTCTGGTTTCACTGGCATGAAGAACTACTTCACACAGCGGGGCTTGAGGGGCAGGGTGGATAGGCTTTGGCACAGCTAAAACATTGCATGAAGCGGCACTGACTTTGGTCTTTTCCAGTCACTTACAGCCAAAGACAACCTCATGATGTTGCCTGGGACGTTGGCCAACATGTGGCTGGCCTGCCTCAGCTGGCCAAACCATATATGAGATGGTCTGTGCCCCTTTAGGCTGCCCCCACCTTTTCAGTGATCTTCTTATATTCTTTTTTTTTTTTTTAGATTTTTGTACGTTCTCATCTTTTTATTGCTTATATATATTTTGATTATATTGCTATATTTACACAGGAGTGGTGCAACCTTTATACTCTCATGTGAGTAAAAACGTACCCAGTGCCAGTAAACTCTGGTCACAGTAGTGTGACTAGCTAGCCTGATCTGTCTCCTTCCTGTAATAGCTTAGTGACACACAGAAGCAACATTGTGTGAAAAAATGTTCAGTCGTAGCATGACAATCAGTAGCTGAAGCTACTTTAAATAAAGAGACTCAGTTAAAACTACACCCACAGTTAAGTGATATAAAATAAATATTCCAGTTCAGACATACAGCAGCATCTTAAACAACTGCAACTATATAGTCAGCATGTTTTTAGCCTTTTACACCAAAGAGAGTGTGGAAAGAGTGTAGAATTTGTGTGTCCTGTGAAGTGCACTTAAACATGTTGAATGAACATTAATCTTGCGTTTTACAGTTAAATATGTGTGCTCTGACAGAGTAGCAAAATATTAAGGATACAAGGGATAAATAGGGATAAGGCTAAGACAGATACCACTCTCATATCTGTACACTAAATTGAAGCTGCAGCCAACAGCTAATTAGCTTAGGTTAGCATAAAACTGGAAGCAGGAGGAAACTGCTAGGCTGGCTCTGTCCAAAGTTTAAAAAAGAAATCTGCTTACCAGCACCTCTAAAGCTCACTAATTAACACAATCGAATTTGTTTAATCTCGAGTCTCCACTGGTTGCTCGGCAACCTCACGGTGACAATCAGTTTCCAGGAAGTTACTGCTCCAGGCCAAGAAATAGTTTCAGCCCACAACCCCCCATGAAACCACAACTTGTCGTTTTTACACTTTGGTTTATTTAACTTCAGTTATGTGTTAGTTAGTGAGGTTTAAAGGTTCTGGTAGGTGTTTTTTACCTTTGCACACAACCAGACTAGCTGTTTTTCCCTGTTTCCAGGCTTTATGCTAAGCTAAGCAAGCAATCTGCTGGGTCTAGCTTCACATTTGCCGTACGAGAGTGGTATCAATCTTCTCATCTAACTCTCAGCAATCTCAGTCTAATCCCCACACTATAACTTTGACATCTATGTCTGTCTGAGAAGTAGTTCTCCTTTTCTGCCTCGGTACATATCTTGCTAACTCTTTCCTGTTTGTCCACCCATTTTAGATTACACTCGTTTACTTTCCTTGCTTTTCCTCTCATCCATTCTGATTCACACAGTCATCTCCCCGTCCATCTCTTCACCTTGTCCCCCAGTGTCTGGCACGACTGCAGGCATCCAGAGAATGCCTGACATGGGGTTTGGCCGGTCGGCACCACATACCTGCAGTGTGGCATGGCAGGGCTTTAGGGGAAATGTGGCGCATGTGCCACTCAGCAGCCCTGTCTAATGTCCAGTAAGTGGCTTCAGACATGAACACTAATCCACTCAGTGATGAGAAGGCCTCAGTCTGATGGCTCTGCTGCAGGCTGCCAAGACTGTCCGAGCACACTCTCAGGTTCAGACAGAGCACAATGGGGACAAACTCTAGGCTTCAAAGGGAATCATTGCAACTTTAATGAAATTGAATTTCCTTTGCAGGTATTTGACTGTGATAAATCAATTTGTTCTTGCTTTTCCTCTCTCTTATGAAATATTTATTTTCAAAAGGAGACACAGGACAGTGAACTCTGTCTTTGTTCTCATATGAAACAGAAGACATATGAAAAGACAGCATGTGAATAAGATAGCTGTGGAACAGTTAGAAGGCCAGTATTTTTATTTTTGACAGAGCAAGGCCAAGTGGTGACAGTCATCTCATTAAGTCAGCAAAACTTTAACCTCTTTAATCCTGATATTCCCCTTTCATTCCCCCTAATAGAAGCTCCAAAGATATAAAAAACATTTTACACTCGATTCATGACTGTGCCATTACATCAAGGAGAAGTCTAGATATTGTTTGCAACATACATTTCTGAAGGTGAATTTAGACAGAAAGCAAAATTCGACCACTGGACCATTTGTGCAATGCATGTTTATTCGCCCCCAAACAGCCAATGTACTCAAACTGTACAGGCGTTAGAAAGCTAACTAGAAATGGACGGACCGACCGTGTGTCTGGGAGTGTGCTTATGTGTGTGTTTGTGTTGAGGTCTGTTTGTGTTTATGAAGCAGATTCATGAAGCCATAGCCGTTGAAACGTTTTCAACTTGCGAGGACTCGTCTTTCCCTCAGTTTGCGCCATCCCGGGGGAATATGCATCTATTCCTGTCCACTTGCGTCTTTTTATTGGCCTCGTATGCAAGCGCGCTGCCGTTCTGCCTGAACACGAGGTAACAATACACTCACTTGTGTCCAGAAGGTTTGAAATTTAAAATTCAAATTGGCATCTCCAGTCACACATAAAGACAAGATTGCCATACTATGACTGTGTTAAACATTTTGAGAAAAATAGGGTATTGTTTCACATCACTCAATACAGTCTTCAGAAGGATTCTGCCAATTTTTAGGTCTGTGTTGCTGTGCGAACATTAAAGCTACAACAAATCCTCTACAAAAATGGAAAACTACAAACTATCATTTTTGCACCACTTATCACTGAAATGAGAATTCAGACAAAATCCTGAATAGGTTCTGTATTCTCATGAATGTGGTCATAAACATAGTGTATACCTGATAGCCATACACACACATGCACACATGCTCGCAAACTCACATCCACACTCATCCATCGTCCACCCTTTAGTCCATCTATTCAGCATTATAACTTGGGCTGTTTTTGTAACAAAACAAGGCCTAATCCTAAATTCAGGGAGCTGTGAATGTGCCTCAACAAATGGCAGACAAATGAGAAGGATTAGCGAGGGCCTGTGAAAGAGTGAAAGGTTTGCCATTGATCTACGGTGGTCCTGTTCTCTTTCAGGGCCACTCGGTTTGAAAACCCCACTGAGTAAGAGCATACAGGGCCACTCCAGAGCCCCCTAGGCCACCGAGAGACACACAACAGCCACAATTAGTCTCAGGAGCTGTAATGGCAATTCAATAAGCGCTTTAAAATTGTGCCTTAGTCCGTCTGCCACCCCCCAACCCCTCCCATCCCTCCCATTTTCGTCTACATACATAAGATTGGTATTATGAGTGGCGAGGGGCTCTTTTTTTTCTTTCCCACCCACCACAGTTCTTTTCAGTCACTGTGAGAGAAAATGACCACACAGGGTTTCAAAGGTTCCAGAGGCTGCGGTTTGTTGTCGCTGAAACAGCATGACTTGTGCCCCTGTAGATTTTGGCTAAGGCCCTCAAAATGGGCTTCTATTATTACTTTTTTTCTGTCACTCAGCTGCAAATTAATTTTGAATCAGTCAAAGTAACCTTCTCTATAAACACTATTTTTACTGGGTCATGCTTCGTCCAAGTAACGTTTTCATGGATGCGCTGATGTTTTAAGTGTGCAGACATTCCCATCATGTTCAGATTGTGAAGAGGCCTTTGCAGAAGCATACCGACATGACCTGCTGTGCGGCCTGCCAGGTGCTATGACAGACACTTGAGCAACAACATCATTGCGTGACTCACTCTCTCAGGCCTCTGCTTACGCTGATCAGATCAAACACAGCCCAAACACCTGTGCTCCTGACATCAACACATCATGGCGGAGGAGGAGCTGAGGATGTCTTCTGGATGGCTGTCATTTCCATTCTCCTGGGCTCTCTTTGGGACATTCCTGGTTGATTTTGCACAGTGTTTAGGTTTTTCCTTTTGCTTCATGATCAAAGGCCAAAGCTTTTGATCAGGACTTCCAAAGGATCCCTCTTGTTTTGCTGGCGAGCGCACTGACAGGACAGTGGTGGAGCAATGATAATTACAGCTCCCATTTGGTGTCCCTGGAACTGGCACCAACAGCCAGTCGCACCCTCAGGCCAAGAAGAAAGGAGAGATTCTTGGACGGTTAAAAGAGGAGAGCAGAGAGGAAGAGGAGAAAAGATGGAGGACACACTGACAAAGAGGCGAGTCAATCGAGAGAACAGGCAGAAAATGGGATTACTTTGTGGCGTTCATGTTTTAGTGTGCCTGTGCCAGCTGAGGGTTGGATAACGATCATATGTTCAGAGACACCTGTAAAACTCAAGTGTACTGTATTTGTGTAAAGACAAGAAAGCAAAAAAACTGAAATATATATCATATATATTTTGTCTTGTATAAAAATTATTAATAAAACTTAAAGAAAAAATTGACATTTTGGGAAATATGCTGATTCGCTTTCTTGCTGAGAGTGAGGTGAGAAGGTTGATACCCATCTCAAGTCTGGATAAGTATGAAGCAGCTGGCTAACTTAGCTTAGCACAAAGACTGGAAACACAGGGAAACTGCTAGCTTGCTAGCCTGTACCAAAGAGTGAAAATGACAATTCGTCGTTTTAGCGGGGTTTGTGTGCCAGATTATTTCTTGGTCCGGACCAGTGACTTCTTGGAGTCTCCGCTGGTTGCCAGGAAACTGGTTGTATTTATACGCTGGTATTTGTACAGTTAAAACAAATGAGATATGTTTTAATTAATGAGCTTTAGAGGTGTTGTAGGCTGATTTTGTTACCTTTGGACAGACCCAGGCTAGCTGTTTCCCCCTGTTTCCAGTCTTTGTGCTAAGCTAAGTTAGCCAACTGCTGGTGGTAGAGTCATTTCAGCATACAGACATGAAAGTGGTATCGATCTTCTCATCTAACTCTGGGTAAGATAGCAAATAAGCATATTTCCCAAAATGCCAACCTTTTCCTTTTAATGACATGACTTTATTTTACAGTTTAAATACAACAATAACAAAAGGAGATCAATTATTAATAGTCTTTACTTTTCAAAATGTTACAATCCCTGAAGGGTGCACAGCTGAGGACAAAGACATTTGCATGGCAACAGTACTGCCAGACCCCCCATACTGATATTTGTGTGCTGCACCCAGACCTTTGGAGCTGAGCTACAGTGTGACTTCACGCCATTCTGACCAGACATGTACCCCGTCACCGTAATCTCACATTATGACAGGCTGAAAGGTTGGCCTTTATTCACCCCAAACAGCCACTATTCATCCCCGACTCTCCTTTCTGTTCGCTGAAAAGACCGAGTGGCCTCCTGTGCCACTGGAGGGCTCGTCTGTGTGTAAATGACCTTGATGCTCGGTTGCATAGTTCATAACCGCAGACCTTTCATCAGACACGGGGAGGTCCTCCACATCAACGCCTCTCCTGCTGTGAGTTTTGTCATGATTATGATGAGGAGGAGGATTATGTCGGAGAGCTCAGATGGAGATGTTACCAACACTTAACAATCAGTGCCATGCACAAGACAAGATTAAAATGCCATTTTTTTTGCATTTGATGGTTTAAAAAGGATTGCTAGCATAAGGGAGTGAGCCATGACTCATGATTTATCCACATTTTTTATTGAAGTTTACCAAACTCAGCATGGACCAAGGCACTCAAATGATTTTACTTTGCTGAAATTATTCTACAGACTGTTTGTTCTGAGACTTTGGCCTTACGTATATACAACCTACTATTACTGGCCTATAGCTGAAAGCTGTTTATGATAAGTGGATCACAAATGTACCAATATCCAGTAGTAATACCATACAAAATGAGCTGAATATGGACTTGAATACGATCACTTTTTCCCCTTCTTTTTTAAACAGTATGACTACATTTCCAACACAAAAAGCCGACAATAACAATAAACATCAACTTCAAACAGTTAAAGAGTACAAAATGTTTTAAATATATTAAATGTTCTATTAGCAACCACCTTGTTGTTGAGAAAATGTTAGCAAGACTTGACAGAGAGGCAGTATGTAATAACAATTTACTACTGTGTACAAAATTAAGTTTCTGCTAGTGACATCTGGTGTACCTATGGCTGCTATAATGCATTAAATGACTCAAAACGTATATTATTATTTCACGACTGAAAGGACCAATAATCAGAGACTAGATGAGACACAATGTTTTTTTTTCTGATACTGATTTCTAATCTATTAGCTGTGGGTTGTTGAATGAGAGAAGCAGTCTGACAGAAGCATGCACAAACATACAAAGGTCACCTCAGAAAATCCAGCATGTTATCCCAGTAGTTAGCTTAGTTTCAATGTGTTTGAGTCAGTAGAGATTCTCATCTCATCTGTACAGATCAGTGTCTCTTATCCAGTAGTGTCAGTACAGTATATCCCAAGCAACGGTGAAGATGTGAGACTTGTAGCAGGGCCAGAGCCAGGACTGTAGAAATACTGAGGTCATGAGTCAAGTCCCCCCAATTTTTCAGTAATTATTTGGATTTCTCATGTTGTATTTATTCTGTTAACTCTAATTATATTAAGCCCTCACCATTTTACTCCACATATATGGTGGAGGAATTGCATTTTTTTGTATTCATTTATTTGTTGGCCTAAAAGTAGTCAGATTTAGCCTTACAAAAAAAAAGAATAGGCATGTAAAATGTCCAAAAGCCACATTATGCCTTTATGTGAATTCAGTGAAATGCTGTTTCACATGTGATAAACCATGTGCTAGTATGGGAATTTATCATATGTGAAACAGTGTTGCACATGTAATATTAAATGTATATATATATATATTTTTTACATATAATGTTATGAATTTTACATGTGAGACACCTGAAAATCACTCAACATGGGAATTTATCGTATGTGAAATGGTGCTCCACATGTGATGAAGATAAGAAATGTATTCACATTTGCTTTTTTTGTAAGGCTAAACATGCAATATTAAGTCTACAAATACTGGAATCAGCCTATCAACTACCCACAATAAGTACGTTTTTAATTGTTCCAAAAGCCCCCCAAAGTGACCTCAATGGTGGCTACGGCCCTGATTTGTAGCTATTTCAAAGTTGCTTCTTTTTTGTTTTAATAGTGATACTTGTCATTTATCACAGATTGGATAAATATCATTTTTTCTGTACCAGATGCTTCCGCTCTTATTTAGCTGCGCATAAAATAGGCTTAATAACAAACCAATGAGCCACATTTTGTTGTTTTCAAGCGTTGCTGTCCCTTTTCAGTCCTCTTACAGTCTCTTAAAGTCACCCAAACACTGCTTTACATGCAGTTCAGACACACAGACAGAGACTGGAGCCAGACAGATGCCTGAAGATAGTATAATTCTACTGTATTGGACTGTATTACTGAACATCATTAGAAAATGGAGAAAATAACTTAAAAGTACATATTACACTAACTCTACAAATGTTACAAACCTCAACAAATGTACATTTATGTGACAGGACGTTGGAATAATAAAAATAAAGATCGCCGTCACGGCTAGATCAACACTAGTGTGGGGAGGCAGGTGAGCCAGCCAGTTGCCGGGCAGAGTTCAGACTTGGGCAGCTAGGAGGGGAGCATGGGCAGGAAATGAGTAGACGGGTGCCTTCGTCGAGCCTTGTGACCTCGCCGAGGCTTCCCCCGCCCGTTCAGAGAAACAAACATCTGCCTGCCGCTGTGCTTCCAGCGGAGGGAGGCGTACGTGTTGTAGCCATTCTCCTCAATGCGCTCCTTGAACTTGCAGCTTGGGTTGTACTTCACCTGTGATCAGAGTAAGGCAGGCAGGGAGGTTAAGGAGGTTATAACAGATGAGTGTTTAGCTAACGACTGACTGCTATTCCTGCTGTGCTATATTAGGCCAGCTTCCAAGAAGTGCACAAAGGTCAGTGTCTGTTGTTGCAGTAAAAGATTTTCCAGGTGTTTGTAGTTGATAGAGTTTTCCATCACAAAGTATTTAGCTGGTTTGTCTTTATAAGGCCACAATGTAAGAGCCTAGAATTAAAGGGTTGGTTTACCCGAATCACACAAAATCTACATTTTCTCACCCATCCCTCACCCCGATGGTGGCTAGCCATGCAGATAGTTTGGGGGGTTTGAGATATCCACCTTTGAAACGTATTTTCCATCAACTCAGTGCAGTTTATGTCAGCAGAATTTCATTGGTGCTGCTCAAAGCATTAAAAAATGACAAATAAAACCCCCTCTTTCCAGAAACAATGTTCTGGTTAATCTACAGGCCTCACAGTTAAGTTTTCATTGGGACTGATCTCTGAAAACTGATCACTGACTGAAATTGATCACAATGAGGTCTGTGAAATATCCTGAGTAACTTGGACATTGTTTCTGGAAAGAAATGTTGCGGGTGAGTTTTTGAATGTCGTTCTTTAATGGCTTCAGAAACACAAACAAAGCTAAAAACCTCAAAATACCTCACATAAAACCAAAAATAAAGAGAATAATAAGGGTGAACAGACCGCTTAATGTGCTCAAAATAATCAAAATGAACAAAGTTGTAAATAAAAAAATACAATAATTCTATTATTCTATTTTTTATCTTTAGATATATTGATCTGTGAAGGTAATCCAACACTCAACAGTCAACAAAGACACTTTTCCATGGCTGGTTAGCACTTCTTATCAGTTAGTCAAAGAGTCTTGAAAGATAATGTAGTGACAAGAGCTTCTGCTGCATTCCCTTTTCCAGATCGTTATCGTGCCGCCGTAATGAGGCCCTGTCTGTGATACCATCAGGATAGTATGCGCCTGGCGTGATTCACCTGCCTTTTTGTTATTATGGGAGGATTCAGTGTTTAGTAGAGGCCTGGGCCTTTAGGTCTGTTTATGTCCCGTTTACTGTGTTGGCTTGTTGAAGGCACTTGTCTTATCTCTGCTGCTGACTGATTGCTTGTCCCTGATTTCTCCTTTTCCGAGATGTAAATACATGAGCTAGACACCACACACCTCAGGTCTGATGTGTGGCTGATTTGAACAAAAAGAGGTGATTACTTTTGAAAGCTTGTGAAACAGCAATTGGCAGACGGCACGCAAAGACTTTTAAAGGAGCCCAGCTGGCTCTTTGTCATTGCTGGTTGGGTTTCTTTTCCCTGCTATCTATTTTGACAGTGGAACAAGCCAACTCAGGCTGCAGGTATCATCAACCGCGGCCCAGGTGTACAGCCATGATTGATTGTAACACTCTGACCTTTTCTGGACTTTACAGCAGAAGATTCCTGACATTTCCCTTCACTTCAGCAGAATCAAACATGTTTGGGTAGGCACTCATTTGGGACCCCTATACATAAATACCTCCCCTACCCTCACCACCCTCCTCCCCTTCCCAGCCCTCCCATCTTGACCTCCAGAAACAATGTTGCCAGGTTGTATACGCACCGATCCAAAGAGCGTGCCTTTCTTGGACATAGCTAAGTACAGCCCAGTGCTGACAGATTTGATGGCAACAACTCCCACACTGACAGATCGGATTTCCATCAGGCCTGGAAAATAAAAGAGGGAACAAGAGTCTGGGTTAGAAACATCTAGCTTTGGGAGTTTCCCCATCAAAAGCCACTCTATCATTAGCGATTAGGATACCAGACAGCCATATGCTCTGGGGAGAGAGAGCCCAAGACAAGAGAAAACACACACACACACACACACACACACACACACAGGACATGCACAATGGCCTGAGAGAGTTCCCTTTGTGGGAAGACCAGACGAGCTCAGGGCACAACAGGGAACAACAGGTTAAAGTTTGATCATATCAGAAAAGGCGGGAAATTAATATTATTATTTTCTCATGGAAGCTTAATCAAACAACTTTACCTTATGAACCCCAGTCTCAGACCACATCCTGAACTATATAAGATTTGAACACACACATTCACAGTGTCTGCACAGTGTTATTCTGCCTCGCTACTTGCATCCATTCAAGCCTCCTGACTCCAGATGTGACACTCAATCCTGATGATGCCCGGTGTTGTTTACTGAGGGACATAAAACCCGTGTCTGATGGCCACTTAAGCAGCCTCTCCAACTCACTTCACCCCATGAAAAAGCTGGCAAGCTTGTGGGCTAATTGTTTCCTCTGGGCACTGATTTTAAACAACTCCCATGTGGCTCACTCTTGATCTGGTTTTTGTCTGCATACAAAAATAAAGGCACACACCCATTGTCATGGCTACGACAGGGAGATGTTTTGGAGATGACCTGAGGGCTTACCACAGGGCCCTGAATAGCAGCTAATTGCTGGAGATGAAGCTCTCTTTTGAATGACATTTTTTTTCTGGCTTTATTTGCCCACTTACACCTTCAAAAGCACCCTGATGTCGTCTGCTATCTGATCAGAGCACGAAATCTTCTTTTTACACCCCTGAAAACCAAGTCTGTGCAGAGAAAACACGTAATGTTGTTGCTCAAAGGCCAGGCACTGCTGAATATTTGTGAAAAGGGATTGTTATCTTTGGACACATGCTGTAAACATAGCACCAGATCAAGGTGCTGAAGGACAGGGTGACCCAAAGCTGGTAGGAAATGAAGGAGTCATAAAAGCAGCAGTGGGCCACTGGCCACCCAACTGACCCCAGCTGCTACGGTACAACTGCAAGTCTTGTACAGGGCAGTGACTGAGTTCCTGACCAGTCTCTCTGGTTAAACCCATCCAGCAATGAAAAATAAACGCTCACAGCAGGGGTTTCGCAGGTGCCAGTCCCTCTGCACTGCAGTTTTTTCTGCCTATTTATTTGTGCAAATCCAGATTTTGTTTGGAAAGAACGGTAAAGCTGAACTTGGCTCAAAGGCTCGACTTAATATGTTTTTGGATTAAATAATGAGTTACATATTTGTTTTAGACTAGACTTTAAAGGATGAGTTCACGTTTTTACAAGACTGTCTTAATACACAACAAGTCCTAAATTAAACCACAAAATATGTTGTTTATCCATGCCCTATAGCTCAACATAAAGAAGCAGTTTCTGATCTGATTGGAAGGATGACATCGTTGGTCCGTTTGTCTGTGCCTTCCAAAACCGTTACAGGTCACGTTTTATGATGTGACAATGCTATGGTTAAGATTTGGTTACATTTAAGGAAAGATCATGGTTCGGGTCAAAAGTTACAGAAACATTGTGGTTTGGGTTCAAATGACTACTTTGCTAAGGTTATGGGGGCTTTGTCGTCATGGTTACAATAATTAACACCAGGTTAAGGCTCGGGAATGATTGTGGTCAACAAACAATGTTGACTGTCGGTTGGAAACGGGATACGAACATCGTTTTGTTGACCCTTTCACCCACCCTGACCTTCTCCCTACGCAGACTTTGTTGCTCTACAATAACGTCACCTGACTTCCTCCTTTACTCCCGTCATTATTACTACGGCCGCTAGAGAGCTTTGTCACTTGAATTCTGACATGACTGACGCTGTCATTCTTCTTGGGAAGACAGTCTCTAATACAAGACTCAGATGCCCATATGGGCTCATATGAGTTTTTGGTTTGCTGTAGTTGTACCTCCCGTCCATGCTGGCCGTCAAGGGCCGTCCCTTTCTGAGGACAAAATACTCAGTCCTCGCTCTGTGTCTCTTTATGTTTCCTCTGACAATGTTTCCTTGATGAACTAGTGGAGGGACAGTAAGAAGAAAAATTTGGTAGAAATACTTGATTTGACTAACTCAGAGTGCCGAGTGCCGTCATATTAGTTTCAGCTCAATTTTAAAATGCAATTTTATACTGAACTAGGACTTTGGATTTTGTCCCCCATCACATTTTAATCAAGTTTACAGTCAGTATGGACAGGAACAATAATTACAGCAACCAGAAACTGTTTCAATGTACATATGGGCATGTGAGTATTCAAAAAAAAACGTGAACGTATCCTTTAAATTGTTGTGAAAACCTTCATCATCTTTGTCTAATATTTATAGATGACACCAATATAATATATAATCTCATAATCTAATAGCACACAAAGCACACTAACTGTTTCTTCTCTACAGGGCGGCTGCTAATATCATCAGACTACTGATGCTGGTTTCAAAGAGCACATCTGAAGGGCTCTAAGACACACATCTGCTGCCCCCATCACTCTAAACACGCAACTATCTCAAACTTTTTTTTTTTCCCAGCTCACCAGCAACATCACCAGTCGTGCTTAACAAGTGAGGTCATCTACTTTAGGCACAGACACAAAGAAGTACAAAGAGTAAAAAAAGGAGGAAAGAAAAGACGAGGAAGGTAAACAAACACAAACTCCTGTTGAGTGTCTTTCTTCTCTGACAGGGCCGTGTAAATGAAGCCCTCTCTCTCTCCGCTCGCCACAGCTGCAGGGAAGGAGGGAATGCCTCAGACAAGTCCATCCAGGTATGAGCCCAGCTGCACCCCCATCACTCCTACATTGCCTCTGATCCTCTGAGGAAACATTAACACTGATGGCAGCCCCCTCTTTACGAGCTGTGTTTACAAACACCGGGTGTGCTACGGTATCACCTGGAGCGTGCAAGGGACTCATAAGCAATTAGCTGAGGCCCGGCTGGTGATTGGAGCGCTGCAAGGATTTATGGGGGATTAGTCCAGGCCAATGAAAACCGCTGGTGCCTGAAAGTGGTGCCAGCAGTAATTGCCATTATTTGCAGGTTTGAGTTCCAGGCACAGTAGGTGTGTTGGAAGGATGTTTGTCACATCTGAAACATTGCAAAGAGTTGGCCGTGAGCAGTAAAATCTCAGTGGTAAAAAGTAAAAAAAAAAACCTTAAGTACTAGAAAATTGACTTAAATAAATCTGACGTTGGAGTTGTTAATGCACTTTATTAAAAAAACATTTGGGAGTAAAAGTTTGAGGAGTCTACTGGCTAATATCTGTAGCGATAGGTTTGGGCTAGCAATCATTTTGTGAGGCACCTCAACAAAACACATGTCTATAGCACATTAAATATTGTCCTTTCTCTCCTCCGGTCTCATAGGTACCTTACATGTCATTTCATTCATACATGCTGGTGTAGCAGCCAGCAGACACAAAAGATCTGAGCACATGAAATGGGGATTTCACATTGTCTAGAGGAATCACTTGGGCTCTGGACGCTTGACCACACATCTATAAAGACCAGTTAGATCCATATAACTCACAGTCCCCCCTTTGAAAAGTCACTCCATTGTGTTCAAAGCCTGAGAAATCAGAGTGGGGTATTTCAAGCTATTAGAGGGTTTTCCTAACTGCTGAAATCCAAAAGGTCATTTTACTGGAAGGAAGGCTGTATGCTGAGTTTAGCCTCTGAAGTTGAAGTAATGTGCTGTAATATTGATATAGTTTTCTAGAAGTATGCATTTTTGACTGAAACTTACATTTATTATAAAAGTCATTTTTAAAAGCTGTCCAGATATTAGATTAATGTCAGTTCTTGAGAAATCCTAAAACAATTTATTGTGTCAAAATTGGATAATCATGACTTTTTAGCTCCCTGCAAACCAACTTAAATTTTGGTTGGACAAATAAGCTATGTTTCTGAATATATCTAACAATTTGAAATGCAGTGTGGGGGTAATCTTCTCTTTAATAAACCCTGTTTTGTAACATATGGTCTGGTGTAAATTGTTATGAAATGTAGAAATTGTCTTTACACAAACGGGCAGGAATATCTAGTTTGCGCTAATAAAATGATCCTTATTCTAGTGTAATAGCTGACTATGTTTAGAGAAAATGAAAGTATTTTGAAATTGCGAACAATTTTCATTCAAGACATGTTTCACATCTTTTGAACAATATCACAATTAGAAAGACGAGAGAGAAATAATGGAGACAAATTAATTCTTTGTTCCTGAGCTGCATTGGAAACTGAAGGTCATTGCTGCTCCGTGTTCTGCTGAGCAAGTATCAACTGATGGCCCTATTGAGCTCATGAAAATGGTACTTTTGGCTTCCCACGTGCAATTGGCAAGATCTCTTAACCTTTGACATGTTTTGGCTGGGACTGTCAATAAGCTCAAGCTGCCATTACAAGCAAATCCTGCACTATACATGTCTAGTCAACTGTGGACTTGCCATTTATTTCTCCTCTATGGGATTTTTAAAAGCATAGAAAAAGTCTTTTACCCAGTCTTTTTTTTTTACTCTTTCTTTTCTTTCCGTCCCCATTTTTTGGACGTTAGCCCATCGTCAGATCATTCAAGCCTTTTCTGACTTTGAAAAAAAAAAAGGCAGAAAGGAAAGAGAGAGACACTCTCACGGGGTTCCCTTTTGTCAGACTCATGGTATGGGGGAGGAGGAGGGGGCGAGTACACGGTGAAGGTGCTGGTTATAAGATGGGGGTTTCGGTGGTGGGGGGCAGGCACTTGCAATGGCTGCCCCCCACCCCCCACCCCACCCCAATAAGTCTTTGTTACTCACCTGAGAGGTGAAGAGCTAGACAAGATCTTATTAATGACCAAGCGTTTTGAATGGGGCTCTGCAAAGTGTGGCAAAATGGTTCCTTTCATCACAAATTTAAAGCAGAAACGAGTGAAAGACTGAGCAAAGAGAGAGTGAGAAAAAGAGATTTTTCTGCTCCTTTCCTCCTGTCTTCTTTTTGTTCCTTTTCCCAGGTCTTTAATTTCTTGGGTTGCCCCCTTGAGCAGCCCTCCATGGCTCAGTGCTCGACCAGAGCAGAGCCTGGGAATCTTGGAGTTCCCGCTGTGCTCCTGCTCTTGATTGACATACCTTTTCAATTATTTCACAGTTTGCTTGCTTTTTAAACGAAGAGGGCCCTGTTGTTTTTTTCCTTCTGCCCTCCTTTTCAAAACACAAGCTTTTCATGTCGGGTCTGGGCTACCGGGCCTAATGGCTGTGACCAGCACCTTTGATCTGCCATGACCCCCTCGAAGGGTCTGGTACTGGGCGAAGGAGCCGCCTGTGTGTATCAGCACAGACAAAGGCTGCATCACTCACTATTGCTTTAAACACCTTGAGAGATTACCATGAGAACAGGCGCTCTTGTGGAGGCCATCACAGGTGGTGTGATATGGAAACTTGGACATTAACCCTTGAATGTACAGTAAAATACCAACCACTGATTAGCAAGGACTTGTGGAGAAGGATGGTTTTGTTTGAGAGAAACGTGTAACCTGAACACAATTTATGTTTTCAACAAAAAACAAGTATATTCTAGTATATTTACACAACTTTGGCTCGTGGACACCTTTGCACAATTTCTGAAAGAACCACTGAGTTGTATGTGCCAAAAAACAAAAAAGACGTTACCCTCCACAGACAAATGAAATAGAAGCTACTCTCATTAATGCCTTTGTGGATGATGTTGTTTGCACATTGATAGGCTTTAAGCTAACCTGTCATTCGTTTTATATTCTTTCAAATACAGATTACAGTTGACATGTCGCGCATTTGCATTGTCCCTCCAATAAAAACCTCCATCACAGATGTCTTTCATCTTTCTTTCCTAGTCCCACTAAAGGCCTCAGTATGCTTCAAACAAAGTGCTTGTCGGATCATCTAAATTCTTTCTGATGTTGGAATTTGGGGGAGGCTGCATCCGACAATTTTCATAACTTTCTGAAACAGACAATCCGACAATCACACACAGTTTACGCAGTGATTGACCAGGTGTGTGGAGGTGTGAAAGTTGGTTGGGTTTTGAACTTCCTTTATTGAGTGCTCCCACACAAATTCAGTTAAATTTAAAAATGCATCTTTTTCTCTTTGCTTCAGCCCTCTGTCCCCTCTAAAATGCAGCAAAGTTAAGAGGTTCGCTGCTTCTACCTTTCTCTGTGATCAGTATGTCAATATAGCCGAAAAACACTGCGCAGCTGTGGTCATTAACCTGCATTTATGTTGATTTTGTCAGACAATATTGCAATCATATAGTAACTAAAAAGAGGACAAGGAGATTAAGCTGTTTTTCTATTGTGCAGGTGTTTCACTGCGGGCAGAGGTCATTCTTCACACACCTACTTTCATTCTTCCTGTGTTCAACTGAGTGTAACGCTATGACTGTTCAAGAGTGTGCACTGTTATCCCAATTAGTACGATTCATTGTGTTGAGACTACAATGACATGCAAACGAAACCGAGTTCTTGTAGAGAGATTGTGGTGGCAGTGGGATGCAGCCAGCAGGAGGTTATGATGGCAGGGTTTTTCCCCACTGGTACGACCTAGTTCGTTTATAGCATACTGAGGCCTTTAAGTGTATACAAGACAGCCAAGACAGATTCATAACAAATGTTTGATATTAACATACATTTAGACCTCATATAAAAGTGGCACAAACCAAAAATGTCAATTGTCATGTGACAGTTTCACAGAAAAAAAAAAAATATTTTGGCCAGTTTTACCTGTCTGAAAGGCAGCCAAAGAAACACAAGCAATGATTGTACACCGCCCTTTCATTTCATAATCCATAAAGCATAATCGTGACATTGATTTGGGGCAGAGGCCATTGTTTATGCCCTGACAACATAATGTTGAGCCACAAAAAACTGTGATTATGGCCCTCAGCATGCGGTGACTGATCAAATCCAAGGCAAGAGGTGTGTCAGCACAAGGATCACCGCTTCTGTGTCAGTGGCTCTGAGGGCGCATAGGGAGCATGATCAGTGCTCTGCCTTCATTTTCAAACATGTTCTGTCTGAAAGATATAAATATAAAGTATGAAAATAAGTCATGTTTCATTCAATAACTACATGCCTATGTTACATTCCTAATTCTCTGTGTGAATGGAAGAAAAATCCAAACACTTCATATTGATTGGTAGCTGACAGATGAAGGACTGTCCTGTCAGGAGGCTCATATACTGGGAGCCAGGGAGTTATCAATACACAGTGAACAATACACTGATATCTCCACTGTGTGGCACGTGATACTGGGTCAGTGATGATCTCATTGCAATTACTGGCGGATATGAAAGCTGATCTTCAATTTTCTGTGGAATATGACAGTGCTGCAGAGACAGAAAGATAATTTACACACAGTGTGTTGGACTTCAATAGTTAGAATATTATTGTGTATTCCACTCCCTTACAAAGAGGATGTAAAATCATTTTAAGCAGCCCTGCCATGTCTGTTGTGACAGTAAACTCAATCAGTTCAATAGTGACAGTTGAGCTACAGCCACCTTCCTTTACTTTAAGGTATTTAGGAATGTTTATCTGTGTAACTGGGAAAGATTAGAGCATTTTATGTTTTCAGAAGGTCTATGGATGGTCTTTTTGCATCTTTAGCTACATGTCTTTCTCATCATATTCTGCTTGAGCACATCATACTCTGCCAGGTCAGGGAGGCACAGACAGGAACAGTACTGATCGGCAGAGCCCTCTAACCTTTAAATAATCTGCTGGAATAATTTGTCGGGGGGCATTTGGAGATCATCTTGTCCTGGGCACGAGCAAGATTAGCTGAAACCAGAGGATGGAGTCGACTCACAACACACAAATGCACAACACATATACAAAAGACACCCTGATGAACCATGACTTCAGTGGATGACTGAGGATCTCTCCTGGTAAAGTATACTTTATTGACCAAACTTTTGACCCCTGGGACAAATCCACCACATGCACACAGCCCTTGATTAGCAGATGGTGTGGAATTCCCCGAATGGGTTTTTCTAAATGCTGAGGGGGTCTCTATGAGTTTAAATGGTGAAAACAGTGTTTATTCTGATATGTGGTCTAGTGCAAACAATTATTGATTGCTGACTAATAGATTTATGGGAAGTACAACCCAGGTGATTTAGAAAATATATTCCTTTAAAGAAGTGAAGTATATTATATTTTCCTCTTTTCTTCTCCAGTTGAATAATATCATGCTCACTCCCGCACCCTTGTGCTCCTTCTACCGGCGTGCACTAGGTTGCATTTCCTCTCCTGCAGCCACACACAGCAACCAGCCTTTGACATTTGCTTGAGGTGGGTCCTCGCCAGGACGACGTCTGTGTAACGGACATCTCTAAAGTGGTGGTCAGACTGAAACACAATGGACGAGTAAACCTCTACTATCACGTATAATAATTTAAGGTTTGCCATATGAAATGCTATTATCACCAAATCTTAAACTCACCAAAAGTCATCAACAGCAAAAAGACGTCATAGTCTGTTTGATCATTAAGCAGCTAATGGATTAGTTCAAGTTCAGTGCAAAAAACACAGCAATGATCTTACTAAAACCACTTAAAAAACGTAGATTTACACACTAAAGAACACAAATAAACACTGAGTCAAATACTACAGAAAGTCATGTGGCACAGGCAGTAACTTCAGAGCATGGAGCACTTTTGGCCACACCCCAATGTCTGAGCAGGTGTTTTACATCTGCTTTTAAAGGCAAAAGTACCTGCTTTGACATGGCTGATTGGAGTGCCACAATGATTTTCTGCCCTATATCTTAAGCACCATTATAAATTAGGTCTTCTTTGATTGTGCTCAGACTTTTTTTTGCCAAGGATATTACTAAAGTCAATTTATAAGCAGTTGCATATTTTTATGTACTTCTCACATTGCAGGTTTACTCTCTAATCTAAATGTTGTCTGTTCACAAATGTATTTTCTAGAACTGTTACGCCAAAGCTCAGTACAATTCAAGTTCTGTGCTGCTATACAAACACATTGTCATGATCATTATTCTTATTACATCACTTTTTATATAATACTTTTTATAAAACTGCAACGTTTGCCAACAAAATTGCTACTACAGTTGGTTCAGTTTTTGTACAGCTTTTAGGAGGTTTCAGTCCATTTTAAACATTTTGCTTCAGGTCAGGGGAAGCTACTTTATGTTAGACTTGGTTGAAGTCGAGGGTTTGCTCAGGATTTCCCTTTCATTAATGTAAAAACACCCTGGTTGAGTCACTGTCCATAATGTTTCATACACATAGTGATGAAATGATGACATTTATTTTCGTTTGAATAAGTGTGATCAGGCTCAAAATACATATGATGCAATGCCCTCGTTGGTTTAATGGACCAACCAGTTCTGGACAGCAATATAAAATTTACAGTCTCTTTAACAGGAGCTGTGACTGCCACTCTGAGAGCTCCACTGTTCCAGCAAAGGATTTGTACTTTGGTGTGTGTGTGTGTGTGTGTGTGTGGTGTGTGTGTGTGTGTGTGTGTGTGTGTGTGTGTGTGTGTGTGTGTGTGTGTGTGTTGTGTGTGTGTGTGTCATGTGTAATTTTATGTGTGTTTGTGAGCGGCCCTCTGTTGCAGAGCAGAGCAGCTGTCGGTCTACAGGCAGCAAAGTGTACCTGTCTCTCTTTCTCTCCTTCCTCCTGTCTCCCATCTGCCAGCTTGCTTTTCACTGCCCGTCTGTCCCTCTCTTCTCCTCTGTAGTACCTCTTTGGTCTCTCTGTCTCAGTCTGGTTCTTTCCCTGCCTGGGCCACCCCTCCTCTCCCTCCCTACAGGCCTGTCTGCACCGGGTCTCCGGACATGCATCATACCTATTAACTCTCACAGGACTGGGGTGATTTATTTATCCCTTACAGACAGCTATGAGATATGTCTGCTCCGAGCTGAGCAGAGCTGGACTGATCACACACAAAAACATGAAAGGCTGAGACACACACACACAAACACAATGCACAACCTGCAGTTACAAATCTCAGGGTTTTGCCACTTTGTTATTTTTTGCAATAGAAGCAAGATTAAAAAACAAGGTAATAAGGATGAGAAAAACTAGAAAAAATCTCCAACATACTCAGTAATGAAATGAGCTGAATAGCCCTCACTGTGATCATCCACCACATGTTAGTCAAAGCAGCACATTCAAGCCAGCATGCCAAGTAACTGCCAAGGCCCTGAGATCTGATTCTGTTCCTCAAATGAGCTCAGACTGTCTGGAGGTCTGAACAGTGTTTCTCTTGCCTAATTTAGCTCTGAATTCCTGGACAGTTAGGAATCCTTCAAGTCAACTCATGTTTGATTTGATCAAACAAAAAGTAAAAAGTACATAATTAAAGTAACAGCAAAGGAAATAAGAAACAGGACTATATACACCCCCCTTTTTTATTTCTTGCACACTTGAACTTTCACAGATCCAAACATGCTGTCACTCCCTAAATCACTCTGTACACACTGTGTGCATGTGTGCCGGTCTGCATGTGTGTGTATTTTTTGGGAGTACATTCCCTTGCATGTGGCCCACCCCATCAAAAAAAAAACAAACAAAAAAAAAACAATGACGATGGATAGAAAGTACAGGAAGAAAGGGGAGAAAGGATTGGCAGAGGGCTGGTCTTCCCTGCCCACATATCACTTGTTCCCACATTCCATTAAAATCTCTGGAGGGATGAGAATGAAGATGACACTGATAAGATTATTTTTCTCCTGTCTTTTTTATCTCAGTCCATATTCAATGGCCAGTGCCATTTCTTCAGCAATGGTGTTATTAGTTAGCAGCGAGTTAGTATTATGAATTTTTATTTTTATTATTATTATTATGAGGTACAGCCATTGGGCTTCATGCAAGAACCTCTCATACGAACACCTTTGTGATTTCGGAAAATTTGGCATTCACCAATTGTTGTGCAGGATGCATCATCCTCCATTATTACACCTGACAGTGTAACCTCACCTGACTGAAGTCATGGACTGCTTTGCTTTAGCAAGACATTTTCTGAGCATCGAACTTCATATCAAACCATTCCCTCTTTATTTATGCTCTTCTTGCAGCTCTGCAGTATTGGGGATCATCAATCTCTTCTATTATTGAATGTCATCCATGAAGAACTACCTGAGCACAAATTACCATAGGAATCTGGAAAGTGCACTCTCTCAAAGTTGGGTGCAGACTGGTCTTCGGTCTGCCCCCCCCCCCTGCCTGCCAGACTGAGCCACTGAGGGAGGTGTAAAGCAGAGACAATCTACTTCTCTACAAGCCCAGTTTTTTGGAGCCTGTGAACAAGTCACATGGTGGTGATCTGCTGAAAGCTGACTCCCGCACTCCCTCGGCCCCAGCCCCGGCCGCAAGGGGTGACATTCTCTCACACACAATCTAGAGGCTGGTCCTCTTTCAGGACTCGTACTCGGCCCTGTTACCCCCACCCTTTCATACGGTGCTGCTGGGAGACGTACTCCAGGGATTAGCCCAGCCAGGTCTTTCAAAGGCCATTAGAGCAAATTACAGGTATCCTGTTACCAGTGCGCTGGGACAGGCCAGGTGAGGGGCGCAGAGGCCAGGCAGGAGAGCAGGGGTCAGCTTGGGACAAAAAGACAAGGCCACCCTGGGCCCCACTCTATCGGAGTGTCTCCCTGGCTCCACAAACTGGAAGGCCTGCATCTATGAATGGCTCACTTGATGGGACCTCAGAGACATTGTCTCACCACCGTAACTTTAGCCTTTTTTTTCTTACTACCCCCCCACCCACCCCCACAATTCACTCTCCCCACCCTGGTTTTCTTGTCTTTCGATTGATGTGGGCATGACTTTGCCCAGATAAATGATCACACAAAACAACTAGAAAAACATGAGCAAAATTCAATAAAATACGACACAAGGGTGTCATATCGACCGTGGTATTGAGAGTATGGCCTAAATGCTGCAAACCCTCAGTCATGTCCTGGCTACACTATGAGTATGCGCCACACAAAAAGCTCTGCCTTGGGCCAAAGACTTAATTTGAATTACATTAACCATTTCTATTTCAAACCTAAATTTAAATTGTAATGGCAACCACACAACCATTAATGTGTGTTCTGTCAATGTATCAGTATGCTGCAGGCATCATGAGACTGATGCTGTTGATAACGTTGTGGAGATGGCCACAGGGAGTTCCGCATCCTGCCATTTTCTCTTGACTACACACACACGCACACACACACAAGCCCTGCACATACATGCCTCTTGGCCACTTGTGCCGGCCACACTCACACAAATACACACACACATGTCTCAACCAATCCCAACCGGTGGATGACAATCTAGTGGAGGAGTTGCGGAAGTGTTTCATTAGCCAATTACCGCTAGTAGATAAACCCCGCGTTCCCACAGTCCGCAAGGCCGGGGGGTCAAATGTGACCAATTACCCTCCATCTCCTCACAGGACAGATTAGTCTGTCTGATTTATCCCTAGACAGACTGACCCAATACTCCAGAATCACCACCCACATCTGGATATGTCTGTGCATGTGCGTGGAGAGGCCGTTGTATGTGTGCTGTGATAAGTGATAGCAACGGACACTAAACGTTAGTAGAAAGAGAAGAGTTTAGTGAAAATCAATGGCAAAGCTCAAAGAAAATGTGAGTTTGACGGGTCAAAGATTCTGACAGAACTGGAATCTCTTCTACCACACACGCACACTCCCGATCGAACAGTGATTAGTGTATCTGCATGTCCTGTCAGCATGCACTCCATGGTAGTTATACCACTGAACACTAACTTCCTTGGACATGCTAAGCTGTGATTGCATGTAATGGAACATCAATCAGTTCATTAGGGACCTCCAGGATGCTGAATCAGAGGGAAAAGACCCTCCGCTGATCAAACCCCAAATTTACAAGCATGGTGGGGGCAAGCCAGCCAGAAAAGGTAACACAAGAGGACAACCTGAGGGAGTGGGCAAGTGGTGGGGTGGAGGGCTGGGGTAGTGAGGCTGAGGGATAGCAGAGGTGAAAAAGGTTAACGAAGCCCACAGTGTGCTCATCTGTGCCTGTGTGGTACTGAGGGGCCGCAATCGTACCGACCAAGAGGCCTTTTCTTTAATCAAGGAGGGCAGACTGCCTCCAAATCATGCATCACATCCGTAACAAGCGAACAGCAAGCTATCAAAGGGCTTCACAGATAGTTACGAGCAGATCTGCCCACCGAGAGCTTTGTGACTCACGGCTTCTGCAGTTTCCTGCACTTTAGTACACTGGGAGGGGCGGCCGGGATGGCGGGATCCACATTAGACTGAGGTCATTCCCCTGTGCCACTAAATTGCAGTAAGCTGGTGTGTTGCATCTGTGGCTTGTTTGGTTGGCTGTCCAGACCAGACTCAGCCACCCTGAGTGGAAACATAATCAGGAGAAAACAAAGGCCTTGTTTACAGTTTCCTTCATCTTCCCTGGGCTCTCAGTACAAAACTCTTCACGTAGTTGTTGAAGAGCATCCACATCTGATCCAAACCAGCATTCCCTGTCAGTTTCAACCACAGTGAATCTGTGCCTACATTGGCAAATACTCTTTTATTTTTAGATTAGATTAGAGTAAGTTGTAGAAGCTATTAAAGACACTTATTTTACCTCCCTCTTCAGCAAAATGAACTTAGATCTTGTGGGTGACAAGCATGTGAGTGTGTGTAAGCTGGCGATACAATTAAAAGAAAACCTAATATGGTGTGTTTGCGTTCATGTCATATTCAAGTTATCATAATTACGAGTTTCTGACTTGTAAATAGCGTTCACATCAACCTCCAAGCAGTAATCACGACTGGGAAACATATCTGTATTTTTCTGAAAGCACCAATATCTGACTTGGTGCTTAATAATACAGAGGAGCCTGAAAATCAAACAAACATGGATGCCTCACATCTCTTACAGTCGGCTGTTAAAGGTATTTTAACCAAAATGCTATGGATATTGTGATGTACTGCAGAGGCACATCACTTTTAAAGGGGCACCAATTGAAAATTGAAAATGAAGCTCATTTTGCTCATCACAGTACTACTCAGCCTGTGAAAACAGTCGTATAATGTCCTCTGTGGAGGGAGCTTCCCAAAGTTTGAAAAAATGACCCTGATGATGTAATCAGGGGGATCTCGGTTTAGGCTTGAGACTTACATTTTTTAACAGAAAGCGTGCATTACAAATTGGAGGTGTGAGGATTGAAAGAAGTGGGCATTCAGGAGGCAGAGCGGGTCCATTGATGGACACTATCCTGCACTATGCATTATGGGAAATGTAGGATACTATTATTGTGGAGCTTGACCCATACCAGGGACTAAAGCTCCAGATATCTTGGCCTCTGCTGCTTCGATTTTGACCATTCTTATTAAAATCTGTCTCCCAACATTATACAAGTGAATCTCTCCTATCTCGACCATCCGTCCCATATGACATGAACGCGGCATCAGCCTTGCCTCCTCGTGTGATTGGCTGTTGTGTGTATATTGTCAGTTTCGTTACAGTGTGACTGTATTTATAACTGTATTACTTCTGTATAACAGAATTGACTGTGCTTTGTTTGTAGTTCTGTATTCAACAGCAGTCTCAAAAACCCACCAAATCCAAGTTAGTTTGGAGGATACTGCCAACTATAAGTGTGTGCATGTGTGGCTCAGGTGTGCAGCAAGGTTCCAGTGAATGAGCACCAGGACACAGAATATTCTCTCTGGCCTGAGCCTGCCCCATATTTACATTATTAAAATGAGATGGGCATACAGGGAGGTGACAGAAGGCACAGGAGTGAAATCAGGGCCCTGTCAGAGCTGTCACTTGCTCCACTGGCCAAAGGGCCCTGACCTTAATCCTATCCACTGCAGGGGAGGAGAGGGGGAAATGGAGACAGCAGGAGAGAGAGAGAGATGGTGATAGGTAGAAAGGGGCAGACAGATAAAAAGAAAAGAAACAGGAGGATGATAGTGAAAGATATGTGTATATAAATATATATATGAAGAGAAAAGGGTACGGAGACAGAGACAGAGGGGTTTACATCAAAGCAGCTTCTACCTGTGCAATGATGTGGTGAAAACCTGGTGTGTTTCACGTGAATTTGAATATTTTTTCTGCCTGCTCAGTTATGGACTGCAGGCTGTAAGTAACTATTAACCACAACCTTTTCTTCCTGATTCATTCAAAAATAGATACAAAGTTGCAGCATTACATCCACTTTCTCATTCTCCGAGAATCTCAATTAGCAAGATGAAATTTGTAGTAACCGTTCAGCAAGAAGGAAGCTGCGTTCAGGACAAAGTTCTCAGCGTCCATACAGGAGTGGCTTGATGTATGGTGTGGACTGTACTGTCCTGCTTCAGCTATATCACTGCAATGCTTTGTGCCACCCTCTGTGTTCTAATGAGGAGCATGGACTTCCAGATGGGAAAAACACCCGTGTGCACACAAGCTTGCACATGTCAGCGTGCGTGCAAACACACACACACACACATGCATGCACGTCTGAACTGAGTGCAAGGTAAGGTCTGGTTCATATTAGCCATTAGGGAAAGGAAACGCACATCTTTTTCAGGTTAGGGTCCACTTCATGCTCCCGCAATGGCACAACTATAAACACAGGCGCATGCATTCTAAATGTACACACACATTCAAAGAGCCCTGACACGGCACTCACATCCTGCTCGTGTTCGTTTAGCGAAATGGCCTTAGAGATAAAAAGCAGGTATGGGTGGATGTGTGTCATGCAGTTCAGAGAAGACGCTGTATGGTCTCAACCTGTTGGTATGCACAGACCTGCACCGGAGTCACTGTTTTTAGCCTTCCACATTTGCATTAATTATCCTACTTGTACTTTCAGGAAACACATTTGCAACACGGTTATTCAGTCCAGACAGGGACTTCTCTGCTTCAATCTTCAAGGCACAACAGCTTTAGCAAAGAGGTTGTTAACCCGATGGAACAAAATCTCACAGATTATTTGTTTGCTTTCATCAAATTGTCATCTAAATCCAAGACAAATAAAAATATAATGTGATTTTTAAATCTAAATTCTTTAGTTTAGGGTCCAATAGGAGTTAGGCGGACCCTGTTTCCACCCAGTTCTCAGTCCATATGGTCTACATTTATTTGTTGTGACCCATGTAGAATGTGCAAGGTCTATATTAAAATATGTACTCTTCTTTGTGGTCTACAGCTGGAATGCAGAATGGATGTATTCTACACTCACATAGGGGCTTTAAGATTGAACAATGTCTATACAATGATGATTAACACTTCAAACTGATTCTTAGTGCTTATATTCTGCTTTCAACTGTGTGAAAACAATTACAGTCATATTCATGGTCTCATACAGTCTGGTCATTTTTTAGCCAAGCCAGCAGCGCGACTCTTGGGATGGCAACGCCGGTCGGTCGGTTAACAACTTTGCTCCAGACTGAAATATCTCAACAACTGTTGATGGATTGTCATTAAAGCACACATAGCAGCTAGCATGGCTGTAGACTCTTAGACTTGTTTAAAATTGCTCTACAAAGTCTTAACTCACACAGGAATCCATGATGTAATGTCTGCATAATAAGAAATGTTGGATAATTGCAGGCTTTCTGGTGCACACTTCAGTCTGATCAGTTAACTGTAATAAATATGTCATTTCCAGATATGATTCTCAGTGCGATGCAGCACCATTTCTCCACAGAGGTGTCATGAGTAAACAGATTTCCAGTCAGTACACATAGCCAGATTTTTATGACTCGATTGCCTGACAGCGAGTCAATATTTAGCCACGTAGATTGACGGGCAGGTTGTGGTTGCTCTGTTTGTGTGTGTGTATGAGTTGTTTGTGGCTGAGAGAGAGATTAAAGTCTATTGAAAGTCCACGGAGCTCCCATGTGCTCCCGCGGCTCATAGCTTCACAGGAAAAAAAAGGGTGGGGAGCCCCAGATTTACCTGAGTATCACCTACGAGAAAGATTGAGGCGCCTGATTTTACTGCCTCTTATTGTTTCCTTTATGATCTGGACCAAATCCTACAGGGAGGGATATCTGTCTTTAGGGCAATAGGTGCATTACATTCCTGCTATTATTGCTTCCTAGTCCCCGGGCTCCTTGTGATTTTAGGATAAATTTGAACACTTTTAAACTCCTGTAGCTTTAGCCAGTCAGCCGTAGCTGCATTTAGGGATGCCAAGTTGTTTCTTTTTTTTTTTTTTCCTGTCTACAGCAGGGGTTCTCTTTCAGCTTCTTTATTCCTGGGCCAGTGGTTAAACGCCTTCCAAGACATGATGTCTGGCTCAGTTCGAGCAGGGAGGTGAGAGGCTTTATTGGAAGGGTCAAAACAAAACCATTAATCTGTCTCGGTCTATCTAAGGTTGAGGCAAGACCTGTCTCCCCTGACTCAATGGGCTGATTACGTCAGTGCATGTGTGTGTGTGTGTGCATGTGTAGGGTTCGAGATGTGAGTGGCGGCTGCTCCTTGGTGAGAATTTCCCTTGGCGAGTGATTTCAAACATGTGGTGCTGCATGAGTAAGACTAGCTGGCCGACTGTTCCCAACTGATCTAATTAATACTCATTTTACACCTTTCACAAAAAAAGCACACACAGTAATAACAGTGCTATTGTGTTGTCATTGAGGAAAAGGCCAAACTCTTCACCCCCATTTTAAAAACTAACTGCCTGGCTGTGACCATGTTCAATATTGCATTGCCATGCTGTAATTAATTGCAGCTCATTACAATGATGTATAAAGCAGCTAAATCATTGAGGGAGTAGCTGTTGGATGGCAACAGATAGTCTGCTCATGGGAAAAACATGGAAACTAGAAGTATAATGGTTATTTTTTCTGGCCCAAAGAATATTTAAAGACACAATCCTCAATTTTGCTCTTTTACGCTATTTAATCTTTTTCTGATGTTCACGCTACTTCTTCCTTCAAGTGTATAGAAATTGATATACTTGAACCTTGTATTCAGTGTCATTCTCCGCTTTTAAGAAGCTTTTCAGAAAATCAGTGCAAACATCTTTTATCAATGGCTTTAAGATCCAAGTAGCTGGTTACTGGCACTGTGAAGTCTTCTCTTTTGTCTTCCCTTCACACCCACAGGATGTCCAGAGCTGTGGGATGCTATAAAGGAATCGGCTGCTGGAGCCAAAGTCAGACTCTATAAACCTGCTGATGAACCCAGTAAATCCCAGAGAGGAGCCGCAGCCAGACTGCTAAAGGTTGTTAGCTACTAATTGCTACATTTCTAGAGCCCATTCATGATATCAAACCCTGGTGGCAGAAACCAGGGGTGCTCGGCTAATTAGGGTGACACTGACACTCTTGTCCTGCAATGTTCCCAGGACAGTGATAGTGTGAGAGAGAGATTTAACATGCATGTTCAACATGCATGCGTGTGCCAGTGATGTTTTATTTAGCTTTTGGCCTCTTAACAGCAGGAACAGCTGGCAAAGGGTCAATTTTCATTTGTCTCCCACAGGCTGAGGCCATGCACTGTCCTTACTTGGGGGGATAATAAATGCATGATTCGTGGGATTTTACCCTCCTGTTGGCATCCAAAATGTCCACGAATCCCCTCTCAGTTGAGACGACCCAGAGGAAACCTTACATAATGCCTAATGAGCAACGGGAAACGCTCCAGCACTCTTCTAGCCTTTAATTTCCACCTCAATACTGAGCAGAGCACGCCCCAGCCCTTCTCCTAGCCTCATTAACATGTGTATTCTCCCGATTCAAAACACCAAAGCACTTCCTTCGGCCAGGTGCTTCCCTCTTTAGCCCCTCCAGCCCCGGTGCTGTTGATCCAGTCACACGTCCCCGTCTGAGCTCTACCACTATTAATGGTGAGTCATGGTGAGGATGTAGAATGGCCAGGACAGAATAAACTTTCTTACACCTTTAAAATGGCAGACAGCGACAGACATTTTGTAATGTCTGTCGCTTTGGCATGTGTATGCCATTGTCCCTAAACTGCAGCCTAGATAACACATGAGGTGATGATGGCAAATAGTTGTGTTTTTGAGTGGTCCGACTTTATGTTAATTTAAAAAAGAATGTCCATGTGGAAACATAACCCAAGTGTTTTCTGCTTTAGTATATTACAATGGTGAGTACTTAACAAGAGCTGGAGAACTGCCATGTGGGGAAAGGTGTGGCAGCGGAAACCAGTTGTGAACATATTATTGACATTTCTCGCCTTTTAAGTTGATATTGCAAACTTAGCAAACAGCTACTTACGGTATGTACACATTCAACAGTTACGGAGCAACATTATGATTCATTTGGAGTTGTGTTTCTGGCCACCTGATGAATGTAAGACCAATATTCACTCTCTTATAGCTCTGTTTTTGGTCTCCACCAACTCCTGAGTGAATAGTGTGGTTCTTTAGCTGCTAAATGCTCCATTATGTTCACCGGCTAGTTGCTAACTATTTCTGTCTGGCATTTGGTGCTGAGCAGGTAATGTGGGTTTTTAGAGCCAAAGATGACGCTATGAGAGCAGCGAGAGTGAACCAAAACAGTAAAGTCTCATAGCTTAACAATGAGCTGAAACTCACTTTAAACACCATGAAGACGAGTGGAGCTGC
Source organism: Macquaria ambigua (assembly GCA_008360985.2). NCBI lineage: Eukaryota > Metazoa > Chordata > Actinopteri > Centrarchiformes > Percichthyidae > Macquaria > Macquaria ambigua. Next base: position 235,414 of record VMKM01000510.1, read on the forward strand.
AGATTTGAGTGATGATTCTCTGTACGTTCATAATTTCTTTCACTTTGTTTTCACATTATTATTACAAATGAATCAACTGACCCATAAATTAAACAAGATATCTACACAAATAAATTCACATAATTGAACTCATCAACTTCATTTTGCTACAGTAAGTGCAGAGGCTAATATTTTCATCACTGCCAATGCTGTCTAATTGGTCAAACCTTTTAGGTCATCTGTCTGCAGCACTCTGTCTGCTGTCTTTTCCCATTTTCAAATTCAAGTCAGTCTCTCCTTGGCGAGTGACAGTTTCCCCTGTCTAAAACAAGTTTGAATAATTTCCACTACATATTTCAGTAGGGTGGAAGATTTTCTTCCCATGGGTCCTATCCAAGTCAAATACACTCATGAACTAGGAAAACTCTCACATCAAACAGCAAGATGTTGCACACCAAGGGAAATTTGGTAAACACAACACACCCTGGCTGTGAGAGTTGCACGGCTGTAGAGGCAGAATGGCCGCAGTGACTTCTGCGATTATAGCGGCGTGGTGAGGTGACCTTATTTCCTAAGGGTGAAAGGGCTGTCACTGCCTGGAGGCTGCACAAATGTTTGATGCCTGCAGCCACACACACACCCAAAATTTAACAGTCCATCCTTTAAAATGGGATGAAAAAATGAAACATAAAATAAAAATATTTGCAGTGCGGCACGCCAAAGCAAACACGTAAGAATTTGTAAAACAAAACAGTAAGAAGGGATAAATAGAAAACAGGCTTGTAATTAAAGCCAAACTTTCAATTAGCCTTCGTGCATTCATTGAATTTTACTTTAGTGACTGTAGAAGGAGCTTTTTTTCCCTGAACTCTATCCGCTATCCCATACTACTACTTAGGTTTATGATTTGCTGTTGCAATTGATCATGAAACGGTTGCTGGGCGTGCCCACACAGCTGTTGTGCTGTAGCACTGTCTAATTAGCAGGCTATGACCGATGACCCAGGACAGGATATGATGCGTACCTGCCTCTGGAGCTTTTGTAAACACTTGGGTGTGTTTTTCCCCTCAATCCTTCGCTGCTTTGCCATAGGTCAAAAGAAAAACATGTCGAGGCCCTCCCCTTCGGTGCCTCAAAGTGCTGTACTTTGTCTCTTCTTGTGGCTACTTCAACAAGTTATTTTTAGAAAGTTCAATGATCAAGTGGTTTGTAATTATAGGTGGATCTATATTTAGAGCGTGTGGTTTCATTCAGATACTAGCTGAGTCATTTATCTTGTCTGATTTCTATCTCGCTGGTTTGATTAACAAATGCATTAAAGGCCCTTTAAGCTTCCAACATGCCTGATCCTGATAACAAACGTCAGGAATGGATACCTGAAACTTTAGTGTTTGTGTGTGTGTGTTTGAGTGTATGTTTGTGTATATTTCCGCATGTGTGCTCACAAGGCAGGACATTTTTCTCCGAACACTTTGGAGATGGAACTGATACACATTCAGCCTGCACTGTCTGTTGTTGATGACAGTTTTGAATTTTAGCACTCAAATGATATTCAATCTCTTATCTGTCCTTTAGTAACATCTGGGAGGGCATTTAAATGACTTCTGTACAACATATTTCCATGTCGTACTAACAGCTATTTAAACGCAAGACTGATCAACAAAAATGCATTAATTTAGCATGTGTGTTTTTCATTTTTCTCTTTCTCCCTTCAGTCCTGTCCAGCTCTCTCATCCTTTCAACCCTCCATCCCTCCAAGTCAGCCTGTCTTCCCTCAGCTGTTCCATGCCCCTGCTCCACTGGGATTGATACAATATTTTCCAACCTCAATTAGCAGAGAGCCTGTTGACTAATTCCAACTGTTTTTACACCTGAGAGGGAGCTGGGAGTTGGGGCTGGAAAAACTGAGTGGGGTGGAGGTGAGGACCGGGGGCCTGGGTGTAGCAGGCAGAGCTGTCGGGGCAATATAGCTGTGTCGACAAGAGTGTAAGGGCAACACAGAGGACAGAGGAGGGGTCGGCCAGACTGCTGGGCAGGATTCGTGGAAGCTGCATGCAGGCTCAGGACAGTCCTGAGCTCAGCCACTTTAGGTTAATGTGTGTTGGGCAGTGCTATATCTTTTAGAAAACAATGGAATAATGAGAAAATTATAATACAGGCCAAAACAGTACTGTGTCTCAAGCACATGATACTTTTTTTGGTTTTACATCAGATAGAAAAAGATATTTCAAATGTATTAATGAAATCCTAAAAAGAAATGAGTCTTGTGAGGCATATGCTGATGTTGCACTCTACTGCTCTTGTCATTAAATATGTACAACTTCCTGCTGGTCCTGTCACTCTAATCTATAGCATGGCCACCGTATCAGTATCAAGACATTGTCTGGGGTCAGGAGGCTTTAGGTTTGATTGAAAGCCTCCTCATGTGATGGCAGTAATGGTAGCCTCACAGAGTCAAGGTCTGCCCCATTGTGAGGCGCAAACACACAGACTGACCACAAGGTCTACATGACCACTGGTTTGGCTCTGAGGGTGCAGGTACACACCCTCGCTCTGTGTGAGAAAGAATCGTTCTTTCCACCAAAGGAAATGAGAGGATGATGGCTAAAGTGTATGAGGACATTACATTTAAGGGGACTGCACTTTTTCATAGAGAGCTACTGCAACCACCTAAGCATTAATGACATGGCTATGGCAAGAAAAAGCCTGAATTTCACAATCCTCAGACATAACTTTTGCTACTTTCCAAAGACTCTGAACACTTGCTTCAATTCAAACTCCATCGTGTTGCCAAATTGGTATTGCTACCACTCTTCCAGCATGACCTCTGAAGTGTCAAATTCAAGCAAAGTTTGGGAGTAATATTTTATTATAGTAGCTGACATATATTACCATTAATATGAGAGAATAAGTCCCAACTTGGATAAGCCCACAGGTCCAAATTTAACACAGTAATAATTCATCTCACCTTGAATTTCTACCAGTGTGTGTGGTTTTAAAAGATTCTGCCAGGTGACTAATCCCGACAGGTTAACAAATGTCATCCAGACTGCAGCTTGGAGTTTATTGAAACAGTGGCAACAGACTGACTGGCCTATTAGCTGGACGCAGCAGCTGCTCCTGCCCCCAGTAGCCGTATGGAAAAACTCTGACTCACCCACTTGTATAAAAAGGCATTAACAACCAAATACATAAATATTACAGTCAAAGGCATAAACGTCTCTAAGGGCTCTAAGTCAGCCAGTGACTAATGGAGAAGGAGGTCAGATCATGACCAGAGTCAGCTCATCTGACCTGGTCAAGCATCTGAAAGACGCCCATTGATGGACATGCTGAAGAGGCACGGCTGCTGTATGAGCAACCTCTTCTCAGGTGTCCCTGAACCTACAGGCTTTCCAACAGAATAACTTATGTGGGTCTGTCTGGAACTGCATGCGGAATACAGCGATCATGTTGGGAAGTGTTGTCCAGTCTGAGCAGGTGCTAGGAGGCATGATGTGGGGTGCAAGGGAGAGCCACAATCATTGGAGACTCTAAAGAGAGATTTACAGTTGTGTGCACAATTGCCAGACAGCAAACAGTAAATTGCTCAGTAAAGAAATCCCAAATACCAATGCAGGTTGCATGAGGCCAACTGCTTTAAACTGAAGCTTTTCCTCAGCACTTTAAATCTGACTTTAAACTGCAGTCTCATTACTTAAGACTAATCAAAGTGTGAACAATACACACTAATATGTGTTTGCATTTGTTGGAGGAATGTGTTTCCGTGTACACCTGCTACTTACAATTGATGCACTTTCATCACAGTTTTCACAAGTTAAAAGCTTTTTTTCCAAGCTCAGTTTGCATCGCCAACTGATGCTCAATGTCTCTCCTCAAGTCTGCTTTCTTGTGCCGGCTGTCCCATGAGGAGCCTAAATCCACACTAGGGCATTCCCTTCTTACCTAGCAACGCGTCTCTCTCATGCCCTAAACACAACACAAATAGCTCAGCAGTGATAGAACCATAGGATATCCCTATGAACCGCTATAAAAGTGAACAGATAAGAAAGTCCATCCATAAAAATAAAAAAATAAAACATCACAGGGCATCCTGTCTTCTCTGTGACACCTAACACATATTTCAGATATAGAACTTAGATGCACTCTAGCTGTGCCAGTTACTTACTGTCTGCGTAGTTTTTCCGCCGAGTGCCGTCCACCTTGCCTGTTTTGTCAATGCAGAGGAAGAACTTGTTGGCAGAGTAAAGTCGCCGTAGTCGGACGTCACCCTCTAGGTGATTGTAACTGCGGGTGTGCCTTTCCAATGTCCATGAACAGTTGATGCCACTCGCCAGCACCTGAAGGGGTTCATGCCCTACCCGAGGAGGACAGGCCCCTGTGGCAGTGCCAGCGGTGACCAGGAGCAGGGTGAAGCATGCCAGGCAAAGGGAGGCTGCACTGGGCAGGGGGAGAGGTCGTCCAGCGGAGGCTGCAGTAGTGGTGGTGCCAAGGGCAGGTTCAGGACAGAGATGAGCTACGGACGGCGTCCATCTGCACATGGTGGGTCAGACTCCCAAGGTGCACCTTGTGCAAGCTGTAGGCATGCTGATGTCCAGGAGATGTCCCAGTGGAGGGATGACAAGAGGGTGGGAGTCCTGAAGTGAGAAGGGAGGGAAATGGCACTCAAACCGGATCCTCTGGATGTCACAGATGACCAATCTCCACTTTGGGCTGACAGCAGGCCTTCCTACAGCAACAAGCTTGTCAAAGTTTCTCCAGTTGTCATCTTCAGTCTTGTTTTCGATTCTATTTGTCCGATCCTTTCATGGAGTGTTGTAATTTTATGAATCCACCTTCGAAAGTTCCTCTTTAGTGTGGCTCCTTGTTTTTCTGTTCCTTCTCCTCCTTGGACTGAGGTCTTCTTTCCCGTACCACAGATAAAGTCCTGGGATGTATGAGGATGCACATGTGTATGTGTGTGTGAGTATGTGTTTGTTTGTGTGTGTGTGTATGGATATGTGTGTTTTTTGTGTGAGTGTGTGTTGAAGTATGTGTGTGTGTGCACCTTGCGATGCTCTACTCTTTCCAGCTGAATAGGAACAAGGTGCCTGTCTGAGCTGCTGACCCGTGGCTGAGAGGGAGTTGAATGAGGGTTGGTGACTGACTCTGTGCGCGCGCGTGTGTATGTGTGTATGCGTATGAGTGTGTGATACTGAGAGAGAAAGAGAGGGAGTGAGCAAGTGAGTGAGTATGGGAGGGAGAGAGCCGGTGTGTGTTTGCGACAGAGAGAGAGAGAGAGAGAGAGAGGCAGTGAGAGTGTGTCTGTATGTGTCAGAGTGAGCGGCAGTCAGCGAGTGTGTGTCAGCTAGCACGGGGCAGTGAAGCAGCAAGTGAACGGCCTCACGCTCTGCTGTGTGCAGTCAGTCAGTCAGTCCTCTCTTCTGTGGAGGCACCGGCTGAGCTGTCCTGCATTTTATCCTGGGCAGGGCCAGCATCTAGGGGGTTGAAAGGAGAGGGGTGGGGGGGTGGGGCCACCGCACTCATTCATAACCATTTCAAACAAATGAGAAAGCCTGCATCAAGCACCGTCCCCTTTCTATTCTCTCTCAGAAAAGTTTATTCTGTGAGAAACAAGTCATTTGCTTTTCACCTGAGGATTTTATTATCCTCTTTTCTTTTTCTTCTTTTCTTTTTGATACAGACACCTGGAAAGACTTACATCTCCTTCCGATCCCATGACCTCTGCTGTCTCCCCTTGATGTGAACGGTGAAGCATTTTGTAACATGGTCAAATCAGCTCCATTACTGTCCAGTGAACCAGCTTGGAGAGCGTTTTTTGACACCTTCGCTCTCTTTTTCTTCTCTCTGGCCACATGGGGCAAATTAAGGGAGCCTTTTCCTTTTTTTACGGCTGCTGGTTTGAATCATCAAGCAGTCGCAAACACAGAGCAGGTTGCAGGAGTGTCGGCAGAGTTAGTCCAGATGAAGCCTGAGAGACTTTCTGATCACCTGTGTTAATATTTCAACGAAACACCCTCTCTGATCTTTGCCATTTAATTTGGGAGAGCAGGACGGAAATGAAGAACACCTTTTTTGTGACTTCCCACACTCTTGTCTGTTTTTTACAAGCTGTGTAATAAACCTGATTAGGGCAAGGCATAGCAACCCAGTCCAGTTAACAGAGATGACTCTTTATATCATGCATTTGCTACTATACAGCATTATTCAACAACAATGTGAAGAAGAAGAAGAACAAAAAACATTTTACACTATGCGACTGGACTAGAACTTAAAGGAAAATTTTGGAATTTTGGGAAATATGCTTATTTGCTTTCTTGCCATGAGTTAAATGAGAAGATTGATACCACTCTCATATCTGTACAGTAAATGTGAGCTACTGCCAGTAGCTGGTTAGCCTAGCTTAGTATTAAGACTTGAAACAAGCAGAAAACAGCTAGCCTGGCTCTCGGAAGGTAAAGAAATATCCAGTTGCCAGGCAACCAGCGGAGACTCCAGAAATGTACTGGTCCTGGCCAAGAAATACTCTGCACATAAATATCCGTAAAACAGTAAATTTGTTTTTTACACATTGGTTTGTGTACAGATTAAACAAACAAGATATAACATGTTAAGTGTTGAGCTTTAGAGGTGCTGGAAGGCAGATGTTGTTACCTTTGGACAAAGCCAGGCTAGCTGTTTCCCCTTGTTTCTAGTCTTTGTGCTAAGCTAAGCTAACTGCCTGTTGGCTCCAGCTATACCTACAGACATGAGAGTGGTAATGTTCTTTGAATCTAACACTTGGATCATACTTTAATACGGACACCGTCGTGGGCAGCTGCAGACTTTCTCACGAAGAGCGGACGCGCACACACACTTCTATACATACTGCAATCGAGGGTCTGCGCACACAAACACGTTCCACGCATGTGCACTAGAAAACAAGATGGTGACCTCACGACAGCAAGAATAAGAGCTCATTTGTTTGTTTTGTATTTGGCTGAACATCCAAAAAAAGTCAAAAAGAGAAAATGGTGATGAATGATGTGCGACCGCTTAAACATAATAGGACCAGATGGGGAATACAGTACATACATACAGTACACAAAACAACCGTCCAGTTTACTTTTCTAGCGCATGCACAGTCGACGCGCTTGTAGTGCGTATAGTCCCAATAATGTCGAACTATTCCTTTAAGTTTTTCATTTTCAAAGATAAAAACTAGCAATTACTTTATGTTTCCTGATGCAGAAGCTCATGGAAAGATAAAACGAGAGATTGAAAAGAGATAGAAATAGAGAGAGAAGATGCAGAAGTTCTCAAGTGGGGCTGTCCAGTTAGCGGTGACAATTACCTCCTTTTTAAAAGGGTCCCTGTTTCAATTATGAGTACCACCCTGAGGCCACGCTTGTCTGGTGCTGGAAGTGTGTTTGAGAAGTACGTGCTCAGGGAGGGTGACAGTCACTTCACACTCTTTAGCTTGTTAACTGCCCCCAGAGACTTGCTGTCCCCCTAGCCCCTATTTAAACCTTACATCATAAAAAAAAAAAAAAAAAACCTATGAGAAAGAGACCTCTTTCTCCAAGCTCCCAGCTCCAGCCCCCAACTCCCCCAAGCCATTCCTGTCTACCTGCCGGTATGTTCTGGTCCTTGGTACCTGCCAGGCTCCTCATCAAAGCCACTTTGAGCATAGATATATGTGGGCCCTTCGTAAAAATCACAGTCCTTCACCCTCAATTAAACCACGCTGCCTTGTCTGTTAACTTCCTCTGGCTTTATTCGCTTTCCGGTTCTTAACTTGTCTTTTCTCTCCTCCAGCCTTGAAAGTCAAATCTGTTCTGCATAGGATAGTTTTAAGTCACCACCTGCATGAGCTTTCCAACATTACTGGAACTGGGGGAAGTCAGAATGGGAAACAAAGAAGAGCAAGAGAGAGGGACAGAGAGTATTGTGAATGTGTTTTTTGTTAGTGTTGTATGAAATTGTTTCCCCATCTTCAAAAAAAACCTTGTAGATAGTTTTCAGGACATCTGAGTGTTTGCAGGCTTGGCTCAGTAATTGATTTTTTGTTCTCTCTCTATCGGCACTGTAATAGGAAATAATATTTCTTAACAAAGTTACATAAGGCGTTTGGAGAACGGCTGCCTTTGCTTTATGATGGGCAAAAGTGTAAAATGCTTTTTCATTTGAACACAAAGACTACGACACTGATGGAGCTGCATCATCATGGACAACTTTGGAACTCTTGGCAAACAAAACAAAAAGTTAGTAACTGAGACGTGATTTTTGTTCTGAAGAGGTAATACATTTTAAGCTCATTGTAAAAATTAACCTTTTACATTACAATGTGCTGCTCACTTCCCTTCTCTTTGCTGATTGAGGCAGATTGTTTTGTTACTAGTCAGATGATGCTTCCAGCTAATAGTCCCAACAGACTCCATATGTCAATTATAAACTCTCCAACGGCCTTAACCATTTCTTTTTCCAGTATGACATTAATAATGTTCAGAGAAGAGTGGCCAGCTTTTTTAAAGTCATAGAAGTTAGACTAGAATTTGTGTTCCTTTTTTGATCACCTTACAGTCAGGTAGCGATTCTAGTCAGACAAGAGGTCATTCTGTTGTAGCCAAATAAAAATGCTCATTTTACTTCAGGAGTTTGTTTTCTTCTAGAAAAGTACAGTAAGAGTTTTATAAATGTATTGAAATATTCAAAATCATTTCAGTCAACTGCTCACTTGGCTAAAGTGTTGGGGTATACATTTTAAATAGTTCAAAGACATATTTTAAAATTAGAAATTTTGTAATTTTATCATGACTGGTTAAAAGTATTCCAACTACTTCAGAAACCAGTACAGTCATGGTAGACCATAGATGTAATTAAAATGCTATCCTTATCTCCTGACTAATGTACAATATGTGGTTCTATTTCTCTTTTGTAAAATAAAATAAAAAAATACATTAATTACATATTTGAATGCGATGGTGGACAAGTTCTCTTATTATTTTCTGTTGGAGTGGTGTCTCTCTGCCACACACAAACAAACAAACACACATGTAAACAAACAAAACAAAGAGAGAGAGAGAGAGAGGAAAAGAGGATGACAACCCCCAGGAAGTTCCAGTTGTCCTTGCTTTGCTGAAATTCCTCATAATTAAAATCATACAATCATTCTATGTACTGTATAACTTCTCAAAAATCTGAGCGGCCCCTGAGGTCAACAACAAAGCTCGGGCCTCATGTGAGTGTCAGATGTGGCAGCAGATTGCTTTGTGGTGTCTTGGAAGCAAATGTTTGGGCTCTGAGCTCAGTGCCAGAGCAGACACAAGCATAATGTATTTCTTTGTTAAATGTCTTAACGTGCAATCTCTTTCTGTTTTATGGTGTGCATCTTTGACGGAGAAAACTACAGTCAATTAGGCTACATGAGTTCAAGGTCGCAACACATACTAAGGAATTAATAAATGTCCAGTTTAAGCTAACTCTGTTTAACATTGTCCATCCCATTTACTATTTATAATCAAGTCAGGCTGGAATCCACTGCATAACTTCTAATTTCACAGATCAGAAGCAGACACAAGGAACCTTTTGGAATCAAACAAGACTGATGTTAGCAGCTCTGTGAGGCTGCTATAATTAGGCACAGTGGTGCTTGGAGCTAAATACTAACCTATCTTAGTTTTTGGCGTGTTAGCATGCTAACATTTGCTAATTAGCACTAGACACGAACTACAGGTAAGGGTGATGGGAATGTCATTCGGGAACCGTTTGTACCAAATTTCATGGCAGTCCATCCAATAGTTATCAAGATATTTCACCCAAAACCACAAATGTCAACCTCATGGCGGTGTTAAAGGAAAAGTCAGGCGATCAACAAAGTCATTAGGCTTTATCCTTTGGGGATCATGAGTGTGTGTACAAAATTTCATCTTAATCCATGTAATAGAGTTGAGTTGAGCTGAGTTGAGCCGTGCTGCGTGGGTGTGCCCTGAGCTGAGAACACCAGTCTGTGAGCCAGGCACCCAAGGAGGATGTTCTCAAGTGGAGGAACCTAATCTTTCCCAGCAGGAATCCAAGCGGCTCTGTAAGTGTATGAATAGAGATAATATCTCTATAATGAGGCCTGTTTTGTACCATCAAAGTCTTCAAAAGGGTCTGAAACCCGACCTCCCTCCTAGCACTGACAATCCCTCAGTAATAGCTCCCTATTATTAATTGTTTTGCCTGCCTGCTAAGTCCTTGTCTCTCTCTTTTTCTCTCCTGCTCTTGTGGTTGTGTTTTAGCAGCTCACCCATGACCTAGCGCTTTTAAGTGTACTGACATTCTGCCAGTTTGTAACTCAGTGGAAACAAGGTGTTTGTTTTCCTTTTTTAAAATGAAAGTGTTTCCAGATACACTGCTTTCTCTTTATTGTAGATGCTAAGCTGCAAGGAGTTACAACACTCACATAAGGAAATTATCTCACACACATTATTCATGGGCAGTAAATTCTTATAATTTCAGCGATTATGCAATTTATCCTTTCAGCGTGTCCAACACTGCCTGTGTTGTTGGGTCAGACCCAGCACAGGTGCGCTCGATATCTTTGGGCTGTCTGCTGTGGTTGGTCGACAAACATCCGGATGTGGTTAAAGGAACTGACCAGACCACCCCGACTCAGCCCCACTGAGGACATGTCCCTTTGCATATCCTGCTTCGTGACCATTGTCTATTGTCAGCGGCAGTATGATAAGTGGGTCGTCTATCTGATGCTGTGAAGAGTTCTGAGAGATCCAGCCTCCCAGTTCTTCACAGGACAGCAAGCAGAGATCCGACTGATAGTGTTTGGTAAAATAAAATGTGACAGGGGTGATTAAACATCTGTGCACTGCTGATCTGATATATCAGAAGCAAATAACAGAGGACACAGATAGAACAGGACGGTGGTGGTGGTGGTGGTGAGGATGGAAAAAGCACTTCGCTGACTCTGCATTTCTTCACTCTCCTAATAGGTGCAGTAGCTTTGTCTGAATGTTGAGGTTGACCTAGCACCATTGAAGTCTGAAGCATACATCATTCTTTCAAATTATTCTATTAAGAAACACTTGTAAATAGTAGCGTGACACATCTTAAGACATTTTAACTGACTCACTAATTGAATCCATCTTAAAGTGCATGTGTGGGGAGACTCAGTAAGAGCCGTGTGAGTCACAGCAGTCCAGTAAAGGCCTGTGCAGAAGCCTGAAGGATCATTCTGATGTCTGTCTCTCTGTAATGGACAGTAATGGACATAAAGTGTGTGATGTGATGACTAATATTTCATAATTAATGTTTGTATCAGTGCTCTGGAAGTTTACCGTAGACTGTAAGAAGTACTTATGTGCTGCATGTCTCAGCTTGAGCCCAAAGAGTGATTTAAAAAAATAAAATTTAATAAAGTTTTCAAATTCAGCTCTGAATATGACTTCTCAGATGTCAGATATGTGGAGTCTCACAGGGAACTTAAGGAGCAGTTTTTTCCACATGGTGACAGGTCACTAATTCCATGTAAGTGGTGCAGACACACACACACACACACACACACACACACACACACACACATAAGAGAATCACACGCACACACAAACACATGCCAAAGGCATTTACCAACACAAGCATCTCACAGAGAAGTATCTCCATCAAAAACAGCCCTCTCTCCATCTGTTAAACAAATAGGGAGCCCCTACAAAGGTGTGCAAAAGAATCCACATGATCAAAGTGTATGAGAATGGCAGCCTTGTCCTGGCCTGGCCATTATCAGGCCCCATGAATGCCTGTCTTCTCCTCTTTTGTCGGTCGAGGCATTGACAGTCACTCACCCGGCAATGACTGTCACACCAGCGCAAAGAGCCAGCCGCCGACAGGGGCCAACCACATCAAACGAGGCTGTCAAGGGGCCCTGCTCGTGAACCGTGGCAACAAACACCTCCTGATCCTCACCTACAGCTCAGCAGCAGACACCCACCGCTGTGCTCTCAGCCACTGCCTCCACTGAGAAAAGATGTACTGCCTGGACCTCATTTCCCTCTCTGACCCCCCCTTCTCTCTCTCTCTCTCTCTCTCTCTCTCTCTCTCTCTCTCTCTCTCTCTCTGTCAAGTAGTGCTTGTGTTAACCTCCAGCCTGCCGAGACACAAAGGGCTGCTAAAGTGTTTAAGAATGCTTTATGGATGCATGACAAGGGGAGGCCGACACTGCTGGGGGTCAGAAAGTATACAGGATGTGAATGAGATACATTCAGTTTTACTTTCAATTTGGAGCTGAGTCACACTTGATTTAAGCTGTATGATGTTTGAACTTCAAAAGTCGACTGGAAGAAGAAGACAATAATTTTCAGTGGGCTGTGACAAGCGCTTAGGTCAAGTCAGCGTGAGTGCGGGTTGCATGTGTATAATACCAGTTTCAGATTACATTAATGGAAATAAATGTAACCTCATATGAAGTGTTTATCCTCAATTAATGAGAAGTTTATATTAAGTGCCACAAAAAATGTATTATTGTAAATACTGTACAAGTTCTGAGACAACATACACAACATACACACAGAATTATGTGACGTTTTTAAGTAGAAGTTTCTATGCTTACAAAGAAGCTTGAAACATTTCATTACATCAACTAAACTATATACTATACCAATGACTTTAAAGTTGCAAATATTTGACATCTCAGAGAAACATTTATTTGGAGAGTCAAATAACATAAATGTGAATACAAAACATGTTGCTTGTATCATTGTAGGACACTCATTTTCACCTTGGTCTCCTGTTTGACCTCTAGTCCTACTTTGATTGACTGTGATGAGACTGCCACCTGTAGGCCAAAGATAATTCACTATCCATTTCAAACTCCTGTGATGTTTATGAACAATTCTGTTTTGCCACTGAAAAGAAAGAAGGGAAAAGAGATAATATTTCTAAATATTTGGCAAAAAAGAGAAACATTGTAAAGCTTATCCCAGGTGAACTGCATAAATATTTAATATATCTCTTCATTCTTCATTTTAACAAATATTTGTTATTCCTTAAACAGCCTGACTTCAATTAGCATGGCTTTTTCAGCTACAAACCGGCTAAAGTTCTCGCAGGTCTCCAGGACTATGACTGTGACCTGGAAAGCCACACTCGATTTATCTGCGATCTTCTAACCATGCCTTAAACTACGACGATCGCTCCTTGCGACTAGCTTGGTCTCATTTAAGATGGCTGCCTAGTGCTCAGAAGTAACGCGGTTGTTACATGTCAACATGTCACTTCTCAGAGTATGTGCCTTTGCCAAATGTCTAAACCGTCGCAGTTTATTTGAAAAGTGTGCTGTTCGCGTGTCTTTTGCGGACTGCTGTCAGCTGTGTGTGTCGATACGGAACGGTGCAGTCAGACGAATATCAGGTGAGCCGAAGGAGTCTGTCTCACATTGATGTCACGATTAGTGGGCTATAGTTACAGTATGTCGAACAAGTTCATCCTATTTCGTCGACTACTCTTGTCAAATGTCAATGTAGCGTTACTAACATGTTGACTTAATCTAGTTTACCGGATAGTTCTAGTATTGTTGGATGTGCACATTGCTGGGTTAGCTCATGTAACAGTTTGGTAAAATGATTTTACTAGGTCCAGAGTTACTGGGTCCAGCCTGATAATGTTTTGTTTGTGGACAGGAACTTGACCGTTAGCGGTTAACAGTTTTTACAGGGAGCGAGTAAACTTCTCAGGACTGTCTTTTTAGTTGCGAGACTATATGGGAATAACCTGCTGGACCACTAATGATCCCCAGGTCCTTATTGAAGAATCACTCCATTAGGAATCTGACTTAACTAAACTAAAACATTACTTCACTATAGGAGTATCATTTCAGCCCATGTTGGCAGACTGTGTGGTGCCTGAAGCTCAGGTGGTGGAGCGGGTCTGGGGTTCGATCCCCCAACCCGCTCCTGGTCCTTGAGCGGGACTCTGAACCTCCAAATGCTCATTTTGTGTATGTGGAGGGAAAAACGTAGCAAAATTAATGTAATGTTAGAAGTAACTGTTTATTAACTGCAAGCAATAATCAGGAAGCCCAATCACTGTTGTTATTAGTTGTTGAATACCGTCTTATTGGTTAGGAAGTTGAGGCATATGTATGCAGGATCTTAGTCTGCAATATTTATTATAATCTCTAATGGTTTGCAACTGTTTTTTTCAGAGACACCCGTGCAGCTTCAAAGAAGAAATGTTTCATTTGTAATCCCAAAGACAGAAGATGGAAAGAAACGCGTACTGGAACAGTCTCAGTTGTTAGACGGTATGTTATTGTAGACGGCAGGTTGTCATACTGCCACATTTCTAACCCCCAATAACAAACCTCTCTAAGTAGCATGTTAAAAAATAATTGCAATTTCATAGCGAATACTGGTATATCAGAGTTCTCTGACCGGCTTTCTCCTCTATATGCTGCCAGCCCAAACTGCATTTGTTTACTGTTTTGTCCAAGACTCCAGTGCTGGTACACTGATCGGTCCTGAAGAGCCTTGTGTCACAGTAATTGTGTGAAAAGTGTGCAGTATACCTTGACTTACGCAGGCTTTTGTTTTTCTTAATTGGTTCCTACAGTATGTGTCCTAGATTTTTGTGCTACCAGCCTGTGAGATGTTGAGTGAGAGTACTTGCTAGGCCTAATCAGCTATTGTAGCCTGTAATCCTGTCTGTATTTCAGTGTATTACGTTTACTTACGTTAGATGACTTTTCTATTTTTTCCTCCCAGTGCTTGAGGCCAGGATCCACCAACTCCAATCTGATGGCGTTCTAGATGTCCAACATGCAAAGGTGCAATTTGTTGAAGCCCCCTCCTCTGGAAGAGGGGTTTTATCTGGTAAGGGGCCCAAAAGCACACCTCAGAAGAAAACTGACATTCCTAAATCAGGACAGACTGTTGCTAAAGGAGCTTCTAAATCTCAGCCCAGCCGCTGGATGGAAAAATTAACTGAGGAGAAGAAAATTAAACTCAAGAAACAGCAGCACCTCCAGCAGAAAATACAGAAGAATGTCAAGGAGAAACCTACAGCCAAATCTAAAGGTAGCAAAAGCAGCTCAGTGCTCCCCGGTACAGCACATAAAACTATATCAACCACAGCTAAAAAGGCTGTGCCCTTGAGTAAGAAGAGCAGAGATCGCACGAAACTGTCTGATGAGATTCGTGCTGCAGTTTCTTCAAAAGTTGCCTCCACTGCTGGTACTGCTGCTGCAGGGACAGCAGCCATTTCACATAAAGTCTCTAAAGGGAAACAGAAGGACTCTAAAAATCAGGTTCCAGGTGGAGTCGGCCAAGAGCAGACTGTTACTGATGCCCGGGGCAGGTCCAAAGAGCTGGCTGAGGTGGAGGAGCTGGAGAGGAGGCTCAGTCAACAAGTAAGCCAGTGGACATCTTCAAGTAGCCCAGAGCCCCTACAGAAGAACAGTGAAGGAACTGCATGTGGGGACATCCAGCTGAGCATCCGCTCTTACCTGGAGGCGTGTGTGTTTGCTAGGGACATTGAGAGGGCACACTGTTTCCTGCTCAGCCAGCACAGAGTTATGAGTCGACGTAGACATCTGAACACAGGCATCTACAACATCATGATGAGGGTGTGGGCCAAGAAGGTGAGTTCAGCAACTAACACATTATGTTTTAAAACTGGCTGTGGCTTTTTAGACAAAATCAAAAAAGAACATGTAGTTGTGTGTCCCAGGAAAATGTTCTAGATTTGACTGATTTGTTTTTAATTGATTGATTTAATTGACTCCTTTTTTGCAAGGTCTTTACAAATTCTGTTTGGTGGTTAACCAATCAAAACACTAAGATATGTTGGGCTACTTACAGGTTTAAGAGACCTGACAAGGTGACAATCCAAATACAGCATTTTCTACATTACTTGCATTGTGACTGTTTCTAACTGATGGCAAGAAAACTTCCTCAGGATGGTAATTTGTTACTTGTGAATGAGAGAATGTGCGAGTGTTTGTATTATATATACTTTATACTTTCATATCCTCTGGTTCTCTGACAACTGACTGTCTTTCTGTTGCACTTTGTAAGTGAACCACATCACTTCAATGTGTTAGTTTTTTTGTTGTCACTTGTTTCTTTGGTGTCAATAAACATTTCTGGAGCAACCATTGGTATAAAGTGTACGTGGATGCAAAGTTTAATGGTCCTCCCATGTCTCTCTCTCTCTGTTTATAGGGCACCTTAAATCAGATTGGCCGCATGTTTATTCTGTTAGAAGAGGCTGGTCTGAAGCCAAATCTGGGATCCTACTGCGCTGCTCTGGAGAGTATGGGCCGCAATCCCAACTGCTCCCCAAAGATCGTCACAAGGTATGTATATATACACACACACGCCTCCCATGAACAAGGCCCATGAAGAGCTGTGTTTGTGATAATAAGCATCTGACAAGTTAACACAATATCATTTAATATTTAACAAGAGGTCTATTACTCTAAGGTCATGGGTCATGGGAGATTTGAGTTTTAAAGGAGGGCAGCGGCAATACAGAGACTTACCAGCAGGGGTCATGCTATGCTCATGGTTTACACTTTTGCACATCCTTTCTGAGTTCTGCCATATACTATTTAGTTATGATTGTAACCATGATGTCACTATTTATGGACGTTTTTATCTAAAAATAATGGTGTCAGTAGCAATGTATGTCTTTTCAGTGATGTACCCTCTGATAGTTCGCTTATTAGTCAGTTTATTTTAAAAGCATTGACTGCATTTGCTTCTTGCTGTGTTTTATGTCAAGCAGCTATTTTTCTACTGCGTGCTACAGTGATTTAGTTACTGCCAGAGCTGACATGTACTAGTGAAAACACTGGATTTTCCAGTTATCCTGGTTCCTAACAATGTGAAAAAATGTTTCCCAGAGATGAGAGGAGAAGTCAGCTCCATTGATTCTAGCTGCACATTGTGTATTGACCATATATTGATATTTCTGTGTCACAAAATCCACTCTTAAATACCATATAAATCCTAATATTTAGACTCCTTTACTGTACAACAATTAAATGCATTTAATGTATTACAAATCTCTATAATATATTGCATGGCATCTCATACAGTCTGCACAGTGGGACTCAAGATGCAACAGGTAAATCAGCACAACAGCATCATAGTGCATGGGGCTTGACTGTATCGTAATCTCATGATGCCTTTGCCCTGGGCAGCCATGATGCCCTATTTTCAGATCATCCCTAATAAGTGCAGTAAATGAAGTAAGACTTGTCGGTAATCTATGCTCCCCCAAAGAAGTTCACCTAAAATGTAAAAGTTGGATAACCCAACAGTTGTTTATATTATTTTCATTGCCTCATGTTTTACGTTGTTGAGCTGAGGGTTGCAGGATAGCAGTGTTGGTCAGATGCTGGTCTTATGGGGATTAAGGAGCAACATAACCTCAAGAGTCCCTAGTATAGTAGTGCTTTTACAGTAAATGTGCAACTAGAATCAATTATGCTTATTATGATTTTCCTCTTTGGACTTTTTGTGCTTTGTTTGGGATTTTATTTGTGTTTTATATTGTTTTTTAAATAGTCTGTTGCTTGTTTTATAGTCTGTAATTCTATTTTCATGCTGGATTGGTTTACTTCCACTGACCTCCACTGGGATGGTCTTTGCCATTACGGCTACGTCCTGACCCGTCCAGTTGTAAAAAACAAGTTGTCTTGTGTATCAATTGTAAATTAAGGCCTGCTTTATTTTGCCAAAACAGTATCAGTGTTCAGTGTCTCTCTGGTATTAAGCTGACAGATACAAGTGTTCCAAATTCTGTTCCTTTCCCGCATCACTGATATTGTTTCCATGGCAACCCAGCATCACACAATTGTTTGTTAAAGTTTTGGTCGATTTGTGGAGGTTTCTGTAATAATTACTGTAGCTTTTTACGAGGCCACTTAAAATTGTTTTGGTTGTGGCAGCATGCTGACACGGTGTTAATGAGTTTGGCTTAATCTAATTAAATTGTTACAAGACAGCAGAACTCTGCTGACGTGCATTTTGGTGTATTTAATTTGCTTTTGCTCAGACAAACTAGCAAGTTTTTGCAATTTCTTTCATCAAGGACAACCTTGACAGCCAGTAGCCCAGTTGTGTCTCAGCGGTAACTAGGTCATCCTGACAAATCACTGTTAAGTATTATTAATTGAGTTGTTATGTCACTGACTGTGTGTCAGCCCCACATTTAGATTTATTACATGACATTTAGCACATAGAGTATATACCTACTGGGCACAGCTCCCAGCTTCAATAGAAGACTGTCACAGGTCCACACGTGCCTGTTTGATGGCAGCCAATACAATCAGCTGGCCTGCTGCCCAGACAGTGGCAGGGCTCATATTGAATTTTCTTTTTGTTTTTTTTCTGAGGGGCCTGACATTAGTCTGGAGTTGTTATAGCAGGAAAAACTACAGGGCACAGTGGTGTTGCATTTACCCTAATGCATGTTGATATATAGACCCCGCTGAACATGCACTTTCATAAGACGCATGCCCTCTTTGAAATGAGCTACATAAGCCATGTCCCAGTTCAGGAGCTGCCTCCTTCACAGTCTGTATTTCAAGAATACAGCATAACATGTAGACAGGGCTCTCTTACTCCAAAAGCTCTTCTGATAGAAGGTGAGAAATATCGTTTTTTTTTTCTATCTGACTTTGGAGGACACAAGTGGTGTATCCTTTGTGGCCCCTCGGTATCCCAAAATCCCTTGTACGCTGGTCAGGTGTTTAGTAGTGCATTCAGGAGGTCCTTGTCAACTCCAATGAATTCCATAAATATTATGTGTCTATGTTGTGTATATTTGTTTGTAATTTGTTTAGGTTTACGAGTTGACAAGAACTGTCTGAATGCACTGTAAGTTTTGGTCTTTTTGACATAAGACCCCCTCATCCACAAAGGGATTGCAGGTTCCTTCAGTTTTCTAAAGGTTTGACCTTTATAGGCCCTTCCACCATGTGAACTGGGGCACAGCTAGTTTCTAATCACACCATGCTAAGTGGCCCACTCCTACAACATGATTTTGTCAGTGAAATGATGAAATCTTATCACTCCCCCTGTGTCACTGCTGGCTTGATTAGTTGCTTGAGAGCTTTATCAGCCTCAGTGGATTCGAGTGCTGTTGCACCCCCCCCACACACACACACACGCACATACTTGGGAGCTTGGACCCCGGGGACATCACCCTATGCAGCGTGGTCCAATAGCGGGACAGGTGGCAGGGCAGTAGGGTTGGCGGTAGGTATCTGGTTGGTTCATCGATCACTGTAAGCTGATGCTTACATGACATTGTTGTTCCGCAGTGGTGCACTCCTGCTCAGTCTCTGGCCTCTCTTTTCTCTTTGCTTCCTCACTATCATCATTTTCTCTGTCACTCAATATGTTTGTTGTCTGCCTGTCCTTTTCTTTACTGTGTTGTCTCCCCCTTTATTACGGCCCGACTGCTGTACTCTCCTAATATCACTCTCGCCTCTGAAGTCTCCCCTGCAGCATCCTTGCCCTCAATGTACCAATCAGTTCCCCTCTCCTCCGTCTCTCTCCCTCACACATACACACAATGACTCACGTACACACTTATGCCTACACGTTTTCCCTTTTGTAATTGCTGTGTCCTCCAGAGCTCTTTGCTCCCTAGGGTGCAGCAGAGCAGTCACCAGGCTGATTATGCTCTATCTTTCAACCTCTCTGCTCTCTTTGTTCCTGTGGACCACACTGCCAGCACCCAGACTAATCCTCTCTTTGTTCAAGGCTCTCTCATTTACTCAGACCAAAATTGCACATTGCATCACAAGAGTCTCCGAGGCATGAGTGAAAATACTAAAAGATTTGACCTCTTTGGCTTGCTTTAGAAATATTTCCAAACGCACGCTTCATATCTTCAAAGTGTAGACGCATATGACAGATTATTGTAACACAATGTTTTCTTCATTGTCTTCATTCATTCATGTGCAGAACCCTGCTCACTTCTGATTAGATTAAGTCAGTGGAAGTTGCTGAGCCAAGGTTTCCTCCAGATGATAATTAGCGTGCTGTTATTTATAATTGTCTTGAGGAAAAGGTGTGCAGGGTGAAGCAGAGCTCTTTCATCCTCTGTGGTCGATGATAAATGGGTTTTCCTCACTTCTGTCTCTTGGCTTAGTCATGTAGTTCTGTTGTTAGCCTCTAGGGAGCAGTGCAACCAAACATGGGCTTCAGGCTCCTTCAGGATCCTTTGTTGGGCAGGGGCTTCAAACCTCAAAGTGTGCATGGCACTAACAAGGTTTTACCCCTGTAGACATACGACATCAAATACAAATACTACCATGCAATGCTACAGTTAAGCTAACCTGCAATGGGGCAGCGTGTTAAATACATTGGCAACAGAAAGTAATTTATAGTACCTGACTTTTTAGTCCGTATTTCCCTTTAATGTTAGGCTTTGTAAAAAAATATTGCATAGGCCCAAATTATGGAATAGAAGAATACATCAATATACAGCTTATACCAAAATTCATGAATAATTTACACAAACAAAATATTTACCACATTAGCCCTGAAATATCACTTAACAACAGAACAGAAGAATAAAGATTCACCAGGCTGAAAATCTTAATCACAGACCTTCTTAGGTATCGTATATCAAATTTAATTATGGAATATTCATATTATTACACCTCTCATTTGTATTCCAGGGACCTGGACTGCGCATTGGCATTATCTGCATTCTGCAGTCCACTCATGGAGACGCTGCTCTCTCTAGGAGATCTCTAGGAGATTCTGTTTAAATAAACATTTCACTGATGTCGTCAGTGCCCATCTGCCTGTGGATCAAACTCATACTTTGAGCCTGACAGAAAGGCCTGTCAATGCAAATACTTCAATTGATATTCTGCAACTGTCAATCAGGGCTGAATTAATCAGGAGCCCAGCAAGTTATATGATTATCTTGGTCCCGTTCCCACATCAACAGGCAGGTCAGAAGGTTGTGAACTCTGAACTTGTGATCAGACTCCAAAGTCTGCTCTATAATAATCTCCCACGTAAATGAAAACTACTTCTTGCGTTATCCGATGGGATGGTTTTCTGGCTAGCTTTCTGAACGCTACATCTGAACAAACACTGAGCTAACCTGATGGAAAGGGAGAGTATTGTAATTACTTTCTGCAGCAGAGTTGAATGTAGGTTATGCTTTCTTAATCTGTTAGTATATAAATTACCGTTGGCAAGATATTATTTTTTTTAAATGAAATTTGGTGTGATACCCTAGCACAGGTATTAGAAAATTATGTTTTAATAGTTATTACATTCCCATTGTTTTAGCCGTAGTTGTTACACACTGCACACATGTGCTGTTAAGAAGGGCCAACATCTCGGACTGGCTGTGTGTGTGAAAAAATTTAACCTGGAAGGCAAGCAATAAGCAAAAAAAAAAAGAAAAAAAAGAAAAGAAATATAACTAATAGTCTATTTTATGGAAGCACACGCTCGTTTTTCTACGTCTCACGACAACAAGCTGAGTTACAGTACGTTAGCAACAGAGCTAAATCTAATAGCTGATGATGAAACAAGCCATCTTTGTCTATTGTCAGTATATACAAAAGTCACAGCACACAGGTATGCATGTATCATGGAAAATGCAGGGGGGCTTTTACAAAACACACAAAAAAAGACTGAACCAAAAAAAGCCAAACTGTCAATGGCATTTTTACGTTAATAAATTCTGACTTTAATTTTCGGATGGAAAATATATTTTTTCCAATAAATCACAACATAAACAAAGCAAGGTATAGAGCTTTGTGGTGTAGAGCCCATAATATTATATTTTGACAAAACATTCTGTAGTAATTTTGTCTGTATATTCTTTGTAACATTGTACGCCTAATGTATGCTATTGTATGTTTTCTTATGTTCCTGTCAGGAATGAATTGCAAAGAATTGGCAATTTCTGCTTTGTTTTATCATTTACAGGTATCACATAGCACAATAAGTGTCTAAGTGTTAAGACACAGTACATCTCACAGTAATATATTAAACTCTCTTAACCAGATGCCGTCTGACCTGTTTACTGCTACTATAACACTCCCCAATTCTTACTTGTAGAGCTCATGTGAGTCATTGGGGAGTGACTAGACAGCTTTTAAAAAAAAAAAAAAATCCCAAATAAACTCAGATAAGTGAGATTTAAAAGCCAGAAGCGTCAGAACTTGGCAAAATCATTGTTGAGTCACTAGTTCTGGTGATCATCCCCAGGTCCCCACAGATATAACACGGCTAAAACGTGCTTCAGGGCCAATAAAAAACTGATACACCTACTGTATGTCCCTGTATATGCAGGTGCCTGAGCCAGATGGAGGAGGATGGCCTGTCTGTGGACGATGTGTTCAGCCAGTGTGTGTTCCGGCAAGATGAGAGAGACATGGTGCTAAAGGCCGTGCACATCGTCCGGCCCGACTACCAGCCCAGCCTCAATGCGACCACGAGCCAGTGCTCCCCATCGCTGGTTCAGGACTTCTACGCACAGGTATCGCAGACTAGCTTTGACCTGTACCACATATGTTGAGACTGGAAAGCTAATTCATAATTTTATTGAAATCCTTTTAATAGAATCATAATGCAATAATCATATCGTTATCGCTGTTGTGTTGTCTAAATTGATAGTATTAATACAGATCTTTCAGAAATTTTACTTGATTTTGCAAATGTTTGCAGTTATTGTGATACAGAAAACTGATATTTAAAAGTATAGGAAACTTGATTTAAATTCGTGTTATTATGAAATGTATTTATTGGTATACATCTTATGGACTGTGTTAAGCATTTGAAGTTAAAGTTTTTACTGCTTGACGGGTATTGCTGGTATTAATAGTTGACTTAAAGGCACTGACAACCTCTTTTCTCAATCAGCTTCTGACTATGAGTGATGGTCTCCTAAATGAACAAACACTTTTCTACCAAAGTTCAAACAGTTAAGGTTATTTTACATGCGAAATTTCTGTATTTGTGTTTCTGTCCTCGATTTTCCCACTGGCTTGAAGTGGGTGGAGGTCTGTTAGCAAAAAGGTGATATCATGTATTTTCGTGCGCCAATCAGAGTTTAGCAATATTTTTATCAAAGTCTGTCAGTTGGTTGGTTGGTTGTTTGCTCATGTTGCCAGACTACTGTCAATCAAATCTGATCAAACAACACCCATATGGTCCGTATGAAGCAGATTAGCTGAGTTTTTGACTGTTAAACTCTTTATAAATAACTAAAATCATCAGTGTAAATTGGAATTTAATTTTTACGAGAATGTAGGATGCGGATTAGCAGAGAAATATCAGCGGCCCTGGCAGTAATCCTTGTGGTTCGCCAAAGTTAAATTTAAGTTAAGCATTCATAGATGCATGGGCTTTAGGATGCATCATTATTTTAAAAAACACTTATCAGGTGCTTGATTAAATAGAGACGGTTTAATTTATTATTGTGTAGTATTGTCCCAGTAGTAGATTTATGCTTTATCATGACTGGTCTTTCTTGGGTTCACAGAAAATAAAATGACTATTTGTATCACTAAAGTCAACATAACCAATATGATGTACAAGTGTTGGCTGCTTGCCTTCATGCGTCAATCTTAAAGTAAATTCAGTGGATGTAATAGTGACTACTATATGCTAATTTTGGGTTGGTAGATGTTTGTTGTAATCATCAATTTTAAACCCTACTTTGTGTTACTGTAAATGATGAGATGTAGAAGAAGCACCTTTGCCATTACATGCATGTTCATGAGTTAAGTGAATGTATTTAGTAACTGCATAGGGCTTTATATTCAAGAGTGATAATATATGACTATGAGATGAGTCATTATTTAAGGCTGGGTCTTGTGTATGTTTTGAGAGTGAAAGCACCAGAGAGCTGGGAAAGCTGTCAGAAGGCTCCAGCGTGACTACGAAAGATTTGATTGTCACCCCTTCACAGCCAGACAGGCACTGGCCTATTTATAGTGAGCCAACTCTGCTTTCTAATGGGTCCTCCGCTTTCCCTGCCTCTCCTCCTCTCACCTCTCCTCTCTTTTTCCCACCTCCCTTCCCCTTCTGATTCTCACATGATTCATTACCAGCTTTTTGTTAAATTGCAGTATTTTTAGCCTCAATCCTTGCACTATATTCACTTTGGTTTTCATCTGAGTGACATATTTTTGGTCTATTTTATCATATTATTGACCCGTGCGTGTGTGTGATGGTAGCAATCAGCAGTTCATGTATTTTTATCTTAAGAGTGTATGTGAAACTATGCCACTTAGTGAAATGTGAAACAGGTCAAATGTGACTGTTCCTTTACTATTGCCCCTGATCGCATTTATAAGGTTGACTCACTAGTCGGTTGGTTATCTGACTGTGACTGTGACTTTTTGGCAGGTTGATTTAATGACTGAAAGGCTGTCCAAATAACTGGTCCACTAGATAACAGAGGAGCAGACTGGATGGTCTCTGGAGGATTTTGAATCAGTGTTAGCAGCAGACACATAATCTAATTAGAATATTGTTTGTTGATGTGAGATGGAATTTTGATTAAGTTGATGCTCGTACAAAATGCAGCTTGATCTAGTTTCAACTCGTCATCAGAGATTGTATGGTGTTCTATCAGTGGATTATTATTTTCATCTGGAAACTGACCTATATGTGTGCCCATTTCTATCAAAACATTAAAGTTTGCTTTCCTCGCAATACTAAAAGTAGTTTGTAGACTCCTCAGTCTTCTGGTCGGATCTTGTTAATCCATCCAGTGAATGCATTGTGGACTTGACACAGTGGGGACAGGAAGAAAAAAACATTATGTTTGGAAATTTGAATTAATTAAGAAGCTGCAAGTTTGGGCTTTCAAAACTATCGTGCCTGCACATTTTTCTCTGGCTGTCTGTTGATTTCACCCTGGTCTGCTGATAATGAGATGTTGGCTTCTTTGCTCATTTATTGTTCTCAAGTTGTAATATTGTACAAGAGCTGTCTGATGAGCAATATATGTGCAACACTTCCTTAAGCTTTGCCCTGGCTGCTGTCCATTCTACATCTCTCTGAGGCCTGATTTACAGTCTGTCTTGTCTCCTGTCTAAATGTTCTTACTGCTGTGCTACATCCACTCATGCCTACAACCTTTCTACCATGTGTTACAGATAATATTCCATGGCCTTACTGCCTTGGCAAGGTCACTATCTCTTTAAACAGTAATTGACTTTTAAAGCACATCATTTGGCAATGTGTGACAAGTCCGTTGCTTTGATCTGGCGGGATGTAAGAAGCAGTGCATTAGGGGTCTGTTAGCAAGACCTTTTGATTGTGAGGGGTTGATTTACTAAGCCTGCACATATACACTCAGTGATTCAGTTCAGGCTATTTCTGATCAATATTGACCAGTTTGTTTGCTGGATTTATTTCCCATCATTCAACAGGTTACTGCATCTAGGGCTTTATTACTCATCAGCAGCTGTAAGTACCTGGGATGTAACTAACAATCAACTGACCCAGGTCTGCTCACCTGCTATTTAATGTTCAGTTGAATCTTGAAAATAATAAAGTGAGAATAATGAACTCTTTGTTCACTTTCACTTTTTGAATTGATCCACTCAGGCAAAGGGTATCCCCAGGTTGTGTAACTAGCAACTTCCAGAAATCAAATGGTTACATTTATGTAGGTTAGAGGTGTTTAAAATTAAGATCAGGGTCTGTCAATCAAAAGTCAAAAGAAAGTCCCATGATGTCATACAGTAGGAAGCAATACTTATGTCTCTGTCTCTACACATGTCTGTCTTTGTCTCTGTTGTGTGTGTGTGTGTGTGTGTGTGTGTTTGTTTGTTTTAGAGGGCAGACCACCAGTACCCCAAACTGAACTTCACTCAGGAGGAGCTGCAGGAGCGTTTCAAACGTCAGCTCAGCATAGAACAGGCCTGCACTGTCACCATCGACTCTGTGGAGGCCGCCAAGCCCGTCACTAAAAACATGGCCAAAATGGTAAGCAAACCCACCTGTTGCCTCTCTTCATCGCACACTCAACACACTAGACTGCTTGAAATGTCGATTTATAGTTCTGTGATGCTGAAAATCTGCAAACACTTTCAAAAATGGTCTGTTATGAAATGAAGTTGTTGATAATAGGTGGTTTGGTGTTCAGTCTTAAAAATCTATACCAAACCTAAAATCTTAAAACATAATAGAAGTACAAACATCAGTATATTATTGTCAGGTCAGTTGTGACAGATTGGTTGAATAATTGGTACCCTGTACTGTAATATTGTTGATGGTCATGCTATGTTTTTAAGAAGATTTCTCAAAACCTTGTTGCTTCCTGTAGGAATTAAACAACATAGCTTCATTTGTGCTGGAAGAACATCTTCCTGTTTTGTGCTGTAAGTTTGTCTCTTAAAACTGCGAAAAATCCTGCTGATATCCTGCAACGTGCTGGCTCACAATGTAAGATACAGACTGTAGAGGATGCATTTATCTTGGCAGTAGTCTGGTTTGTTTGGAGTAATTATACTAATATAACACCATTCACGTAGTAATAATGTACTGACATTTAAAATACCGTTTATATCTAAGGGTACCCATTGTCTCCTATGGGTAAAGTTTCTCTTTTTCTCTGATCTGAACTTTTGAAATGATATGCATTTAGGCCTGACAGGTTAGAGGAAGAAACATCATATTCCCGTGGTGTGCCTTCTTTCCAACTCTGGCATTTACAGTCCAGCCTGGCTCGTCTGCCTGTGCAGATGGGCTACGTGGGAAGCGAGCAGGCTGAGAGTCCCTGGTGGTCAGGAAGCATTTACAGACAGGCAGGGCAGAATAATAATGTATTGTAATGGAGGCCTCTGGAGAGAACGCAGAGTCACCTCTCCATCCTCAATCCAGACTGTGTCTCTGCTTCAGTCAGACTGGATAAAACTCTTCAACTGAAGAGTGAACGTCAACAGATACACACAGTCTTGCACAGAACATATGTATAACCAGAACACCTCCACCAGCATATGTATATACATGAACAAAACTGCTTACCTATCTACAGATTCTCATTATCCATTATTCAGTTGTTTCATGTCAGTCATGAAAATAATTAAGCACAGCTAAAAAATGTGTTATAGCACACCAAAAATGTAATGTACTAAGTAATGCTGAAGCAAGTGCTAGCTTAAATAACAGTTTTTCTCCCACATTCAAAACACATTAGATCAGCATATGTACCACAATGTGAGAGCACAGAACAGTATTGGTTTAGATGGCGGTCTGAAAATGAAAAAGGAAGATAATCAATAAGGCTAAAAGGTACTAAGGTCTCTTCCTTCTGGCTGTCGTGAAACAGGATTTTGCTTAGTGAAGGTTATTGAGACTTTATATATATCACAGTTAAGAACTCTTTCTTATAACTTAATCTCAGTAACAGGGCTGGGAGTCACCAACACGCAATGCAAATGTAATTGCATCAGTGCTAGCTTAAATGTAATGACCACAGTAAAGAGAAATGCCAGTCTTCAGCCACATATGTGGTTAATGTTAAGCAATGCTAAAAGACCCTAAATTCGATTTTTCATTTTGTTGTTAAGGAGTAGTTTGACATTTTTGTAAATGCACTTATTAACTTTCTTGCCAAGAAAGTTACATATACCACTCTCATGTCTGTATGCTAAATATGAAGCTATAGCCAGCAGGCGATTAACTTATCTTAGCATAAAAACTGGAAACAGAAGGCTCCGTCCAGAGAAATGGTTTTTCCCCCTAAAACCACAACTAGCTGTTTTTTTTGTATGGATTAAACAAACAAGATATAACGTGTTATCTTGTGAGTCAGGCTTGCTGTTTCCCCTTGTTTTCAGTCTTTGTTCTAAGCTAAACTAACCGCCTGCTGGCTCTAACTTCATATGAGAGTGGTATCAATCTTCTCATCTAACTCTCAGCAAGAAAGCGAATATTAAGCGTACAGTATTTCCCAAAATGTCAAACTATTCCTTTAACTTCAATCTACTGGAATGTGAATGACGAATGATGATTTATCATTGATAAAATGTATACATCCCAACTGCAAACCTTTCAAATGGGCCAAGACAAGGAAGTAGAATAGGTTTTTCCTTCCCCTTTTAGCCTTATATTAATCAGTCTGTGGCCCAGTTGTGTTCCTCTCGGAAGGATAGTCTCTTTCCTCCCTGTCGTCTGGAGGTATCTGAGCCAAACAAGCCTAACCATGAAATGGAATGCATGCTCATGTTGCACAATACCCTGTGTCCAGTGAGAGGTGGCCCCATCTACTGCTTCGCAATTTATAATGACTTTCCATTTGGTTCATGCAGCATGTGATAAACAAGGATAGCTGCAGGATTGTTCATTTTATTTGACACCTTCTGTAAGGGTTTCCTGCTGGCAGTCACTGTCATGAGATGGATGACCTCCAGTTGTGTTGTCCTTTCAGAGGGAGCTGCTGACGGATCAGCGGACACAGTGGCAGAAGATCCTTCTCCAGGCCCTGAGGGAGAGCAAGATGATCCTGGCTAACACCAACACCAAGGACTACAGGCTTAACCTTTATCCCTACCTCTGTGTGCTGGAGGATCGCGAGTATGTTGACATCATGATACAGGTAATACAAACCACCTGACCCAGTCTGCCGCTCAATGAAAAGGCCAGAAGACTTAACAAAGACATGTCAGTGTTTGAGTCAAAGGGGTTTGATTGACGGCAGCTTTACTTTACTACAACATTTTAAAAAAAGATGTGTAGTGATGTCACTGTTACGCTCCTTTGTTTTCTCGACACTGCTGTTGTGTAACACGACCCAACCAATCTGGGAAACAACAAAACACAAATCGAGTGGCTGACTGTGACAGCCAGCTGCAAAAGCATCAGGCTTTATCTTTGGCAGCAAAGGAGAGCGTGCTTTGATCAGATGCCTTTGCTTCCAACATAGACAAATACACAGGATGTGATGTTAATTCACTTTGATTCCCCCTCTGACTGAAGGTTTGCTTTTTCATTAAACCGAATCTGGTCTGCCAAAAGATCCACTTTTTGTTACAGAATTGTCATAAATGTTTTCTTCTGTTTGACCTTTTGAAATGTGTCCTACTCTTGTCCAGAGTGTTGTCAACTTGCCTCCCAGTGGAGAGTCACTGAAGATTTTAGCCAGAGATCTGGGCAGCAGGGTCCACACCAAGTACGCTGTGCGGCAGAAGCACCAAAATCAGATGGTGCAAAAGTTGGGCAACATTTACAACGCTTACACAGAGCTGCTGGCCAAAGATACCAAGGTAGCGAAATCATCATGCTCCAGATGTCTTCCCGCATGTGTACTTCTTATGTATATCATTTATGCAAATGAGAATGCATCTCCCATTAGTTTATCTGCACAAGATATGCTTGCATTTCTTTTGCATGTACTATGGTGCAACACAGCAACAAAAAGTGAGAGGCAAACTTGTTTCTTGATTTGGGTGTATGTCATAAATTATCAAAATTATTGAGTTTAAATTATTAAAAAAGATTAGAAGAAGAAATTATTTGTATGTCATTGATCTTTAGGAAGGACTCAGATTGCTTAATGCCATAATAATTAAGAAAACATAATTTTTAGCATTGTTGCTATAAAAGCTATGTACTGTACTGCACAGTAGACACTGCATAGCCTGCAAAGGTGCAAACTGAAGGACATTGCAGTTCAGCTCTATTTAGTTAAAACACAATACATGGCTCTCAGTTCTGATTTTGTTTCAAATCTGTTGAGCTGTTTTTGTCACCAAGTGTGGTTGTTTTTCTTTAATTGCAAAGTGCTGCTTTTGTTCTGTG
Organism: Macquaria ambigua; assembly: GCA_008360985.2. Lineage (NCBI taxonomy): Eukaryota > Metazoa > Chordata > Actinopteri > Centrarchiformes > Percichthyidae > Macquaria > Macquaria ambigua. The sequence goes on from VMKM01000510.1 coordinate 265,170, forward strand.
TCCTAGAAACCACACTCAGTGACTTCATTGTTTTTACTCTGAAGTACCACTTTATAATATCCTAACATTTAGGTCTAAACAGTTGTAGAGAAGTTATTGCAGGACCCTCAACCACAGCAGTAAAATATATAAGATAAATGAAATAACTAAGGTGAGAGACAAAATCATTAACTATTGACTGGTGCTGAAATGTGACAGATTATTCAAGCGGATGCAATACTCTGCGACTGAGTTCAGCAGCTCATTGACTTGCTGTTCATTATATTTTTGTTGGAATAAATGACAGCGTTTCCTCAATGGGATTTGACAGCCAGTATCACTGACTCAGTGTTCCACCAGTGTTTTGATGGTTCTGGTACACTGGGGAAAAAAATGCTAATGTCATCAAGACTATAATAAGCAAGAGCTCATTATACTGCAGCAGAAAGTTATACTACAAGTTAGTTAAGGTGTTTGTTTTATACAAGTTATTTGACATGCAGCCTTTGTAGTTAAAATTATGCCTATTATTGTGTTTTTTTTCTTGTGGATTTTATGACACAAAACATTAATCCAACTTCTTACTTGAGTTCTCACTTTACACATTTACATTTTCATGCTTCCATTTTGAAGGCTAATAACCATAAATGTCAGACTAAACTGTGTCTCACTTCAGGTCTATCTTTAATATATAGACTATTATCACATCCACCTTTAACAGCCCACTTCTATTCTTCACCCTTTAGGAGTACAACGTTCTTCCCAGGGAGCAGTGGTGTAAGCTTGAGATGGAGCAGAGTTCAGGACCCACGCTGCAGGGAGGAGAGACCCATTGGCCATACATAGTATCCCTGGAGCTGGGCACTTACATGGTGGATATGATGGTCAAGAACCTCAAAATCAACAGCGACATCCTGAACCCGGCTTTCGAGAGGAAGCTCATCCCCATCCTCTACCACATGTACACCTTCCGTAGCACACGGCAGGTACAGTAGACGCGCACGTCTTTCCAAGTGCTCACTATTCCACAGGGATATCAAAGGAGTTGGCTAGCCTGGAGTTGGTAGCGATTATGCTAAAGTGGTCTTGCCAAATAGACAGGGCTTTGATAACCTGGTAACAGGATTCCTGAGCATTAACCCCGACCGAAAAAAGATCCTTTCAACTGAGATTTATGTGGAAAAATGGTCAAGGATTATACTTAAAGGGATCTCCTGCAAACTAACGTTGAGAAAAAAAAATTCAAAAGGATTAAAAATAAAACACAGTGAGCTGTTCATAATGACAACCCTCCATCAGTCAAATCAAATTATCATGTTCATTGTGACTCTTTGAAAATGACACACAATTAGTCTGATTAAAAGATTTACCAGGAACAGTTTAAGTAGTTGTAGAGCTGACATTTTTTCATCAATAAGGGAAGAACCATAGTGGAGCAGAAACAAAGGAAATACCTGAAAACACTTGACCTTCACTTTGGACAAGAAGACTGTCTGTCACTCTAAAGCCTATTACCATGTACACTTGTGCACCCTCCTATCCAGTGTGAAGCTCCAAAGAGAGTGAATTATAAAACCATTTCCTGCTTGTGTGAGTTGGCGCGGGGACGAGTTGAGTAAGATGAATAGGTTTCGGGTTAATCCCTTTTCTAGTGTCCCCTTAATTGGCTCGCTGATTTACTGCCATGGGACCCTGCAGGAGGGTGAGCCGACCATGTCAGGGGAGAGAGAGAGAGAATTGGTGACTTTTTGGATTTGATGCACTTCGACAGCGGGGCATTTTGTTGCAGAATTTTGTTCTGCTGTGCTTTTTATATCTGTCTCTGTCCCCTCCCTTTCTTTCTCTCTTTGGAGGTTAGCACATCAGGGGAGCATCCTAATGATTTTACAGCACAGCATGACAGTCTGACTCATGCAAGCAATGCTGAGGTGTTTTATTTTTCTGTCAGCTTACTGTATTTTTTATTATGATGATCTTCATGTCCAGTCCTACATGCTGTAATTGTTAGTCAAAACTAGGGCACAATAACTGTTTCACATCAAAGCCACGGCCTGGGAAAAACTTCCCTATCCCTAGTCTGCTACCCTGACTCCTGACCAGGGTTTTACATAATTAAATAAAAGACAAGGAAGAAGTTCCACCAGATCATTTGCAGTGTGGAAGGTCCTGCATGTAAGCAACATTTCAGTGACAAACCGGTTTAGCGATGAGGTTTATGGAGCTACAGTTTCCTATCATAAGATTTCTTCTAATTGTATTTCCTGTGATGTTTCACCCTCCAGGTCGGCTTCATCAAGCCCCACCCCATCCTGACTCAGATGCAGCAGGAGGCCATGGAGACCAAGTTGACCTTTGACTCCTATGTGATGCCGATGCTGTGCGCTCCTATGCCCTGGACTTCTGTCAAGTTTGGAGCCTACCTGCTGACGCCCACCAAGCTGATGCGCACAGTGGAAGGGGCCACACAACACGAGGTGTTGTTGGAGAAATGCCAGAACCTCCATGCAGTCCTGGACTCTCTCAACCAGCTGGGCAACTGTGCCTGGAGGATCAACAAACCCTTGTTGGATATTATTATCTCCATCTTCAATGATCGGGGTAGTGATAAGCTTGACATCCCCCCTCCTCTGTCAGAGGCCCCCAAAATACCCCACTTTAACGCCCAAGATCCCACTTACACTGCTACTGAGAAAGCCCACATGAAGAGGGAGGTGATTAATGCCAAAAAGAAATGCAATGAGATGCACAGCCTGCGTATGGATGCTCTATATAAATTCTCCATCGCCAACCACATGCGGGATGAGATCTTCTGGTTCCCTCACAACATGGACTTCCGGGGACGTACCTACCCCTGTCCTCCGTACTTTAATCACCTAGGAAGTGATGTCACACGGGCTGTCCTTGTGTTTGCAGAGGGGAAGCCCCTCGGTCCGAAGGGCCTGGACTGGCTAAAGATCCACTTAGTCAATCTGACAGGACTGAAGAAGAGGAGCTCACTACAGGGACGGCTGGAGTACGGCAACACTATCATGGAGGACATACTGGACTCTGCCGACAACCCTCTCAATGTCAGTTTGTCTTTATTGCTCTTTCCGGTTCATTAATAGCTTAGTCCAAGCATGCATTCATAGTTCCACATAGCATTTCTTGTTTGAACGTCTTAGTATACACAATTACGTTTTGCAGAAATACAAAGATATCTACTATTTTCACTTCCTGGAATATGCAGATTATAGCATAACACTTGTCTTTAAATAGTTTAAGCAGTGACAAAATCTAAAAGGGAAATGAACATCTGTCAAAACAAAAAGTTAAAAATGCTTTTGCAGCAGTGTTTATGTATGCAGTATAAAGTGTTGTGTGCTTCTGTTTATGTTTCTCAGGGTAAGAAGTGGTGGATGAATGCAGATGAGCCTTGGCAGGCTCTGGCCTGCTGCATGGAGATAGCCAATGCTGTGAGATCTCCCGATCCAACACGGTTCATCTCTCATTTTCCTGTTCACCAGGTATCATAAAACACAAGAATTATGTATCTGTTTACAGAGTTGCTCATTTCGATCTCCTACCATTGTGTTCTTTAATAAGACATTCAAGTGCAAACCAAGAATGTAAAGGTAAATTCATTATTCTTCACTCAGGTGAAACGATTAGAAAAGATTATCTTTAGGAATTTACTCATCTGATAACACCTTAGGCCAATCATAGTTCCAATTTATAGCCTCCTAAAAATAAGGTTTGCCATTCAGTCATGTTTTATAGTGCTGTATTAGAGGGCACATCAAAGTTAACAAGGCAAGACCTCCCCAGCCATCTGGGGCCATTTTATGTTATCTGCCATAAACCTGTAGTCCTAATCTTACCGACCAGACCGCAGCTTCAGCTATCCTCTACTGAGATCTGGCATTTAAGCCCCGGCCTTCTCTTCTACAAACCAAAGCAACAGACAAATCCTGTAGAATAGTGTCAGTGTTAGAGTAAAGCAACACTGTCTGCTCCTCAGGCCTTTGTTAATAACCTTGTCATAATGTAGCTTTTATTTGGCACTTTGATGTTACTCTTAGGAATGCACATTTTATATAATTCCTTTTAAATGATTAATGTTATTTATACCAAACAAATTATTGAAAATTGTCGTGGCAAATTGCATTAAAGACTAATTTAAGTAATGCAAGTGGCAATAATTCTCCTGACACCAGGCTTTAAGCTTATTCAAAAGAATAAGACAAAAGAAAAAAAAGCATTAGAAAATAATAATGCAGTGTAATCAATATGGTTAACAGTATTTAGCGCCTCCTCCTCGCAGCTGTGAAAGGACAGTAGCTCCAAGGTTTTCACTCAGTACAGCTCAACCTGCTCAGGGACTGTAGATGAAAATTAGCCTTTTGGCTAAATCTGGCACATTTATGTCAAATTGATGTTAATTAATGTGCACTATCCCTGATAAATAAATAAAGGAAAAATAAAAAAATAAATAGCCAAAAGGAGTCAGTTTGTGTCAGTTTGAGACTTTTAATTTGCAGTTACAGAACTTCATTGTCACTTATGCACATTGACGGCCTGCTGCTCCTCTATGCAACACAGATGCAACAGCTGTAGTCTAAACATAAGGGTCATAAAGGCATAGTAGAGAGACATGATGATGGAAATGAAATGAACGGGACAAATTCTACAGTTGGCAGGAACGTGGCCAATTTCACTGCAATATTTATGTTAGGCTTTTTCATTTTGCCTTGTGAGCTGAATATGGGGACGTTGGAGCTAATCTCTTATAAACTGCTCAGTCTGGTGGACAGCTTAAAGAATTTCATTTTTGATTGGGACAATGTTTAGATAAAAATCCAATATAAAAGTGACCAGTTACTTTTGATTCAGTGAGAATGATGAATAATTTACCATCAGTTAATTGTGTACACCCCTAGTTCCTTTCCTCTGTCTGATGCCAAATCCAGTCCAGATGCTGCTTTGAATGATGCAGTTAATTCAAGATGCTCGTAGATGGTTTTATATTCTTGCATTAAGTGCAACATTCACTTTGTGGCTAATGGCTGTGGGACATGGCAATTCGTTGTTATGAACTAACAACCACAACCAAATCGTTTTGAGCCATCTATTGAGCCACTACTTGTGTGTCGTATTGCACTTTCTCCCTTGTTTCTGTTTTCTCTTTCTTGTTTTCAGTATCTTTGTTGTTCTTTCACTTCCACATTCTTTAAATCATCTGTTCTTTGTCTTGTTCACCTTAAGCCTTTCTCCCTGTGCTGCCCTCACCCAATTCTGTGCTGATCCCTGTAATACTTTCCCTGTCTCTGTTCTCTCCTCCTCCACATCACTGCTTTAATCTTTCCTCTCCGTCTCTCCACCTCTCCTCCAGGATGGCTCCTGTAATGGTCTCCAGCACTACGCTGCTCTAGGCAGAGATATTATTGGTGCCACATCGGTCAACCTCATGCCCTGTGAGGTGCCCCAGGATGTGTACAGCGGAGTAGCACAGCAGGTCAGCACCAGTGGGCTGTTTTTGGTTTGCATTGTTCTGTTCCCTTCTTTGAACTGCACAGACTTAACTGAACTGTGGCTGACTTCAGTTGCAAGGCACGTTGCAGTTGCTCAGCTGTTAATATTCAGATGACTCACTGTATCCCGTAGTGAGTGACAGACTAAGCATTGAGAATATATTTCAAGTTTCTCACTTTAGGTCTTGCATTTAAAAGTGCTTAGTTTCTCGTGTCTTGCATCAAAGTGCACTGAGAGTAGACTGCCTCCCATATCCAAATCCTCAAAGGGCAAGCATGCATACAATGCTATCAGAGGACCCAGCTTGCTGTGGACCTGCATATTTTTAAGCAGAAACAATTTGCAGCTAATTGTGGTGTACTGACATTTCAGTACAGGAGAAATCAGAGTGTGCTGAGGGGAAAAAGTCTGTCCCAGGCTGAATCCTTCCAAGGGCAGTGACTGTAACTGCAAAGTATATTGTGGAGTTGCCAGTTTGCTGCAGGACACTATCTCACTGTTGTATTTTTACCTCTGGGCATTGCAGTTATTGTTAGATGATACTGTAGATTATATCAGGCTTGTGAAATGGCCAGCTACCTGGATGGATAAATAAATCTTGTTTACTCGCAAGGATACGCTGTACAATAAGTAACAGTGGCAACAGTCATATTATTGGAGACTGTTAATACTAGTAGAGCTGAAACACTTAGTTGATTTCTCCATTAGCTCATCAACATCTGATGATGTCATCTGGGGTTTTAGGACATTTAGGACATTTCAGATGCTGTTTGACATTTGCATGCATGTCGTGTAAATTTCACATGGGTGTGTACGTGCAACATTTTCACGTGTTTCAGGTGGAGGAGTTCCGAGTGCGGGATGCAAAGAGCGGGCTGAAGATCGCCCAGGTCCTGGAGGGCTTCATCAGCAGGAAGGTGGTCAAACAGACCGTGATGACTGTGGTGTACGGGGTCACGCGCTACGGGGGACGCCTCCAGATAGAGAAAAGACTGAAGGAGATTGATGAGTTCCCCAAGGTACAGTAGTGGTGGGGGTTGTGGATGGGGGCTTCCCTCGCACTGCATACTGTTTTATTTTTAGTATTGTAGCAACGTGGTATGACAGAGTGGCCTTTTAGCACAGGATCTCCCCTACATGGGGCTCCCCATACACCTTCCTCTCAGGCTAAACATTCTTACACACACATTGAGACCACTCAGACTCGTAATGAAGTACAAGGTCTTCTCTACTGAGGTCTATCCTCCTTCTTGCATATTATTGCTCCATTGTCTCATGTGCACGAAGGCATTTATCATACAGTTGACAGGGACTGCATACACAGTGTCTCCATGTGAGCTACGTGGAGCAAAAGCAGAAGCTTTTAAAGTTTATTTTAGTCAAATTTATTTATATATTATCTTATTACAGTGAAATACAATATTGAATGGTTGTATCAGGGAGGCCAGGAGTGTAATACAACAATAGATATATCTGATATCCTGTGCACAGTCATTATGAACCTATTTTTAGCTCAAAACCATTGCACTTCCATTTGGTTGGACAAAAATGGTTCTTTGCTGGGCGCATTCTGTCAAATGACACCATGGCAGGAGAATGGAAGGGTTTAATCTTTGTACAACTCTGCAGTGCTTATTATCTGTCAAATAGCTATATAGTTCCTTACAAAAGTTGGAGTTAATCTCATTGTCTGTATAGATAAGATCGGCATGATCCTGCTGTCAGTGTATCTACCATCTCACAGCCAGAGGATTGTGCTAAATTACTTCTGCATAATGTCCCTAATTGTTTAAACAGGGAATTAGGGGGAAGTGTAATTGTGAGTGATTACAGGGGGATGGATGGGGGATGAGGCAGCTCCTACCGAGGAGGAGATCATATCGCTGTAATGATATGAGAAATATACCACTCTCATTCAGTGCTGCAACGTTTATCACTTATATTTGCTTTATACATTTAATTCCTAATGATAACTAAGTGGGGAAAAAACAATCTATAGTTTATTTTAATTGAGAAATGCAGTGAAGCAAAACAAGTAATGTGCGTGACTGTGCGGGAAGAAATACACAAGCATAATCATGTGTTTGTATTTCCAGGAGCATGTATGGGACGCATCTCATTACCTGGTGCGTCTGGTGTTCAGTGGCTTAAAAGAGATGTTTACAGGGACCAGAGAGATCCAGGTGGGTTCATTACACCTACATAAAGTCAAATACATTCAATTGTCTCATCCAACAAAGTGTCACCAATATAAACTCTCACTTGTGTGTTGCTAACTGTGTAACAAAGCTGACATTCAATAAAAATATTGATTAAAAATACAATTGCTCCTCTTATTTTCACTAGGGGGGCAGTGTTGTACTTTGACAACCCAAGGTATAAAGTAACACCCATTTTGGTAACTTTATTTTAGGGCACTCAGCTACAGACAAACACACAGTTCAACATATATGAAGAAAAAAGTTTCCACTAATGAATGAATATTAAATTGGGTTTACACTGAACTGTTTTTTCAAAGAAATTTGTCTTGAAATCAACAGCTTCATATAAACCCAACATAACTAAACGTTTACTAAAATAACTTAAAAAACAGAACATAGTCTCTATTTTCCCTGTAATTAATATATAATCACATTGTTCCAGGAAACGTCCTAGGAAAGACATATTTCTAACTACTGACCTACTACTGCATATAGGATGTTGTTTTATTTTTATGACTAGTTTACTTCACTATTACCCTGGCAATGGCACCCATTCATCACATGGACTCCATTTATAGATGTAGGACGTGCACCTGGTAGGGGATTGTACATTATCTCCACAGGCAGAGAGGAGTCTGGCGAGCAAATAGAAACACCACCCACTGCTACTGTGTGTGTCCTTTGGGGAATGTGTGGGGACAGCCCAGTCTGAGATGAAAAATCCCCTTCCCATCATACCTCGGTGCTGGCCTGATGTGTGTGTGTGTGTGTGTGTGTGTGTGTGTGTGTGTGTGTGTGTGTGTGTGTGTGTGTGTGTGTGTGTGTGTGTGTGTGTGTGTGTGTGTGTGTGTGTGTGTGTGTGTGTGTGTGTGTGTGTGTGTGTTGTGCACCTGCTGCTATTAAATAGGTCACATCCTCTCTTATTTCGCAGCGGTGAGTTGAAGTATGAGTGAGAGAGAGGTAGCTGATCAATCACTGGTGCTCATCCCTGACCTCTCCTATGTTCCCTGTACATTTCCCATTTATTCTGTCAACACTGCTATTCATTCCCTTCAGTCTGTCTACTCTTCACTCTCTGTATCTCTCTCTCACTCTGTCTCTCTCTCTCTCTCTCTTATCAATCTGTTGATTGATCAGTCAGTCTTTCCAGCTATCTCGCTAGTTATTCTCTCACTCCCGTTTCTTTGGCTGTCATGCTATCTTCATTTCATTGTACCTGGGAATATAAGGAGAGGGGTGATGATGAATGGAGCAGCTTTGGGCCAGACTGCTACCTTGAGTTGCTAGGCCATATTTATCTTTCCTACAGCTCTCTGTGTGCCTGCATGTGTGAGGAGGCACTTGTGGGGCATTAACAGGGCTTCTATTCTTGGAGATGAACTGTGCCAGACTCTTATGCAAACACCACTGTTGCACTTGCAGTTTTTAGAGTAAGCAACAACTCCTCACCTGTTCCTCAGCAAGTTTGCAACAATTGTTTGCCGCTCCAGGAAGTAGAACAGCAGACCTAAATGCGTAGATCATCTGTTGACGCTGTGGAGAGAAAGTTTCTATTTTCTGTTTGTTGCTCCAAATGCACCATAGTGTCTTTATATTTATAGCCTGATTTATTAAATCCTCTACCCAGCAGAACATGAGAACTTCATCACCCAACTCTCCAAACTCACTGATTTGAACTTGATTGCACTGTTGTCCACATACACACACTTACTTACAAACACAATAAATAGGCAGGTATTCACACTCTTGATTGGTGAAGGGCTTTGAATATTTTCTGCTCCTTAATCCAGAGTGTGCCCTCACTTTACCTCTGCTGGCATCCATGTGTTGCAGGATTGGCTGACAGAGAGCGCCCGGCTCATCTCCAAGTCTGGCCACACTGTGGAGTGGGTGACACCCCTGGGTTTACCCATCATTCAGCCCTACCACCGCACACGCAGCCAAGTGGTGAGTCCCATCCTAAGGCATGTGTGGGGGTTCTATACTGGTCTCTCTAAGTGAAGTTCTAATCATTTGTATTCATCTCTGTGTAGGATTAATTGTTTGGACGTACTAAACTTCCTGTGAGCCATTACACTGTAGAGCTTTTGCATCATTTCACACATAACTTCACACACATTTTTAAGGGGAAGTTTAAGTATTTGAGCTATTTCTGTAGCTACTTCTGTACAGTTAGTATTAGGACTAATGTCAGTTGTGCCACATCCACTCTTTGTATGTTCACCTTAGTTTCATATACCAGCTTAGCCAATTACAGGCCTATCTTCACTTCAGGCCCACTTCAGGCACTTATTCAGAAATCCACCAGCTGACCTTTCTTATATCTTCACCTGTTTGTCTCGCCTTTCACAGCATTCTCAATACTCCCAAAACTGACCTTTTCGTAGCACACACACTGTATACGCTTTTTAACTCACATAAGTACAAGTATTTACAGTACTCATTATTCTCTCTCTTGACAAACTGACCAATAATAGAAACCCCTGTGTGTACCAGCTTAGTGCTGTTATATTGTAAAATGTGTTAGACTTGACCCATCTTTGTCTTTTTGTTCTAATATTTCCATGAGATGGTAAGGTGCTTTGGATCATCACTTTCACTATAATCATAATTTCACTGTGTAATTTTCACTCATTATATTTCATTGGACTTTGATGGAATTTCTGATGAAGCTGATAATAAATGAGGGTGGCAAGAGTTAGCTGTGAGTCGGTTGGTTGGTTGGTTTTAAGTCGGTATACAGTAGGCTGACCCACGTATGAGTCAAATGAGTATTTACACACAGATTTAAGAAGGCTTGTATATAGCTGCCAGCTTATAACAAGCTATAAATCCTGTTAAAATCCAGTGTTTTGATCCACTGAGAGCAAGCCGTTGTCCTCACACAGCGAGCCCGCAAATTTTTCTTCACTCATTGTGGTCTGGCAAGGCTCAATAAGCATTTGTTTTGAATAAGGGGCACTGCCAATGTGCATAGACCAAAACTGCTTTGCATGTGATTTGATCAGCCTTCAATTCAACCGATAGATTATTGACAAGTGCTCCTCTTGGCTCAAATGTGAACATGACTGGATGCACTCTCCACTCACTGGGCTGTCCAGGTTTTTAAAAAAGTGCTTCACGATTTCTGTCTGGTAAAAATTGATGACTCTCTTTTCTGGTTGTAGCCCTGTGATAGACTGGCGACCTGTCAAGGCTCAGTGGATTATTGTTTTTTTCCAGACCAATGTCAAAGCAAAAAGTGAGCTTGTGAGATATACTGTAGTCTGGCTTTGGACTTAGCGTGTCCACAACACATCTCTTTGTTTTAGCTGCAAACTATTTTTCAGCAAAACCCAAATAATTATTCAAATATTATTTTTGTATTTGCTCTTTTGTTTCACTCTCCCCTCTCTTTTCCCCCCTCCCTCAGTCTTCTTTCTCTTTTTCTGCTCCATAGGAAATCCAACTCCCTAAAATAATTATTGTCTCACTCTTCTTATATGTAGGACACCCAACCTATCATGAAGCTTTAAGTACTGGATGCTTTGTGGGTGTAATGTCCCAGCTGGGCTTTCCAAGTCTCGATTGATTTAGTGCAGGAGTGCACCACTGATGGTGTACTGTGATTGCTGTGAGTGGCCCAACTTTAATGGAGCTCAACAACATCACTAGAGTTGTCAGTCCATCACTATGGAGATCCTGACAGTAGCACGTCTTAGAGATAACATGTATGTGTGACGGCACATTTGCAGATAACATGCTTTTGTGTGTGCGTGTGTGTCCATGGCAAGAGAAAGCCTGCATATGTCTATGTGTGTGATTATAAAATCTATTTTGATCTGTTATATCCTTAAGCTCACTAACTAAAGTGAAAGGAGGAGACAGACATATAGCATATGCCAAGCACAGGCAGACAGCTAGCTCATAGGCTGGCCCAGCATGACGCCTGCTCTTTTAGTATGACATCAAGCAGAAGGTTGGCTTAGAGGGGCAGTGACACCTCACAAGCAGGTGCCAGAAGGCAAGGGTGACAGATGGTGGGTCCCCTGAGGGTGCATCTCTCTCTGTTGATGTAGTAGGGCGCGTTCCCTTGATTTGATCTGCTTTTTTTAATGTCCAGCAGGGACAAGGAAGCTGATTAGCCTGTGCTTTTTTTCAAAGCCTAAAGATGAATAAATGAATAAATGACTGAAGCAATGACTTCATGGATGAATGGGGTTTTAGCTTACATTTCACAGATAACTTTCTTCATCCCCTGCTATAATTCTCTAATCCAGTTGCATCACGGGGCAATAGAAATGAAACTAACTTGCAGAAAGGTCACCTTTTCTCTGCATAGCTGGATTAAATTCAATCTCCCAGTCTCCTCTCTGCCTCTTAAATCCAAGGCCACAGTGTTTCTGGGGGTCATTAGTAATTAGACTCTAGATAGAACGGGAAGATGAAGTGTGATGCACAGTAAGAAAACCAATAAGTGGAGAGAAAGTACCTACAATAGCATCACATAATCAGACAGGAGTGTGTGTGTGTGTGTGTGTGTGTGTGTGTGCACGTGTGTGTGCGTGCATCTTTGCGTTTTTGTTTGTTGGCTCTTTTCAGTGTGCATGTAGAGATGAGTACAAATGCTGACCTGTGTAATCGAGTATTTTCCATGGCTGATGGGAGGTGAGGAAATTAGAGTAGGATGGAGTAGCTGAATGGAGCATGAACATACATCAGGGAGGCTGCTTAACAGGATTGGGAGATACTAATCGGATCAGAGGTCACTCTGGCTCAGATTCCTTGTTTATTTTTCATTCCCCCTCCCAGGCAAGGTTATAAATCTTACTCTCAGTGGATGGTGACACATGGGAGTCGTCAGCTGCATTGGCTGGATTTGACTGGATTTGTGAGTTTGTAGCGTGACTAAAAGCTTGTGATCTAATGTCCTCTATGTGGAAAGAATCAGTTCATTTCAGGTTTTTGGTGGTAATTTCCCTGGACAGTTAGACATTGTGCATAATTAGTACAGTACAAACACTGTACTATAGTTGCTTGTCGGGGGACCCCACCCCTCCTACATAGGAGCAAGACACCCCAAACTGAAAGAGATACACGTTTTGCGTCTGTTTGTGGTCATTTTGTGTCTTCTTGTGGTCATTTTGCATCTCTTTGTGGTCATTTTGCGTCTCTTTGTGGCTGCTTTGTGTTTCTTTGCAGCCGGTTTGTGTCTCCACCTTGATCCCTTGGACCTCTTGGCCTGTGCCCATCCATGTTACTAATGACAAACAATATCAGAAGTTTAAAGACTTCTGTTTCTATTTTCAGTCCGATCTTGCTACCTTGCTAAACGGATGATATGCTGTGTCTGTCTGGCTCTTTTGAATAGAAGCAGGATTACAGCAGACTTGGAGAAATACTCGGGGCCTGTACAATCAGAATGAGTCGGCTTTTCATTCTAATTCTGGAGAACTACGTATCCCTAAATGTCGGCGTCATGCCCTCCATGCCTCCTTTTGCCTTGGAACAGAAGCGAGCAGTTCCCAGGGGTAGCATGGTGTTTCGTTGATCTTGCAGAATCTTGTGGCATTTTGGGGTGAAATAATGAATGCAGTTTGAGTTTCAAGGACACCCCCGAGTGGCAGAAAAAGTAAGTCTGGTAGAAAGAAGGTCTGGAAAAGGTCAGTGGAAGCGTGGCGAGACTCAGGGGTGTGTGTGACTATGATTCTGCATCTGTCTTCAGGGGGAGAAGGCAAGGTAGAGGACCAGGTGACCTGGAACGGCAGAGAAAGAAGGTGTTTGAGGTGAAACGCAGAACTGCTTCCACCGGAATGAGATGTGTGTTATTAACCACTACAGCATGTGATGAATGGGGATTCCCCTCTTGGCAGCTTGGCTTATATATGGTTACTGATGGCTGTTGTATCCATGACTATCTGTGCTGCAACTCTCCGGTGATTTAGACTACAGGAGTCTGTTCTCCTCAGACACACAGCAGGGTTAGCCAAGGTCTCATTCATCACAGCCTCAGGGTTCGAGTCAGGTCTTGTACACAAATCATGCATGTATGCCTTATAATGAACAGGAGTACAGTGTACGGTAGTGACCTCATTTACAGTGTGGCAGTCCATTACTTACACCAAAGGTAACCTCCATTTCTTTCACCCTCACACCTTTTCACATCACAGCTTCTCCTTTCTCTCCTTCTAACCTACCCGTTAGGACACAATGAGGGGAGGTAAAGAGGGGAATGATTGACAGATTCCCCCCACAAGTCCTCCTAGAGCAATGATGGATGAGATAGCAGCCATGGCAGAAACTAATGGGATTTTACCACACTACGCTTCTATTTTAAAAGCATTTCTTGATAATTCTGTGCTTCTGTCATTCATCACACAGCGACCTTCAGCCATTTGACTGGAATCACCAATCCAAGATGCTCGCTGGCTCCCTGAGGCTAGCTTTAAAGTACTTTCATCCATGTGAACACCTGTCACTTTAATCCCTGTATACCCATGCCTTTTTTTATGCATGCAACTAATAATTTCAGTAATTGATTTTTACAACCAGGCTGTCAGATAGAAATATTAATTACAGAGAAGTACACTATTAGTACATTATTGTGGCCTTATTATCAACAAAGCACTGCAGTCTACAGTCACTATGAGAAGTAGATAATGCAGAAGATGAAATGTAACAACAATTTAATCTTTAACATTATCTTAATGCACTTGAGAAAACTACATTTTTCATGAAGGTATTTTTATACCAATACTATTTTCATACAGTTTAAGTTTTAGCCATGCCAGCGGCATGGCTTGAGGAATGGTTGGTTGGTTGGTTGGTCGGTCCACCAATTTGGTTCAGACTGAAATATCTCGACAACTGTTGGATGTGAAAATTGCCATGGCACTTTTTTTTAGATATTCATGGTTTCCAGAGGATCAATCATACTGATCCCCTCACTTTTCCTATAACGCCATCATGAGTTTGACATTTTAGTTTTTTATGGAAACATCTTAATAACCATTGAAATTTGCCATTAAATTTGGTGCAGATATTCATGGTCCCCAGAGGATGAATCCTACTGATTTTGATGATCCCCTGACTTTTCCAGTAGCAGTACCAGCAGATCAAAGTTTTCACTTGTTTCGCGAAACATCTCAATATCTACTTGATGAATTGGCACACATTTTGGACAGACATTCATCATTCCCAGATGATGAAGGTGAAGTTAGTGTTTTTTGAAATGTCTTGAAAACTATTGGATGGATTCCTGTGAAATTCAGTACAGATATTCATGCCAAGAGGAATTTAAATAATCTTGGTGACCCCGTGACTAACCTTCACAGCACCCAAGAGAGCATCCTACATGAAAAGTCTGGTTTCCAGCTTCCCAGTTGGTCATTATAGACTCGGAAACAGCATGGAGCTGAATGAGGAATAGTTCGAATTGCGGAGGGATGTGCACTTCAAAGGGCCTGTGTATCCTCTGTGTTCATCCCACGGAGAAGCAAGCAAGATCAAATAAAAGAGCTGTACATTAGCATCAAACACACGGTTATTAAAGGCTGTGTCAAAATAACAGTGGTCATGCTGTGGTCTCCTGCGCTCCTCTTCAGAGGAGTTATTATTATGATGGACGATAAAGGAGTCTAATTCAAAGACCCCATCCAGCAGCGAATTTGTAAATTCTGTCAGTTTACAGTCAGTCAGTGGCAGTGTAAAGCAAACCAACAACTGATATGAGTTTATCCAAATATTTTCTTTCCACTTATCCTGCACACCACACAAACCCAGGACATGTAAACCCACACTGAAAGGCTCAGTTCTAACCACTGAGCCGCCATGCTGCCAAATATGAATTGAGTTGTTTCTTTATTGTGCCTGTTTGTGATGCAATTGCATGTATTTGACCTAAAAACAAGGAGCTGAATGCAAATTGGTCCCCATGTGAGCCCATTAATATTTGGGACCTCAAACACACATTCTATTCATTCATATTATTGTGGGTAAATCTTTTTCTGAACCGTAACTACCAGTAATGATGTCTAATGACTTTTTACAATAAAAGCACTTCGGAGTACAGATCTAAGTGTTTGTAGCACTCTCAATATAATTTAATTGAAATGGCAAAACATTTCCGCGTCAAAGCTGCTCTCCATCAGTGAAAAAAGAAAATGTGCTCAGGCAGAGCAACAGACATAGAGACACCCAAATACATAAGTTTAGGCTGAATGCAAGGTAAACAAACTAACGCAAAGTGCTCACATTGACGAGGAGTTGGCTGCCTGTTGCCAGGCATATCTCTTTCCTGATAGTCTGTCGTTCCCACCCAGGCATGGTTCCAAGGGTCATGGAAAGACTGCCCTGACACAGATGCCTTGGCACGGCTGACTGGATGGACCCTCAAGGCTCGGGAGATTAGAGTGCTAAATCTTCCCTTCGCTAGGAACTAAAGGCTTGGGTGTTGGACAAAAAAAAAATGGAATGAAGAAAACAGCAGAGATCAAAAGGAGGTATTTGCCTGATGCCCTCTCAGTGTACATAGACCGGCAAATAGCTTGCTGTCTTTAATTTATCCTTAGTTTCTGCTGATGGTCCTCTTGGTACTTCAGCAAAATTAGTTGTTTTTTAATGAGGATGCCCCTGTTTGGAAGTTTCCTGTTCTTGATTTCCCCTCTTTCTCTTATCTCTTTTCCATCTCTGCCTCTCTCTTCCATCTCTCTCCTGTCCGTGGTGAAAGTGCGTCACCATGAACTGACTCTACCTCCTGCCCTGTCCCTGTGTGGATGCATATGTGTGTGTATTTGCATATAGATGCGTATGCAGATATGTCCAAACGTGTGCGGGTAAGGTGAGAACAGGTGATACTCTAAACAGCCGCTTCATGGCCCCATGAAATGGGTGCGACGTAATTCCTATTGAAAACAAGCTGTCGGGGTGGGATATAATATAGTGAGGGATCATTTTAAACTGTAAACCAATGGCATCAGTTAAAGCCAGGGTAGGCAGTATTTTTTTTTGGCATCATTGGGCAGAAATTCCACAATAACCTTTCAGCATATTGTAATTCAAGTGGTCGGAGAGAAAACTAGACTTCTGCATCTGCTCTTGGCTCTGTTTTCAGGTTTTAGAAAATCTAGCCCGTGACGGGAGACTTTGGCCAATCACAGGTCATTTCAGAGAGAGTGCATTCCTATTGGCTGTTACAAATGCAGATGCGCATTCACATCCCTTGAGATGATGAAAGCCTGATTCAATGACGGAAAATCCTGCAGAAAATCCTGCAACTTGTGATAAATTTCCAATACCTCCTTTGCCTTCAGCAGCGTATAATACAAAACACGTGTGTGAACACGTCTCAGCTCCACATGGAGCTTCAGGCTCATTATGTTCAATGCCATTGCACTCGTATCGACCAGTGGCAAAGAGGCATGATGACAAACAGTGGGGAATAACTTTTGAGGGGGGACAGTGGTGTGTGTGTGTGTGTGTGTGTGTGCGTGTGTGCGTGTGTGCGGTGTGGCTACCTCTGAAAGCCTGGGGCGCTCTACCCTGTGGCCGCAAAGCGCTGGAGGGGCGTCTTTGAGAAGACAAGTCGCAGCGCGAGGGACCGGGGTCTTGGTGAGGCTCATGTCGTGGAGAGCGAGCCCTACGAGGCATGAGGTTTGGCAGGTCAACCAACTCCTTCTGCTGCCATTCGAAGTTGTGGGTTTGGTGGGAGGGGCTTAGCGGAGGCAGCAGAGAGAGAAAGAGATGGAAGTTTTGCATAGATTTGCACAGGTTTCGTCACTGCAGCTTTAAGCAGAAACAGGAGGAGGGATGGGATGTCGTATTGGTTGGGGTTTTGTTTACACTTACTTGTGCAGGATGAGGTCACCATTAAAGATTCACTGGTTTCCAGGTGACAAGTGTCAGTTTTCTTGGAAACAAAGTTCCTATTTCGTGGATTCTTTACAGAAACCAGTAAAGTGATCGAGGTGTGCCAGACATGATGAGGTCACTATGAAGTTCTCACACGCACTTCTGTTTGATCCAAAAGCTTTTCTTACTCAGCAGAATATTTACCCAAGAACAATTGAGAGGAATTTACCTGATGAGCACTTTGCCACCCAAAATCAGTATAATGCAGCTCAATTTAATCGGATTTATTTAGCCGAGATCCACTGGGAGCGATACTAAAATATGCACACATAGGATGCTGTAAAATAACTCTGGATCAAATTATTGTTGTGAAATACAGCACAACTGGAAAAAATACATTTAACAGAATAACCATTAATCCCCATTTGAAAATATTATATGTATTTTACAGTGGGTTTAATTCACCAATAAAGTCATACAGCTGCCATTACATAGATGACCACGGCAGCTATTTTTAGTCGGTAAAGCAGAGTTTAACCTTTGAACCAAAGTCACAGCCTTTAGGGGTCAAGTAGCCTGCGTTGGGTTTCTGTGCTGCCCGGCTTCGTGTTGCTACATCGTCCCTGACCTAGATAAGCATTTGGATGATTGTTACATGTATGGATTTTCTTGTATACGTGTTAATAAGCATGTTTTGATAGTAAATTAGTTTACTTTCACCCTGGATTCTGGTCAGGTAGGCTGAGAATCTGCGATAACCAATCATCACTTTGTTGGAAATGTCTGTTTAGGTGAAGTGACTGTGTCACTATGTCAGCTCTGGCTTTGTTGTGTTGATTTTGTTATCAGCAAAATGTCAAGGGTCTCTCAAGTAATGAACGGAGTATTTCACTTTTCCTGCATTGCAATTTAAAGCCTCTTGTGGAAACTGACTGATTAAGCTGTAAAACACCCAACAACACCCAACTTCAAATATGCTGGGGTTTTTTGTTTTTCATTCAGTGTTTGCAAGATGTGGAAACATACCGTACCTGCAGCTTAAAATAATACATTTAAAGCTCATGTTTAGCTCATTGTGCTCATAAAATTGGATATTTTCTTGTCATGCATCCCAGTTTTCATCCTCCTAACTTGCTTTTTTTATCTTAAGCCCTTGACATCTGATGTTTGCCTTAAAGGGTTTTATTTCTTCCAAACTATATGACATTGTGACTATATGACACTTTCACATTTCTACTTTATAGTGATAAAGAAACATGATTTGCTTCTTTTTTTGTCATATGTGATAGTAAATTAAATATTTTGGGGTTTTAGACTTTTGGTCAGATAAAAAGAGACATTTAAAGACCGTGGGTTTTAGAAACTTTTAATGTACATTTCTCTCTATTTTCTGACATTTGAAGACCAAACAATTAATGTTATTTTAATAATTGTAAGTTGCATCCCTAATATTTTATATCTCCTTTTTTCAAGTCTTTGGTAAAGCTGCATCATGCTTATATGGAGTAAAATACTAAAACTTGATACACCGTTTTTTTTATCGCTGCATTACAAAATATGTAGATGTGTTGTACATAACTGAATGCACGTTGTCCTTTTAACCTGACAATTTTTTTTTATTTTTAGAAACCTTTGTGATCTCGACTAGAATCTGAAAGTTCAGTGGGTTTGTGGGGGGCAATGACGTTAAGGAACATTATACTGTATTTTGAGTAACAGACGCATGAGTTAACACTTATGTCTGGACCTTGAGTTACAATCATCATCAGCCTGCTGGACTTGAGATTATTAACCCTCTCCTTTCTTTGCCTCTCCAGCTGAAGAGTACAATGCAACACATCAACCTCCAGATCAGCCATGACGCCAAAGAGTAAGTCCGCCTGCAACTTCTGTCTGTCTCTCCACAGACTAAAAACTGACCAGATGTAATGTTACCACTTTATTCTCTCATGGCGCTCATTGACATTTCGTGCTGAAATGTCATATTATTGAACAGGAACAAAGACAAAGGATAGCTGGTGAGAGAAATTATGTTTACAGCAGGTCATTTATTTTGTCTTTGGCTTTAGCGGGTTTGCAGTCCCAGGTTTTCAAAATGTAGCTTCAGACAGCTTGACAACTCTCTGTTTAGCTTTTAGAGGTGAATGGAAGTAGAAAGTAGAGCTCTCTTGAGGCAATTAGCTTACATTTTCAAGACCTTCAGCTGCACAAAAGCACTGTCTCAGTCGATATTTTCACTAATTGCCTGCTCAAACTTACGTAACTTTGCATTTGTCATAAAGTAGGAAATGCCATCCAAAGTTTATGGAAACTACTTTGAAAGCATAGTTTTACACTTCCAGTTTCAGATGGAAGAAGTTGAACTGGGTCTTTGCTAACAGAAATCACTTCAAAAAAGTATCTCAAACTCCTTTGTCCAGAAGCTTCGTTTATAGATACTCAACATAATATACTGCAAAATCACATTACTGCCAAAATACACTCATTAACCAAAAGAAAGGGGGATTATGCAAGAGAAAGTCTCCATGAGTGGCAAAACACACCAACTCAAGATAAGAGATTCAGCAAAAAACACATCAGAAATGGTCAAAAATAGACTCCAAATTAGTTTTTGTAATGAGAAGTACATGTGGCATTATTTAACTATGTATGACTCAGCATGGCAAAAAAAATAAATAAATGGGTTAAATTAGAGTATATAGTGGTTGTTCAACTACATTCAGATTAACAGTAAAAACACTTGCCAGCATTAGCAAATACACATATTTGAGCAGTTGTGCATGACAAATGACAGAGAAGCTACATCTTTTTAATGCCAGTAGGTTGATCGGAGGAGATTTAATATGTAAACATACATGAAAAGACATTTCACATTAAATGAATACACCGGATGTGCCTCCTTTTGCACCTGTGGCAGTCCACTTCAATAGATGGTATTTGACCTTTTGGGATAAAGAAGACAAAGATGTGTGGTCTTCTCTGAATAAGTGCTAGTTTGTGCTAGATGTGTGAATGACTGCTATGGTGGGGAGGCGAGGGTAAAAAGTGTAGATAGTATGAGTTTTAAAAGAGACGACAGAGGAAGGGTGATGGAGGTGAGAAGAAGACAAAAAGAGACAGCGACGGAGAGTCGTGGGAAGACGGAGGGAGAGCACTGGAGACAGAGATGACAAAGACTGACAGCCGTCCTCCTCCAACCTGACATCTACAGTACACCACAGATCCAGCAATGTGAATACTGCCAAACCAGCCAAAGCAGAGGGAGCGATGGAGGACGTCGGAGTGGAGAGGGAGGAGAGAGAGGGCAGGGAGCCGCTCAGAAAGGCCATCTCGCCTGAAACTTGAAATTTGCTGTCAAAGAAAGCATCAGTGTTTCACAGGCTGACATTTCCGAGCTAAACTTGACACAATCGCCATGGCTGATTTTCCGTCGGCTTCTCCTTCCACACACACAAACACCATTGCAATCGCTGTGATTAAAGATCCTAAAAAAGCTCGTCCAGCATCTAAATATGTAAACTGAGTCACAGACGGAGTAGTGACAGCCTTCAACCCCTCGTTTTTCTTGCTTTTTCCTTCATCCCTCTCATCTTTAGAGGAGTGCTGATTATCCAGGCCTCTAAACTGCAGCGGAAGAAAACATTAAATGTTAAGCCCTATGCCAACTTTGAGTTTGTCTTGTGATAGGAAGTGAACCATCAGCTCTGTAGGGAGAACAGTCACACTTTAGAGAGCTGTGGTTGCTAACCCTTAGAGTACTGACTGTGCACCTTTCCAGTCCGTCAGGCCCCTGGGATTCAAAGGTGACATGTTTGTTTTGTGTGTGTGAGTGTGAGAGACAAAGGGAAAGGAAAAGGAGAAAGATGCCCAAGACAGCAGAACTTAAAGCACTCAGATAAAAGTCAAACATTTCCAAGCCAAAAATTAAACGGACAGAAGGAAAACAAGACGGACAGACAGGCATCTTGTGTGCCTGTGTGTGCGTGTGCGTGTGTGTGTGTGTGTTTCAGTGTTGGGTTTGGCCCAAGCTCTCCGCTCTGTCTCCATTCCCATTAGTAGAGCGTTCTGGTCTGTGGCAGCCCAGAGGATTTGAATGGCACAGGCTCGGGGTAATGGGAACATGGGGGATACAGATTGGCAGGATGCTTCTTTTACTGCCAGTTCCATCATCAGTAGCAGCAGCACTGCATTTATATTACCTTGTACTATTTCTTTTATATCACTTCTATATTTGTATGCTCTTGTATTGACTATTGTTTCGAAAGCACAGAGCCACACAGTCCCCCGGGGGTCACATAGCAGAAAATAAATATTGCCGTTGAAATCCATGCACACACTTTGACCTTTTTACAGCAGACATTTTGACTTGTCATAGCAGGGAAAGGAAAGGTGTCCTTAATAATATTACACCTCTAAAAGCTCACAAATTAACATGTTAATCTCATTTGTTTAATCTGTACAAAAACTAAAGTGTAAAAATGACAATATTTGTAAAAAACAAAAAAAACATGAATGTTTTTATATCAAAATCCCTCTCTTTTGTCCTCCTGAAAAATGTAATAATGATCCAATCACAATTTCCAATCGAAAATTTGTCACATAGTGTTTGATAAAGATGTTGTAACTTCAGTTTCACTGTTACTTTAAAATTTCTAGAATAATAGATTTAAAGGAACATAATCTGGTACTTAAGTGCCATCCCCACTAAATGAAAGCACAGATTAATAATTGGTGTCAGAATAATACTTTATAATATAGTATGCCTAGATATTGCACATAATGGACTGCTTTAAACAGTGCTCAGTATATTAATTTAAAGTGCAGTATATTGTACTATTTGTACAATTTCTTTGTGATTGTTAATGTCCAAACGCTCCACCTGGTCTTAACTTTATCTGCAAATTTTACTGTAACATTATCAGACTTAAAAACATCCTCAAGGGTACAGTGGTTTTTATGCAATGGTTACTAACATGTGCTGCCTTCCAAGTAGAGCACAAACTTAAAAAGGGAATCAAAATATAGGATTTCTAACTGTCTCCCTGGGAAATCGGCACGGGTCATAATGAGGCCAATTCAGACTTGAGAGATAACTTGGCTGAAACACCCGGTTTTATATTAGAAAGCATCAAAGGGTTGTTTTTATTTTTTCATATATATGTGTGTATGCTTGGCTTTCTGTCGCTTCATAGGAGGCCGGACACAGTTAAACAGAAGAATGCCTTCCCGCCAAACTTCATCCACTCTCTGGACTCCACACACATGATGCTGACTGCTCTCCACTGCTATAGGTATCATTTAACGTATAATTAGAGCATGAATTTCTTGAACACCTCAAATAAGACTCCTTTTCTAAAGGCAGTCTGTAATATGCTTCTGACATTGACTCTCCATGTATGCATGACCTCAAATGGCTTTGAGAATCTACCCTCTCATTTTGAATGTAATTATCACCTCAGATAAGCATTGTAGGATATGCCTTTTGAAATAAGCTCATTTCACAGAATTGGCCTCTTGACAGGTGTGAGAATTCATGATGGAACTCGCACTGGCTTTGAATGAAGGTCTGATATGGTTTTAGCAGTTATTTCCGTTGTAATCCACCTTTTGTTAAAGTCTACCTATTTTTAATGACATTGTCTACTGTTTCTCTCTCCTCTCCTCTCAGTGCTGGCCTGACATTCGTCTCAGTTCACGACTGTTTCTGGACCCACGCTCTCACTGTGGACACCATGAACAAGGTATCAAATCGAAGTTTTTTTACTCCCACCTGTCCAGATTATCTCACCGTTCCTTGTCCTCATCATCCTCTCAAGAGCTGTTTTCATCCTGTCTGATCATCTATCATCAGGGTTTAGAATTCTCTCTTTTTTGCTGTTTAATTGAAGCTTAAGGCGGCACGTGATTCAATTCTTCTTACTCTCTTCTTTTTAGTTTATTTTTGCTTGTTTAAGTACTTTTACAGTGGATGCTGGCAGTGCAGCTGTTAAGGTAGAAGCATCAGCTTTGTGAAGCCAGTAAAACAAACTATATATTTTCACTGGTTCATGCATTTACAGGCTGCAGGTAGCAGACAGAGCCTGTTGTGCTGAATAAATGACTGTCTGCCCCTGCCTGCTGAAACTAGCTTGTCAGCAGGCCCAGACTGAGACACAGCGTAGAATAAAATGGAGCAAATTACCATAAAGTCCCCATTTTCTGTAAATGTAGCTTCAGAGCACAGTCACAGTTTTATGTCTTCACCCAATCTCAGTGGAGTTACAACCAATGAAGCAGTTCCTTCTCAGTGCATTTATTCTCTCTCATATTCTCTCGATATGTGAGTGTACGCCTTCCTCATTACACAGGTAATTGAACACAGCGGCAGAGGAGGGGTATTGAATATCTTAGTCAACACCTAAGCACATGAAGAAGGTCCTTATTTTAATGGCAGCTGATCCTTCATCCATCCATTTTCTGGGGCTGGAGCACATCCCAGCATGCATTGGGTGAGAAGCAGGGTACACCCTGGATAGGCGGTCAGTATAGACGGGCTTCTGAGTGATGTCATTGTGAGATAAAACATTTTTATGCTAACAGTACTTGTGTGAAGGGGAGTTTCTATGCTCTCAACCCCTGCTGCCCGTTGATGGTCTGAACCCCACAGTTAATTAGCCTGTAGAGCTAACGTTGTGTAGTCTGTGTTAGCGTTGGCGCGGCTACTGGCTGCTGTTTCTCACTTGAGTTCCATGTGTCATGTCAGCTAGCCAGACCTGCCAGATGTGCCACACACAAATCTACCTCGAAGAAGTAAAAGGAAGTTTCTGTATTTCTAAATAATCCAAATGTCCGTAGATAAGCTATCATCCCCCCCCCCACCCCCCGCTGCGTCCTCAGAAACACATCTATACCTTGGGGATGATTCTGATAACCTGCAACCAGCACAGAAATTAATAGCACTTCTTTTCCCCAGGTGATACTGTGGTGTGTCAACAGCGGTGTAACTCAAACCCACACTATACCCTCCATTCTCTCCATTCACATTTGACAAAAAATACTATAAATAGTATAATTCAAGCAGGGATGGAGAAGACATACAGCCAAGGCAGAGCTGTTTAAGCTCTGAGAGATGATCCATTTGCCTGATTTGGTGGTGGACTGCTTGTTCTCTCTCTTCCTTTGCTGTCCTCTTTCCATCTTTTACCTGGTCAACAGGCAGGAAAGTCTGGGGAGCTTGTCGGTCAAGCGTTTGGACCAGAGTAACTCAAAGTACGCTTCTCTCTGCCTCTTCCTCCTCCTGTCAGGTCTGTCGGGAACAGTTTGTCGCCCTGCACAGCCAGCCAATCCTTCAAGAGCTGTCCAACTTCCTGCTACAGAAATACTGCGTCGGGCTCCTGTGAGTTTACACGTTTGGTTGTTCACACTCACATGCACACATACAGTTCCTCAGGAGCAACACTGCGGTCAGTTATCAGTTTTATGATGATAAAAATAGGTATAGCCTATCTTTTTTATAGCATCTCCTATTCAGGTACAAATCATTTTTGTTGTAGCATAATATGATGTAATAGTTACAAGGTCATATTTTCACACTTAGTTACCCCGTCTGCAATCTGTGCCTCTTTTTCTGTTTGAATTGTTCTTACACAACAACCATCACTGCCATCAGGCCCTGTCGCTCTGTCTGTGTTTATCTAACACTGTATGATCTTTATGGACTTTTATGGTCTAGACAAAAGCCATCATACACTGAACATACAATCCCCACATGCACATACATTATTAAACAGTCCAAACACACACATAAGAGGTTATAAGATTGTAAAAGTTATATTAACGTGCTTTTGTTTTTTTCCTCCACCTGTCTGTGACATTAGATACAAAATGATTTTCCTTCTCTCTCTCTCTCTCTCTCTGTCTCTGTCTCTGTATGTGTCTTACTGGCCTCAGGCTGGGTTATGCTCATCATCTGACTGTGTTTTTCTCTCTTTTGGGATAATTGGACACCTTCTCTGCAGCCTTTACTCCACAGCAGCCCTCGTCCTCTTTGCCTTTCTCCCTCCCTCTCACACAGACACATTACTGTTCCCTATGCCTGGAAAACACATTATTCATTATTGTAGGCACCGGAGAGAAAGACGTGTGGGAATAGAAAGACTTTTTGGATTGCTTCACTTGTCGAAATGTGGAACTGAATAGATTTTATTTTTAACCATCACTACAGTTTAGGCCAGAATTTGTAATAATGATAACTTAACCCCCTGCCTAAATTGAAACAAGTGGATTATTTTTGATAATTAGACCCTTAAAATGTATGCAGCCTGACCGCTTTTTTTTTTTTTTAGCCATGCTAGCGGCATCGCTCCAGGGATGGCAACGTCAGTCTGTCGGCCCATCCACCACTTAATCAGATGGATTCCCATTAAATTTTGAACAGATGTTCATGTTCCCCTTAGGATGAATTGTGATTTTGGTGATCCCTTAACTTTTCATACAGCGCCATCATCAGGCCAAAAAAAAAAAAGATTTGTCTAATAATTTGGATTATGACCAAATGCCTGCAAAACTAATGACTTTCCCATCAGCCTCAGATGTACTTCAGCATTGTCATTGTGAGCATGTTAGCATGCTACTGTTAGCATGTAGTTCAAAGCACAGCCTCAAGCATGGCAACACATTAATAAGTGTGTTGTTTCACCTCTAGCACATCACATGAGAACTACTAATTGTGTGCTAATTCAAAGGAAGTGACTCGCTAGGCCAGGTGTTAGGTCTGAAAAAACAACTCACATGTAACCTGAGCAACTAAAATGTGACATCCAGGTGTGACCAACCTGCAGAGTCAGCAGAACCGGTGAAGACTCTTGGATGTGGGCTGAAACTTCCACCAGAGACAGCTCAGAAAGTCCAGATGCCTTTGACGTCGTACTTTTATGGACACACAAACATGTTCTTCTCAGAGTTACTGAAGTCATAACATTTTTTATCCTCCTCCTTTGTGGCAGGACTGAGGCCAAGAACAAGAAGTACCTGGAGTACAGGAGGCTGATGCTGCTGCTGGCCAAAGTGCCCCAGACAGGTCAGTTTGTATGCAGCTGTCTGGCTCCCAAACACCTGGCCTTGCCAAGGCTCGGGTATTGTTTAAGAGAGCCTACATACAGGGAGCTGTTTTTTTCCTAATTGGATTGAAGAGGACTTGTATGTCCTGAAGCTGTTTGAGGTTACAAAGAATGATAGGAGAGTTATTAAATTGGGTTCTTGCACAATCCTGTATTTTCTATCCTGTTTTATACTTATACTTTTATACTTTTTTACTAATTGTTGTTGCCTATTGTTTGTATAGTTATCCCATTGTCTGTAGGCAGTTGTCCAGCTGTCTGTGTTGCCCAGACTTGGTATTCTGCCTGCTGATTTAAACAGTAAAAAAAAAAAAAGACTCTGAGTTTGGCTAAAATTCAATTTTCAGCTTATGTCATGAGTGGTGCATTCATTTCTGCCTGCGTGGCCACTAGCAGGTCCAGATTCCTCTGTTTCCCTTTGACGCCACTGCGAGTGTCGTTCTATTGTTGTCCAGAGTGGAGCTACAGAGGCAGCGTCACTCTGTCAGTCAGGTGGATGGAGGCTTTGCTGTTATGTAACCCCTCTCCATCTCCATCTGTACACTTACTGTCTGCTTGGCACCGACAGCTGGGTTGTATAAATTGATTACTGTTAATTGTGTCCCTCCTCTGTATAATCAGCTTATGTGGCTGAGACCAGTCAGGTGTGCTCCTGGGTGTGTGTGTGTGTGTGCGCGTGTGTGTGTGCGCGTGTGTGTGTTCCTGAATGCCCACTCTGTTCAATGTTCAATATGAGACTCAATGGATCCGGACTAAAATCCATTATAATCTTCACTATGAAGGATCCTGAACTCATTATTAAGGGGAACCGGTGCTCGCCGTGTGTAATCCAGCAGGAGATCAGGTGATGCACCTATGACCACAGAGTTGAGGGGAAAAAGGCTGGAGAGCACACTGAATAACTTAGAGCCATTACTGTGCCAAGACACTAATGCTTTAACAGCTACAGTCTGACTTTGATGAGGATATAGTAGCTGTCTGTCTGCTTTAAGTTATTCAGAGTGCTCATTTCTCTTTTTAAACACTCGCATGTTTACTTTATCATTTGATATCACTACGGCTGCAAGTTTGTAAGACCTGAGGTAAGAGGTTGTGAGGAAACACGTCTTTTCAGTTTGTCATGGTAACAGTATGTCTGTCTTTTACCATGATTACATAATATTCTTATGCAATACAAAGTAACTTAAAGAAAATATAAGAAGGTAAACTGCAAAAATATATAAAAATATATGTATGGGGTAGATTGAAGTTTGGAGCTCCTTGCTGCGAGGATTAGCATATTAATGAGCAGAAACTGTTTTAAGACAGTTTATATCAATACCACCCATGTGTTAATGTTATGACAAGTACCTCAACATTTATGTATTGGTTAGTTAGTATTTTAGCTTAAGCATTCATGTCATTTTCTATCTACAGGAAGTTTGTTTCATTCTTAAACTTTTTATGGCCTTTCCTCAATAATTCACGCCGCAGCTCCCGCTGGTGCACGCAGCTGTCTGAGAGGCAAAGAGCACACAAGGCAAAGCACAGGGTGCAGCACAGGGCCTCATCCTGAGCTAAAATTAGTATTCAAGGGGTGTATTAAAGTTCACAGAAAATTTACTGGTGCCCAGTAAAACTAAAAAGTTGTATCTAATTTAAAAATTAAAGTTCCTGAGTTTGACCCACTTAAAAAAACAACTCCTCTTCTCCCTCTCATGAAGACTAACTCTGTCCTTTCACTGGACAAACTTCATCCTGCCTACATCCTAAAATTGTTAGCCATTTCCTTAATTGATCATTAACTGCATCACGGATAAATAAAAGATTAATCTCCGTGCAAATTGTGCAAATGTAATATGTATCAGGATAAATAAACCCCTTGAGATGTACCATCTCATTACAAAGTCCATATTCTTTGTTAGTGACAGACGTTTTTAGATCGTTATAATCAGGATTTGTATGTCAGCAGCGTGGCTCTATGGATGGCAATGGCAATGCCGGTCTGTCGGTCGGTCCACTGTGTATAGAGTGCCATAAAATTTCCAGACATTCATGGTTCCCAGAGGATGAATCCTACTGACTTTGTTGATCCCTTAACTTTTCATCTGGCACCACCATCAGGTCAAAAATTTCAGTTTGTTCAATACTTTATTTATGATCAAATACCTGCAAAACTAAAGACGTTCCCATCAGCCTCAGATGTACTTTCTGTTTTGTGCTAATTGGCATATGTTAGCATGCTAACACGCTAAACTAAGATAGTGAACATGGTAAACATTATACCTGCAACATGTTAACATTGTCTTTATGAGCATGCTGGCGTTAGCGTTCACAGAGTCCCTTGCGTGATTTAGTTTTGATCTACCAAATTTTAACAGTAATACCATTGAATTGTTCCATTGATTAATTATTGAACATGTTACATCACATTCTACCTTAAAGGTACTCCCAGGTCTATCTTGACGGTGTGAGTATTAAAGTTAAAGCAGGGAAATGGAAGCTAGTACCTCAGAAATAATAAGGTTACAGTAGATGTTGCTGGTCTCTTATATTGAAAAATGCAGTACATGTAATTTACTTTCTGTAACCACTGTCCACAGACTTAAACCTGCTCTGACACTTTGCCTCTGGCCTCTCTAGGTGATTTTGATCTGCAGCAGGTGAAAGAATCCACTTATTTCTTCAGCTGAGAGGCTCGTGAGGGCGAGCCAGCGGAGGGAGATGAGTGGAATTGACAGAGTGCAGCAGGGAGGCTGCAGGCCCCGGGGTCTCGACTGGCTTTGTCTCCTTCAGACGTCAGGACATTGATCCAGCCGCGCCCTGCCTGCCTCCTGGTCCACAGGCTGGCTGGAGCTGCTGGAGCTACTGGAGGCGTTCACACACACAGTGAAGCCGCCTGATTAACTGACTAGTGGGCTGATGGAAGGGAGGGTGGGATATTCATCCAGGCGAACGATGAGGGAATCAGCAGCGGATGGCAATGTTAAGACTTCAATCAGTGAAACGTACCACTTATAATGGACGCGTAGACCATATTCATAGGTGTCTGTGTGTGTGTGTGTGTGTGTGTGTGTGTGTGTGTGTGTGTGTGTGTGTGTGTGTGTGTGTGCGTGCACAATATGAGCCATACTGACTGAATCACATGTGAACTATGTCTATTTATTCACTCAGCAACACTTCTGATACTCAGTAAGACTGAGCAAAAACTTTTCACCTACAAACTGTAATTGCAGGGTGTGTGTGTGTGTGTGTGTGTGTGTGTGTGTGTGCGCGCGCTCATTTTCATGCTGTGAAGACCTCCACAGAGCGCTGACCCGCCTCTGCGACTATCCCACCTAATCATCGATCCCATCACTTACTGGAGGGCAGGATGCTCTCTGACACAATGATCAAACATTTAAGCGTTTTCTGAAGAAGTTTGAAGGAGAGACGTTTGAGAGGAAATGAAAGCTGTACTTTACTGAAATGGGGGATATGGGACACACTGAGGAAGAGAAATGTGGAGGGATGAGCCAAGGGGCTCTTAGATAGCATTGTGTCCCAGTGTACTCTTGATTCTTACCTTCTTGGAATGACTAAGCACTTGACAATTGCCCTAAAATAAATGTGTTTCTTAAAATGTCTCCTTATTCATTCAATGGTTCAAAGAAATAGCTGGGATTCTTAGTGTGCTTAAATAGGATGAATGAGACGGCCTGTTATTAAGTTATATCTGCATATTTCAATGCTATTGTGTATCATGAGATGAAGGCCTCCTTTTAGATGCACCACAAAGGGTTTGCAAGCTTCACTAATCAACTCCGATCTTATTTTTCTGGGCCAGTGCCGCATCTAGAAGTAAAAATAGCAGAAGTGCTATCTGATCATTGCTGGAAACATTACAGCAGTTTCAGACAAAAGGTGCCGTCGATGTTCAAAGGCAAATGTAGGCTCAGCCAAACAAAGCTGGCTGAGTGACAATGTAATGAAATGGAAATAATCTTCGAGGGCGCATAAATAGTGTGCTGATTAGGCTGTAGGTTTTCAGCTGATTTGCATGGCAACATGCACACGGAGATGCTCTTCATATTTTCTGATGTGCATGAGACTTTGATCAGTTATTTTATTATTTTGGTAAAAAAATGAGCTATCACCTAATGACCTGATTTTACAGTGAAATCTTTGAACTGTGTTTGTCATGCTCAGTGTGCTTTCTGTGAGGACCAGCCATTAATATTGCCAAACTACGGGTATATTCACACACACTGTATATTAATGAAAAGTTTGAAAATTAAGGTTTTTTTGTGTGTTTCTCACCTGATTAGAATTGATAATATAACCTGATTGTGTTTGCAGACATGTCAAATGAAAGCAGACCTTTAATACCACCAGAAAACGATAATAACTTGGATGCAGTTTTCTAGTTTTGTTTATTAAATTTTATTGAATATTTTCATTAAAAAAGTTAATTGAAGAGGGGAAATAAAGCTGTCAGAGCTAAGCTTGTTAGCTCGTTAATTTAGCTTGGTCGCTAACGGGATGGAAGTTCACACAGTTTATTCAAAAGACGTATTTTGTACCATTAACTCCTAACTGTCTGAAAACCATTGCTCTTTTGTGGAACAGTTTTTACTCCAAGAGAGGAGGTTAAATAAAAGTGAAGTGTGCAACACAGCTATGATAGCTTCCTCTATTTTCAGCAAATTCACATGTCAACGTTCACCAAAGTTGAACTTTACGCGGAACATTCGCATTTTGCCTCTTCGAGCGGATCCTCTGATCGCGGCAAATGCATTGGAATTAATTGATTTCGGCGCAGTTTTAAATCTTGGTGTGTGCAGGCCTTTAATGCTAAGCTAAGCTAGACAACTGCTGGCGGTAGCTTCATATTTACCGTAGATATTAGAGCGATATCGATCTTCTCGTGTCATTCTCAGCAAATAAGTGTATTTCCCAAAATGTCAAATTCTTTAAGACCACTCAGTTTGAAAGTGGAGGCTGCCATTTTGTTTGAATTTACGTCACAGCTTGTGCGTTCAGCATATATTTATCATATTCTGCGCAGCTCCACAAGAAGTTGACATCAGACGTATAAACCATAAATTTCCATTCTTATTTAACCTTCCTTTTCTCAACTCAGCTAAGAAACCAAGTGTCCTCAGAGTGTCTGTTACACTGAACCTGCCACCATCTAAATGCGAAAGCAGACTAAGCCGAGGTCTCCTTTCAGCAGGCATCAGCCCAGCGTGTCTCTCCTCTCCCCTCGTCTCTCTGAGGACAGCTGTCAAGGACAGAGCCCTCTCTTGTAAAGTGCTCTCAGGATGTCACATACTTAACTCATATAACATTTCACAACTTAGCTTCTGACACGGCTGAGAAAGAAATGTACTGCACTACATGACCTGAGCTCAACACCAAGGAGTGGTCATTGGTGGATGCTGAGGGTATAAGTGGTTCAATCAATAGCTGTGACTCATGCCAGAGGGACGGTGGGACGGCTATGAATTAGCTTTAAAATGCTGGCGCTAAAACACTTAAAATGGCAGAACATGTAGCAGGGTTAGCGCGGAGGGGCAGGTCAGGGAACGCACACACTTAACGTCTGTTTTTGTTGAGATGACGCGTGTGTTTTGGGCGTAAACTACTGTCGACTTTGGCTGAGGGAGTAAACAGGATACTGAAGATGTCCTTACAGCAGATTGCAGTAGCCGTGTAGCTTGATGGGCCTGTCTCAGTTTCTCTGGGGTGATTCCAAGGATGTCTGCTGTTCGATCAGAGAGCTGCACCATCAAGAAAATGCAATTATTAACTACCTTTTTAAAACGCTTCTTCCCCTCTGAGGCCACATATTCAGTTGTTATGCCTGACTGATGCATCAGCCTCTGTATATGCTGATGTCTCTAAAACACAGCAAGATGAAGTATCCTTGTTTTATAGTAATGTTCAAATGAGCGTGTATGAAATGTCTGCCTATTGATTGACTGAGGCCTTAAGTCCTAAGCAGCGTAGTTAAAGGTCTCTGGACGTGCATCTGATATGAGCTCAGTCTGTCATAATGTTTAAGGCAGCCAGATTTAGACAAAATGTTTTGGTTCTTTAGTGTCTCTGTCGGACCTCTACATTGTGTCACCGGCACAAGGACAGTACACAGGGTTCATACAAAGTCTTGAAAGGTTTAGTGCTTGAAAAGGGCTTACATTTTACTCTTAAAAAGCTGTAGGAACCCTGCATAAAAGAAGAGATAATCTGCACTGTTAACTACAGTACAGTAAAACCACTACTACTAATACCCTAGTACTATAATATTAGGTGTTTTGAAGTTAAATTCTCTATTATTTAATGACTTGTGAATGTTTCTTAGACTCTCTTGTTCTCCTTTGTTTAAAATGGTTTCTGTAGTAGGCCTTGCAAAGATTGTTAATTTTAACATTAGCTACTATGTGGTATATTTGGCAATTTTAATAGATTTTAAACAAGTTGAAAGTCCACTTTCTAGCTTCTTCTAGAGCTCACCCTCTTCATCAGCGGATAGAGTTTGCTAAGTTGTCACTCGCTGATGAAGACTGGTGGATGCAGCTGCAAGCTCTGGAAAAAGCTAGCAGTCTGGTCATTGTGTTTCTGTGTGGAGTTTCGTTGTTCGTCCAGCTGGTCTGCTTTCTGCCCACAGGCCCGCTAGATTGAGTCAAGTGGAGGCTTGAAATCGCTCATAAGTGTGAATGTGAGTGTCCCTCTATCTGTGTTAGCCTTGTGATATAGCGGGGAGCTGTTCGGGGGTGTTTCCCTGTCTCACACCCAAAGCATGCTGGGATAGGCTCCAGCTCAACATGACCAGAAATAGACATAAGCTGTTAAAAACAATGGACAACCATGATTACATTAGTTGATAGAAGATGTTCCTTTCAAAATCCAAAAAGTGATGAATATTTGGCATGACAGACATTAATATGAAATACGGCCTGTTTTACATTTAAATTACATTTGAATTTAATGATTGCTGATATGATAATATGTGACTCCACACCAGCAGAAGTAAGTGTATCACATCTAGCTTTTAGCGAGCTCTTTATTCCAGCCACAGGATCATCAGAAAGGGGACACTATGGAAGTGTTGGTCGCTATCTGCCAGGCATGCCAGAGCTGGAAGCCACTCTTTGATAGCTGGACCACTCACTCACACTGAGAGCACTTTGATTTCCTTGCCAGGCTCCTGGGCTCTCCCGGCCTATCTCCTGCCCCGCGGTGTCATGAGTGGCCAGCGCTCAGCAGCACTAGCAGGGGAGCAGACTGTACAGACAGTCCTGGAGGGAGCAAGTGGAGCCAGAGCTGTCTGTCAGCAGGAGGCAGCACAGTGGAGAGGGAGTGCTGGTGTTTGGGAGAGAGAGAGACAGGTGGGACAGTGTTGGCAGGTGTGTGTGTGTCAGGTATGTCAGTGTGAGATCCTTCGTCTGACCTTTATTCTGACTGACAGGCTGTGATGGGTTGATTAACAACCATCAAACAGATACGGTACACACACATCTGGTGCCTGATGCAGTGATGCTTCAGTGAACTGACAGGTGTCGGTGTCCTTTTCTTTTAAAAGAGTTCCTTCCTTTAGATGTCTAATATCTAATGAATTTCTTTATTTTTTATTTTGATGCAAACGTTTCTTTAGGAGATGTATACCTCTGTGGATGTGTGGACTTCTACTGTGGCAAAATAGCTACTAAATTATAGGCAGAAAGTACAAAATCTACAGACGCTTCTTTAATCCTCTGCATTTAAATCTTTGGATGGCAAACGCACACACTTAAGTGTCTGAAGTCTTTTCAATTTCCCCTTTGGAGACCATCTGTCCCAACTGTGCAGGGGAAACTCAGGCTGCCAGACCTGCAACATAAAAACAAAGTGGCATTCCCTAAAATGCCTCATCAAGTGTCATTAGAAGTAGAAATTAATGGATTTTTAGAAAGTTTTGATAACGATGAGTCAAAGTGGCTTCGTCATCATACATGAGCGTCATTAAAAAGTTCTGTTTTCCATGTCCAAACAGCAAAACAAGGCCAGAATTTCGTTTCTTTGGAGAGTGTTACGAAAATCAACATTGTCGCAGGTTGAAAACTTTGACTTAGTGCGGATTGACAGCTTAAATGCAGAAAAGAAACATTCAACAATTTTCCTGTTTATCTGCATTATTCTTCATTGTTTGGGTATTTTATCAATTCTAAATCTGACTCCGATTCAGGTTCTTGATTCAAGGTCTTATCAATTCTTCTGATTTTTGGCACTTTATTTTAGCAAGAAAAGATATCATGATACGTTAAAAGGAAAAACCACCTTTATTTTCGGCTGTTTGTCAGAAATGATGAGATATTTGTGTTTGGCCACTAATGAACCGGGCAGAATTACTAGAGGTAGCAAATCTGTTGTTTTGTCACCCTCTGTGTTCTGTGTTATGATGTCTGTCACAGTTACACCATTAAAAAAATAATACTTTCTATCGCTGCTTCAAAATTAAAGCTTTTTACAGACCAGCCATTAAAACGCTTTTATTGTGAAGCAGCCACAGCTTCCTGTAGTGACTTAGTGATTTCTAACTTTGGTGCATAAGTCTATGTGAAGCAAATTTTCTGTTCTGTTTTTTTTTCAGCAGGGAAGAATGGTTAGATGCTGAGGTGCATGTGACAGGTGCTTATTGCAGTTTGGGTGAACGTTAACCTTCCAACTTTCACCATGTTAAGTGACACCTTCCTGTTGTATGGAGATCCACTCAAATGGTGAAGTTTTGGCTAGGTAGCTGGAGCCAACTTAAAAAACGTTCACACATGTAACCAGCCAGGTATATTAGAGATAACCAGTTTCATTCTAACATATTGACAACTGCACATAAGTAGGCTTTAAAAAAATGTCACATTTTATAATGAAAGCATTCAAATACTCAACATATTAATCTACTATTTCACACAAGAAATATTGCAATCTTTCACTGAGTTTGAATGTTATTTTTTCTCTTGATAAACCAGGCAGATAACCAGATGATATTAAATCAGTAAACAATCAATAACAAAGATTCAGAGGCTATACTGTACATGAACAACAACATCATGACTAACAGAGAGAAGAGGCACTCAACATCACATGCCTTTATTGCATTAAGAGGTACTGCTGCTATTAACAATACACTAAATTATTAACTAGTAATCTGTTTGTGCTTTTCCAATATGCTAATCCAAAATTATTGATCTAAACATAAAGCAGTGGAATCATACTGTATTCAAATACAATTTATTTGTTTTCCTTTTTACATGTATTGCAGTGGGATATAACTGACAGTGATGTTTGCATTGTGAGGAACTTGCACTTTTTTACAGCCACATACACAAAGAATATAGTACGTGTATGTGGAGACTACAATATATGCTAGGCACTAGGTATGCACAGTACATGTTATGGGATGCGACAACTGTAGAGTGGCTCAATGAAAGAAAATCAGGTCCCTGACACAGAAAGGCTTGTCCTGCACTGTTAGTGTCTGATTTCACAGATAGTGACTGCCTGAGATTTTGCTTCAAGGGAATTCATGGTCACTGGTGAAGACCTCAGTGTACATTATCTGGCCTACACTAGTCTGTAGTGCCTAGGTCTGGATTGGTTTTGGTATTGGTATTGGTATTGGCTTTGTACTCAGTCACTGTATTATCGAATGCCATTAAACACGCTAACAGGTCTGGGATCTGAGAAAGAAAGCAAGAAAGAGTTAAGCCAACAAAAAGCATGGATGTAAAGGAAATAACAAATAAATAGTGAATGATTGCTGTTTGATATTGAATCGTATTGTATCCTGTAAAATACAGAAACAACTAGTATAAAAAAATGCATTATATATTTTTCAGTGTAGGTGTAGTTGTTATTTATGGAAGCCCTGAGAGGCAAGTGAGAAAACAAAATTCTGTTGATCCATTTTCTAAGTCTGATCTAAATCGTTTCCTCTCCTGTGTTCATGACTTAAGAACAGGTGAAACAAAGTTTTTGCCAGGATAATCTTTCTACGTTCTAGGTTTTTACATCTGTGAAACAGGTGGGAAAAAAAGTTTTTTCTGGATCATTTTTCTAAGTTGCTTTTTTCACCTGTGAAAACAGGTTGAAAAAAAAGTTTTAACAGGCAAAAAAACCCCCATATTTTTTCACGATAATTTTTGTGTTTACTGTTGTAACTCATTTCGCAAATGTTTTCTTCCAGGTGAGTTTTAATTTCTCCATGCACTCTAAACACAAGGTATGTATATCGTGTGTTAATGTGTGTCACCTGGAAGGAAACATGAATGCTTTTAGTCTTATTTAGAACATGGGGCGGTGGTGCACTTCAGCCTCTTGTGGTCGAAATGAGTATTACATCAACAAACACCAAAATAATCCTGAAAAATAAAATAAAAACCTGTCGCAACTTCTTTTTTCACCTCTTTTCACAAATGAAAAAAAAGTTACTTAGAAAAATGATCCTGGAAAAATCCCTTGTTCACATTCTCTTAAGTCATGAACACAGGAAACTATTTAGATCACACTTAGAAAATGGATCACCAAAATATTTTTTTCTCACTTGCCTCTCAGGGCTTCCGTAGGTATCGGCGAAGAGAAAAATAATCTGAACTCATTAGCAGGAATGTATTTGTGTGACAAAGTTAGAGACACAAAATCACATAAATCACATCATCGCTCAATCCAAATGAACAGCCCTTATAGGTAAACATTTTAAACACTCTAAATCTCCATGCTTTACTGTCATTGATGAACCCAAAGACACATCTGAATAAAAATTGGAATGAAAAATAGTTGTAACTCTGGAGAAGCTATAGCATTGAAGACAGGAAAGGAGGAGAAGGAGGATCTATGAAGAAAGTCTTTGAAAAAAAGCATTTTGAAAGCATACAACTTGGCAAATACAGATGCTTCTGTTGGCGTTGCTGCTGCTTGTGTGTGTGGCACAGATGCCATCCTTCCCAAAGCCTGGAGGGTGTACTGAAAAAGAACAGCTGAGGTGTTGTAGCATTTACATAACACTAAATATGCTTGTAAAGTTGCAAAAAGAGGGGAAAGTGCATTTACAGAGTTCTGGGCAACATGCTAATTAGATGGCAGAGGTAACGGCATTGAAGGGGGAAAAAAATCAAAAGGACCAGGATTTGCAAATGGACTGCGGTGTAAGATTAGAAAAATAAATAAATAAACAAATAAAACATACACAATAGAAGAAACCATGCAGACCTCACAGCAACTGGCACAGGATTATATACAAACTGTGGGTGGTACTGTGAGCGACTGTAGAAGAAGAAGTGATACATCTTTTGTAATGCAAACGGATTTGTTCTGCTTTAATTATATGCTCAAGTATTATCGGTTCATACCAGACAATAATATGCATTTTATCAAAGATTACAAAGATATTCCTTTTTCAAACATTTTCTGTTTAAGTACATCTACAGCTACAGTAAACTAGGCTAAATAAATAAATAGTCTGGATTACATGATGAACACTATGTTTACCCATAGAAAAAACAATCATGTCAATCAAGTTATTGTCACTAAAGAGTGCGTTTTAAATCTGAATCTCTGTTCAAGTTCTTCCAAAAAACAGACTTTACACAAATTCTCAGTAAAGTTTGGGAAATCAATCCGAAAGGTGAAATATTGCAACTATTAACACTTCAAGGATACAACAGAGCATCATCTGCATAAAGTGACCACTCACTCTTTTTCAAACAGTTATTGCTTTGTGTGATGAACATCACTTTCAGACAATATGACTGAATGAGTTTAGTGTAGTATTATCTGATTTCAGTGCGAATGATTCAGTCTGCAACATGTCATTTATATCTTAACATTTGGAAAACATTTGAACACAAAAAATTCCAGGCCTTGAAACTTTGATGTCACTCAGTTCATTTTTTGGCTTTTATTAAAATTGTGGGGTTGTTTAGGATCATTACACTTGAATTACTAATATCTGCTTGTGATTTAGATTTATCTATCGACCCCTTCTTTGCCATCCATCCGGTCTCTATCTCCTTTCTTTCTATCTTCCTCTACTGTGTGCTTTCCAATGAAGTAATAAAGTCTATAAACTTATTTTGTCACTAAATGCATTTCCTGTCCTAAGACAGTGCCTCCAGGACACAATGTGAAGTTCAGTAAAACACTACTCGTATAACAAGCCTCTATATTAATTATTTTGAGCATCCAAATAGGTTCCACAGGGCATAATTTGGGCATAAAACAAAAACACAACAGACCTCAAAAACACTGTATAAAAATACTTACAAACCTTCAACTTTGTCCTATTTGGAATTCTCAAGGTGGATAACAACGCAGGAACTCAAACCAAACAAAATGAAAATGCAAAATGATCATAGAGGAGGAACTCATCATTGGCACTGTATAATGAAATCCAATCGAAGGAGAATAATAACAGTCGCAAACAGACCCGAGGGATTCCAATTTCCACTCTCATTACCCAGTAATGGTTCAGTCATTAGTGAGATGAGGTGAATAGAATGTCAGGTCTGGGAGAAAAGGTTCCCTTCCTAATGCTTTTGGACACAGATCAGCGGCATTCGATGAACTCTTTTTGAGGCATTAATGACAGAGGCACACTGCGATATACATCCTGCAAAGTATCTGCACTGTCCTTGGCTGTTGATCAAAACTGTAACGTTTACAGTAGGGTTGGGCTTTGCAGGAGTTTCATTATCTGTATGAATTGACTTTGGCATAGTGACACGTTGCCCAAATTGCTGCTGCAAGAAATGTGAGACTCAAGGGTTAGAAGAGAATGGATTTATATTTTGATTATGTGAGTTTGAATGGATTTACATTTTGAGTCGTATAAAATTCTTTGTAATTAACTGGCAGTGAATTATAATTTCTAAGATACATTAGAATACTTTCACAAAGTGTGGGATATTACTACTCACATGACTACAGTCCATAAACCCATTACTTCAGAAATCAAATCTGCTGTTAAGAGGAAGTGTCTTTTAGTTAGGTATATGTTTTTAGATCTTGTTAATTCATTAATCTTAAAGCTGCATTAATCCCTTTTTGGCCACTTGGGGGCACACAAACGGCAAAATAAGCTGACAGACACACAACCCTGACATATTATTACCTTATTAAGTTGTTAT
Source organism: Macquaria ambigua (assembly GCA_008360985.2). Lineage (NCBI taxonomy): Eukaryota > Metazoa > Chordata > Actinopteri > Centrarchiformes > Percichthyidae > Macquaria > Macquaria ambigua. Next base: position 304,905 of record VMKM01000510.1, read on the forward strand.
AGCAGACATTTTAGCAAACAATTGGCTACTTAAACATCCAGCAGACACAAGCAACATTATAATCCCGCTTCTTTCTGGCCACCTGACAGACGTAGGTCTGATATTTACTCGCCTTTTAGATCTGGTGTAGTCTACACCAACTCCTGAGAAGAATGAATCATTAGCTTGCTAAATGGGCAGGTCACACATAATGGGTTTAAGGGAGCTTTTTTGCTGAAAACCGCTACAGAAAATCTGTGGGCTTTAAAGCCAGAACAATTAGCTAAAAAAGGCTAAAAAGCTCCATAGAGATGCGGAGTTGAGTGATAATTCTCTGTGGGTTCATCACTACGAGCAACTCCCGTCACATTACCCTTAGTAATTTCATTCACTGTTAATATAAAAAAACATTGATTAATGCAGCTTTAAATTAAACAAACATGCAGACATTTCCTGTAGAAATCGATGGCTTGGCTGGAACTAGACAATTTGTCCTACAGCTGTAATTTCAGTGTGAAGGATATTCATCGTCTGTGATCTGAAGATCCTGGGGGTCACATATTTGTCTATGGGGACTATCAGATGCAGGGAAGATTTACAAAAGAGGCCAACTAGATTCTGAAAACACCTGTTTGATTTATAAATATACTTATTCATCTATTTATATCAATAGTCTGGGGGAAAATATGGCTTCAAATATTGGAATAATATTATTTATTATAATAATAATAATTTTGTGCTTACAAATTTGGTCTATGGGGATACTTAAGAAACACAAGAAAAACACACCATTTTAATGTTCAAACTTTTTATGACTTTTTACGAAACCACAAATATTATGCCTTTGTGAGAAGATCGTCTTTTACAGCCAGCCTACTGACAAAATGTTGTAGATACAGTAGTTAAACCCATTAAAGTGCCAACTTCTGATATCTGAAGCAGGTCCCTGAATTTCTTTTAGTCCCATCCGACCCCAAATTAGCATTAAATGAGGTGAATGGGAGGATAGTGAAGCAGAAATGCCGATATATTGTTGACTATGTTGTGAAATACAGTAAATAAAGGAGTTGGAGATGGGGAGATGCTACTTTACCACTACTGATCTGTGCAACTACTTTGTCTGTGAGTAGAAACATCTCAATGCTGCAGATTCAAAAGTCACCATACAGACTTTATTATGTTAGATCAGTCTCCTCTCAGATTCTCCCTGCTGCCACTCACTCAACATTCATACATTCGGATAGTCAAACTGGAGTGGGTAGAGAGAAGAGGAACTGTAGGAGAACAGAAATCCCCCCGTGTTCCTGCAGTCAAGCCCCTCTTTGAGTCACTCCTCCAGAAGAGTTTCATTAAGATCACAAGTTTGAGGACAGCCTGGATCTGACTTTGATGTGGTCTGTCTCAGGAAGGCTCACTATAGAGTCCTTCTTGGGTAATCCCGAGTCCCCCATACCTGTTCCCACACCCCCTACTGCCAGCCCGGCACCAGCCCCAAAACTCTGCACAGAACCGGGCAGGGATGCTACAGGGAAGGCCCCCACAGACATCTGGTGGGGCAGTACCACCCTATGTGGTATAGTGCTCCGGACGCCTGTGTGACCTAATGGGGTCTGAGGGGGTCCAATGGAAGTGGAGGAGACTCGTGTAGACTGGGGCGGACTAGGGGCACCTGGTTGCGCCCCCTCATGAGGCAGTGAGGGCTGAGAGGCTGACAGAGCCCTGGCGTCTTGGCTGAGACTGCCCATTTGCAAAGAATGGGTACTCTTATGTGTGCTGGGCCGGTGTGCAGGACTGGCTGTGAGCTGCTGGGCTAGAGAAAGTTGGGAGCCTGAGGTGGGACCAGCCAGGCCACTGGATCCATACTGGAATGATCGTCCTCCAACCAGTGGGCTCTGGACAGGGGGGGTGGACAGGATGGGAGCAAAGGCACCAGAAGCAAGGAGCTGAGACTGCAGTGGAGAAGCTGAGACAGGGCTGGATACACTTTCCATCACCTGGAATCTCCTCACCATCCTGGGGGACTGCAGGTTCCCTGCTCCCACCAAGTTACCTTGGATGGGGGGACAAAAGTTCATGGCTACAGCCTGCTGCAGAGTGGCAATTGCTGAATTCTGGGGCTGGGGGGAGGAACCTGGAGGAGTAAAGATCCCACCATATAGAGGAGGCGTCATGGACATGGCCCGTCGTCGTGGTACATCAACTTGCTGAACCATCTCACGATCATATTTCACTATCTCCTGGATCATCTCATTCTCGCGGTTGTTGAAAACACCCGAGTTCAGATCATGTTGAACTTTGTGCATCAGGATTGAGTTCTTCTTGCCTGCAATGACATGGAGACAGAAAGTAGTATTGTTGCTGAAGAATATGCTATTGGTTGCTAAAAGAAAAACAGCCTTAGTTGTACAAGTAAGGTTTGGTCCCTTAGCATTATCCTACCTTTTCTTATTCTCAGTCAATGTTTACTAGACATAGAAATAAAAGCTTTCATCATTTACCTTTGTCCTTTATTCTATTCCTGGCCAAGGTGGACACAGTAGCCTATATATGGAACTATCTGTCATTTTCTCTGTGCACAAAATCCATCACTGACAAACACACACAAACACATAGAGAGTGAAATAGAGAGCACCTTATCTTTTGCAATGATTCCCTATTGTGGGGATAGGCCAGTGTGTGAAAGAGAGTATGTCTGTTGCCAAAGCATTTGTGCTACTATGTCTATGGATGTACTACCTGTATGTGATTAGATGATGCATGTGTTTGTATGTGTGTGTGTGTGTGTGTGACACATGGCTGGCACTTGGCATGCAATGGCCCTCCAGGAAAATAATAGTTGTCTGGATGTAACTCCAGCTCTATGTAGCCATCTAACAGGCCTCACTATTGCTTAATCTCCACAAATATGCAGCACCAGAGACAACTGATGCAGCTTCCGCTGAATTAGATGGTGGCATATGTCCAACAAAGGAGCAGCAACCTCACAGCTCAGCTCTGCTTAAATTTAAGAAACTGAAAACAAAGGGCCAGCTGATCGCACTGTTAGAGGAAGTACTCAAAGTCGCGCCCACGGTGAGTGGTCTGTGAATAATGTGAACAATATTCACTGTGCATCTGTGAATACTGTATAATGGGAGATGCTTCCTAGTTGCAGGTCCAAAGGCCCAAACCAGCTAATGTCTGTGTAGGAAGATGAACCCTAACCTACTTGCAGTGCACTGGATCCAGTCTCAGCAGTTCAAACCACAGTTGGATGCATCATATGTGCAGTAGCCCGAACTTCAGAAGCAGATGGTCAGCTGACGTGAGGCCGAACAGAGACATCACCACCTCAGCCGTGACCGTGGTGACAAAAAACACATGCTTGAGCAGCTGCTGTATCTGTTGACTTAACTGTGGTGTGCACTTTTGGAAAAACCCACACCTGTGATGTATCAGATAACCAGCATCATGGGGGCCTCCACTTCCTGTTGTGAGGTGGAAAGGATCAGCAAGTCGTCCTTGTACATCAGAATCCAAAACTGCACTCAGTCTCCATACAATTAAAAAATGGGCATGGAAGGGAGGACACCCAAAAACAAGAAGAGAAATGCAACATATGCACTCTACCGCAACAAGGAATGCACAAACCTGCAGTATACATCAAGGAGATGCAACAAACCCTGGACAGGAGCAATGTAAAAAAAAAGAAAAAAAGCATCTTCTGATCATGACTAAGCAGCCATCCTGACATCCCTTTGCAAGCCTTTTCACATCAGTTTACACCTTAATTCAAGTGACTCTGATGACTCATGAAGGCCACACCACGTTAATAACTCACATGTGACCTAAACAACTCTCATGTGACATCAAGCTGCGAATGACTCACACAGATTTTAATGCTTGTGACTTCTCACCAGTAAACTTGGAAGAGCCCAGTCCCAGAAGTCCCAGTTTCCTCCTGACTTATGACTTTCTGATAGATCAGAGGAGGAGGTTTGTAGAATACGCCTGAATGCAGGTGAATGCAGACTGACGAGTGAATAGCAGAATCCCACTTAGTCCTGGAAAAAGCAGGCTGCACAGCTATAACCAGGTGGAGTAATGTTCTGAAAGAAGGAGTGCATTTGAGCAGCGGGTTTGGGGTTTGGGCCCACCTGGGGTCACACTGCTGTTGTAGAGTAGTTGTACTAACACTAACCCTTGACTCTCATATTGCAAAAATAAAAAATCCTAAAGAGGGAGATAGAGGCGTCAGAGCAAGAAAGTGTGTGAGCGAATCATCACATCTGATTTCACATGGTTCATCACTGGCCAAGGATGTGCCAGTGAAAGAAAGCAGTGAGTGCCTCACAAAGTTGTGAGGTTCAAACTCCCTGGGTTCTCACTGCTGTCAGGTAAGTGAGATGAGTCTGTTAGAGACTGCTGTTTCTGAAACATGCTGAGAATTGAATTTACAAGTTCCTCCTCTCTGACATAATGACCAGGAAGGTTGATGGAGGAGGTAAACAGAGACATCTCTCTTCTTGATGAAGAGAGAGAAGGAACAATTCTTTCTAACCAGTGAATCAATTGCTTTGACATGTAAAGAGAGGTAACTAATGGCAAGTTGAGGCAGACAGACCCTCATTATGTCAGCTGTTCCTTTTATTAATCATAAAGGGAACACCGAGTTAAGGGGAAAATTAGAAAGCCCAACCCAAGTGAGGTGCCTCTCAGTGTACAGTAGATACATATAACCTTCCTACAACTGAAATAGGAGATGAAGTAGGAGAAGAAAAGATTTTTTATGGTGGGATGTTTATTGGACTTTCTGCAGGACGAATGGGGTTGGAACTCTAAGCATACCCAGGCTTGCACCTAGCAGATGGTAGGGCTGAAATGTTGGAATATCTGGAGTAGCCAGCCAATGATGATGATAATGCCTTAAGGTCAGTCAGGGCGGTTCTCTTCTCAAAAAACGCTGCTGGGGAAGAAGAAGAAGTTGGGACCAAAGACAAGATTTCAGCTGCTTGCTGGCCTTCTCAGCTGCACCCAGGTGATCCACCATTTGCTGTACCTTGGGGATGACGAGGGACTCACAAGAGATGGGTACGTAGGGGAGTGTACTTGTGCCTGTGGGCAACTTGAGTAGTGCATACAAGTATAGCTCCTCTGCACTACTGTCACTGGCAGTCAGCTTAGTTTTCCGATGTAGCAGGCGGTCTAAAGAGCTGGCAAGAAAGCTAGGTTGTTAGTCAGCACAACAGCTTGAGTGATACCCATGTAACAAACAGGTCAAAAGGGCTGGTCATGAACTTGTTCCTCTCTAATACAGTCAGCCGCCTGGCCAGAAGGAGAAGGGTGGGAGGAGGCAGATCCAGACTGTGGAGACTCCTGTGCCCTCCTAGCATGTTGCATGGGTTCCATCTGTGGACCGAAAACACACACACAGTTTGGCAGTCGAGGCTTGGTGATGAGGTCCTCTGTCAGGGTGTGGAGGGAGGAAGCAGAGGAATCCCCATGCGCTGTGCTGCAGCCTGGAAAAGCCCGGCGGTAACATTGAGAGAGTTATTCCTTGAGGAGCACCATTAGGTCTTCCTTGAAGAAATGGCACGGATCGTTCTTAGTACACTTGCTCCTGAGGAAGCTAGAAACTGGTAGAGTGTCTGCCTCTGCCTGTAGCACCAGCCGAGTGTAACACCCAGGGGTGACAATAACTCGCTGATGGCACTTCAGAGTGAGCTGAAAGCAAAGGGAACAGGGCAAGCACCACCTGAAAGGGAGGTAGACACACTAGTTGTCTCAGGCGCCACTGCAGAGCTTCATTGGGGGTAATGAAGCCTTTCAAAGGGTCAGAGCCCTTGTGAAAATGAAGCGGTTGGTAAGCTGAAGCTGCCTCTTTTGCAGAACTCACACATGCGCTGCATTGTTGTTTTCACGTTGCCTATTCATTACCAAGTAATACCTCCACCCCACCCCCCCCGAATCACTGCTATACAGCTTCTTCTGCTGATCTTATGTGAGACTGTGTTTACAATTTAATGCATTAAGGATATAAAGACAAAGGACAGATCTCAGATATCTCCTCTCTATGTAGGAATGGCTCACAGGTCAGAGACCTTTTTTATGAAAATGTATGGATGGCTGCTGGATCAAGTCTGGTTCCGTCAATAATGTGTGTAATTGTGCTCTGTCAGGCTGAACTGATCCTAAATAAGCGCTCCTGGTCACAGGTGCCCAACAAAAAAACCATGATGGAATTAAAGATTTGAGGGTTTTTTAAAACGATTGACATTTGAAGCATTGGATTGGATTGCACTGGATTTTAAAATGAGGATCATATGGAGACACATCCAACAATCACGTTTTACACGTAAAAGGAACAAAGCTTGCGTCATTATTTGCAAGTCTGTATTTACATTTAATATTCCTAACATGGCTTCTGATAGCCCTCTGTGTGTTTGATCCAGATGACAAACACTGTTGACAAAGCCAAACAAAAGAACACATTATAACTGATTAATATTCATCAAGTGCACATGGAGCCCGGTGGGAATATTTGGTTGGTGGTTAGGTCTTAAAGCAGACACGCCAGTCTCCCTCCAAATATGTGAGCTGACTGACTGAAGGCTGCTCATGTGTGGAATCTGGCTGCTATGGCAACAGCTGGCAGGTGGCGGATGCAGGGCTTTTGTAAACATGTGAAGTGTGGTCATGTGACAGGGGGATGGGATATCAGCAGCACTGCTGACCTTGGGGGGCATGATGGGAGGAGAAAGTTGTTTGCATTGTGAATAAAAAATAACATGTTTCTGTTTACTCGCTAACAAGGGGCTCCCAAAGCTTCGCTAAGACAAAGCAGTCTCTGTGCATGTTTGTGTGTGTGTGTGTGTTTCTGCATTCAAACCAAAGATGTTCAGACAAAGCCACTGCTTTGCAATCATTTTAACAAATTACTAAATGAATCTAGAGAGAGTACAGAGGTACACAAAAGTGATATTGCTCAGCAGTTTCTGCCATAATGTTCACAAGTGTCACATGTGTTAAATAACTGTTTTCCAAAATGGCAGATATCCACAGGAAGCATTCAATTGCCATGACAGATTTACACTCCAGAAACTGCATAATAAATGATTCACAGCCATGAATACATTTTCACCATCAACTCCTTTCCTCCACCCCACAACTCGCCTGTTAGAATCATTCATACAGTACATAACAGCTGTCAGATAGTGCATTGTTTTGACAGAGACATCCCGTTAATGAATGAATACATTTTTCTTACGCTTCATTTAATCTTATGAATGACTCATATGCTTATGAAGACACCATGGCTTTTACCAGTGAGGCGTAAGGCTAATTATGAGTGACTAAATCTCCAAGACACATTTTATAAATTAGGTCTGGATGGATAGGTGAATTTGTTGAATTGTTTAACTTTGTTCTAAAGACACAATAAAGGGCTTAAAAATAGACCACATCACATGAGCTTGTTGGCTGGATAGAGATTTGATGACTTGTCATTCTGTTAGACTAAAACCTAATCTCTCTGGTTTTATGGTTTGGATATGCATGTGTTCATACAATTTTAGAAAAAATATATGACTAGCATAGGCTAGCATTAAAAACATTCAGCTATCAGATGTCTGCATTTACATGTGTATAAATCTACCTGACATTATGCTGAATGGGCAAAGTGAAAACAAGTAATGAGAAAATTGCTTGGCAGTTACTTTGTGTGCTCCTGAGTTTGAAAGTGCTGTTCACTTCTTCCCAAATTAACCACAAAAAAAATAAATTAAGGTCAAACTAAACCAAACTAAATCTTTGGGACTTTGACTGAGCAGTTCTACAAACCTTCACACAATAAGGAAAAATGTTATATGGTAAAACAATATCAAATAAAGGCAACTGGTAGAGTTTATGTTGAACCAGGTGGCAGTCTTACCTATTCTGTCCAATCTGTCAATGGCAACCGTCTCAAAGGCCCTCCTCATCATGGGATACTCCTCCAGCACCTCGTTGAAATTGTCCACCGAGAGAGAGTACAGGCGACAGTAGGTGTCCGCTCGCACACTGGCCGTCCGTCTACCACGGGTCAGCAGACAGATCTCTGGTGAGGTGAAAGAGAGACCAGACAAGAGGCGGTCAGATCACAAAATGGCAGTACTGACAGATTTCAGGGTGTCAGACAGTGACAGAAAAAAGAACAGAGATACTATAAATAAGGAGAGGTTTGTTGAGCAGTCTGAAAGTGATACCCTGCTATTACACTATTACAAAACAACATACACGAAAGACATCTTCTATTGAAGATGGTTAAAGATTAGCACGGCCCTGTTTTTTTCTTTTCAGTTTTGTTGGGAAGATCTTGGTTTTTAGCCTCAGTTGATGTCCATGTGCATCAATACTACTACTAGTGAGTAATTCATACCACCTTAATTCACCTTAATTCACTCTAAATATCACTCAGATACTGCGTGCATGTGCAATAAGTTAAATTTCTTTCAGTACTCTTTGGCCCAAACTTGCAGTGTATTTCAGTCATCTGAACATTTAAGTACAAGACTCTAGGCCTTGAGCAAATGTGTGATTAGAATGAAACGGGTTTATGCATGCAGTGCGTGTAGTCAGTATGACCCACTGACAGTAAAACTGAGTATTTCCTCCAGCACTGGCACAGCACTGACAGCTGTGTGAAGGAAGCACACTCTATATTTGGAGATGCGCAGCTAAGCTTCATTATATTCAGTTGTTCCCCTTCCTTTCCCCTAGTATCTTCTCTCTAGCTTTCTTCTTCTATGGGCTGGGGCTCACTGTTGTCTTGACAACCATATGCCCTCCTTCTCCCCCCGCCTGAAAGGTCAACCTCCTCTGACTCTCAGTGGGAAAGGGGGAAAAACGCGAGGAGACTCCATTAAGAACATGCATAGGGGAACTATACTGGAATGGACTGTAACTGTCTGTTCATGACTGTGGTGTCTCCAGCAGCAAACGGGGCTCTGCACAAAGCAAACGAACGAGGAGGGCTTCAAGAAAAACTGTAGACACATAAACCTACGCATGTCATTAAAAACTGGACTGTTTCTTGACCAGGCGCAGTGACTTCAGGATCTCTGCTGGTTGCCCGGCCACCTCATGATGACAACAAGACTCTAAAACATGTCTTTTATACTAAGCTAAGCTAACTGGCTGCTGGCTGTAGTCTCATATTTACTGTACAGACATGAGAGTGGTATTAATCTCTTGGCAAAAAAGCAAATAAGTGTATTTCCCAAAAGTATCCTTTTCAGGCAAAAAAAAAAGTAAGATTAGCCCTGATGGTGGATCTAGGCCACAACTGTCGGACACTTTCAGTGTGTCTATCCCTTGCATATAAACACATACGCTGTCTCTGTACAACAGATGCATACTGTACATACAGTATACTCACACACACCCACATAAATTCACTGACTATGAGTCAGTAGCTTTTTATTCAGAGCTTATTTAAGCGTGACCTTGAGTGTGACCATGTTTTCTGCCTATCTGATAAAGGATTTATATTTCCTCGGTAGATTAATGATTAATAGCCTAGGCAGATAGACGCTCTACTGCTTACTGTACATCTGTGGTTATGCTCCTCATGGTCAGCTGCTGTAATGGATGTAAAAGCTCTGGGATGTACAATACAGTACAGCCCTTTAGACAGAACTATGACATGTAGTCATAGTCTGTCTGTTGATGAACAATTTGGTGATTCTAAATATACAGCGTAGTCAAATTAGCTAAATGTCAGTGGAAATACATACTTTAGTAACATGTTCATGAGTGTTCTGAGTTTTGTCCAGTCATGTTCGAGAAATGAAGGTTAAATTTTAAGCATTATGCTCCAGTTTTGTAAGATTTGTGGAACAAACTTTACTGAGAAACCACAAGATGCCCACAAGATTTCATGACTTGGGATCTTCTTGGTTATACATAATGCAACCATTTGCATATTGCTAGCATCATTAGTGGGAAGCGGTGGGAGAGGATAATATTACTAATGAAACCATCAGGGCTCCATTAAAAAGCTGTTCAAACCACTGAGTAACCATTTGTATCTTGTGGATAAGGCAACTGTCATCGTCGAATGTAATGAAAAACAGAGAAATCCAGGATGGTTTAAGTTAATTTTAGCAGTGATTTGGATGTTTCTAGCACTGTTTGGGATCATTACTGCCTTAACCTTTTCCTTTAGCCTGAGATGCACTGTTTCCTTTTCCCATTAGCAGAAAATATAATGTCCAAAATTCTTTTTTACAGTTTTATTGCCTGATATGTTTACAGGGAAACTCCTTCTCCTGTTCCTGGTACCCATATAGACATATTCTTCCCCTTATTCTCGTCTTCTAGATTCTGAAAGTTTATGCCAGCTCACAGATAATCAGTTAACTACATAAGGCCCTCCATCTGTGCTGCTATCAATATAAAGCATTTTAATTACAAGAAACAAAAGTGACTTTGAGGCAACATATTGTGAAAGCTTTGGCAGTTCAGACCAGTCACAGCAGCAGTAACACAAACCTATGCAGAGTAATAGTCAGGCAGTGAATACGCAACTGTACAAAACTCAGTTTCCAATATTTTCACCAAACCCAATTTAGGATCAAGCAGTTATTTAATTAACAAATTCTAAGTAATGTGATGGGTGTGGCTGGACAAGTGGTACATTGTTCTGCCAGACAGCAATTTTTAAAAAATGTCGTAAAATAGCCAAAGGCTAAGCTGCAGACTCAACTGCATTTGCAGCCAAAGAAAATTGTTTTCTAAATGTATTAATACAATAATAGAGCCAATCCAGCAAAAGTTTGCCAATGAGGAATGTGTACAAAAATGTGGCATTAGTACAGGCCAAGAAATGTAAATGCACGGAGATAGTACAGTATTGCTTTTCTGTAACATGTGTAACATGTGTCAAACCACTCTTCTAAAAACAGCTATTCTATAAATATAAATTGGAGCAAAGTCACATGTTTGGCCTGACATCACTATCTACTTACTGCTACTTATTAATTGAGAGATTTTACCACAAATACAAACTGCACTGCACCACACTGCTGTTGTTAAACTATGCTGTCTCTTCGATCCAAGCCCACGGCTAGTTTTGTGTATGAAGAGAGACCTGCGGGTCCCTCCCTGGTGGCAGGGACGGCTCTATGCTTGCCATTACAAATGGCCCCGTCATCACCGTTGTGCTGTGCTAATTAGCTGTTATTAATTGGAAGTGTGTATGACTGATGTGTGTATGTGTGTGTGTGTGTGTGTGTGTGTGTGTG